>KK499855.1:611824-987436 GCA_000688715.1 Glossina pallidipes | reverse complement strand
TCCCACCTACTACCCACCAAACTACTGTTCAGATACTTCAAGTGCTTTGACAGCTAAATTGTTTAGGATACAAAGACAGTGATCTTTACTAAGGCTTGTGTTTCTCGAAAAATGCACTATCAGATCACATAAAGAGATGCGAATATATCGCATTGAATGTGGCATTAACTTTACGCCAGGAAGGAATTCAGGTAGCTATTTAAAGAACTTATAAGCATAATATACTCTAAGAGAACATAGAAGCGGGTATATCAGTTAGTGGCAGAACTTCATCTTGGAAGGGGTTCACAATAACCTGAAAGTATTTAGAACCAAATTTTAATATTATTACGACCAGATGGCTTAACCGTGCTCAAACACTCCTGGCTTAAGTGCTGTGTGCTAAAAAAAAGTAAATTTAAAATAGTGAGCAAGCTTTATATGCTTGGGACGAATTTAAGTATTAACCAATGCAAGTGTACCAAACCGCAGGATGATGAGTACAGCCAAGTTATAATTACTTCTTCTGTTCCTCTTGCTAACGCATTACTGTGAACATTCCTTTAGTTAGAATATTATTGACTTGTCAGTAATGTCGAAACCTTTCTTTCGAAGCTGCGTCAAAAATGTTGTATTGATTTTCTGCTAAAAGTTTTCAGCTTTGTTCGGAAAAATTTTCCCAGTAAATCTTTCACACAATCAAATTTGTGTTTTTAGGAAGATGGCTACAGTATAATATGAAAGTTGAGAGAAACACCGCTATGCTTTCTTTGAGGTAATTACGTTGTTAGTTGAGGTTAGTTCAATTTTACTTTTAATATATTCCCGAGTAGTCTGTAGTATCTAAATTAATTCTTCTTATCGTCGAAGTTATTGCACACTTTGAAGAAAAATATATATTTTTAATACTCAAATGGATGTAAACATCAGAGGGATTATAAAAGTTTTATATATTTTATATCAGCGAGCGATTTTCACTCGATTTGGTGGCATTTCTTTTCTTTCTTCCTGGCATCCATAAGGACCAATTGGGACTTTTCAAAAACATCTGAATGGGGTCATGCCAATAGGAAAGCTTTAACACCGCCAAAAGTGAAAATTGTCTCCTAACGCATAGGGGAAAAATGATGAACAACCCCTTTCTTTTGGTGATGCCAATGTAGAAGAATCAGCAATCCTTGATGTTCTGGGCCTGAAAATGCAAACCGATCTTCAATGGACAGAATGTGTGTTCGAAACGTCGAAAGACACAGCCAAGGGGTTAGGTTTTTTAAAGCGGTAAAAAAATACTTGACTGCAGCCGATATCCGTACCATTTACACCTCTTATATCCAGGCAAAATTACAGCGTAGCTCACATGTGTGTGTGTGTGACGAAAGTTTAGCCAAAACTCGCGTTACCTTGTGGCTTGTGATTTGTCCGCAAATTAAGTCCTTTAATAGGATTACACGTCTGTCTTAGCGGTGAAAGTTTATCTGTTCGCCTGAGTGCCTTGTTCTTTGTGTTCAACCTATAGGCTGAAATTTTTGCCCAAATTTTGATGAAACTTGTTACACCGACAAGTTTTGACTCAAGGACGAACACTATTAAGAACGGTTCGGATCGGAGCACTTTTTCCACCATTTGCCATATAATGCCTTATTTTGAAAAGTCGATATATGGACAACTGTAGGATAGTATCCGGTATATAATGGTGGCCTACGCCCCACTATAATGTTTTTACTTGTTCTAGAAAAATTTTGTAAAATTTAAGCTACACAGACTAACCTCACCTAAGAACTTAGTACCGGTAGTTGAGGAATAGAAGTTAATTGAAGACCGAAGAAGTGAACACATAGAGAAACTGACGAGAGAAGAATTGAAGAGTATTCCTTTCATACATTTTAATTAAGCGCTGAATCACTCATCTATGATAGTAGAAAGTAATTGTGGACTTTTTTTCTTTAACACAAATGATGGTAAAAACGATTTTTTGATGCAGTTATAGAAAAATGTTTAATCAGAAAGTTATGATTACGAATGCTTTATACTAAAGAACATTAAAACATGAGTTTCCTCGAATTCATCATATATTGAGGGGGAGAAAATCAAGTAATGCAACGGACAGATAAAATTGATCAAGAAACCGACAAAAGGCCGTTCAAAATTGCTTTCATAAGTAGCTTTAAAAGCCTTTGCATGCAAAACAATCATTTGTGAAGGGTTCTTATCTCTCTTCCTTTAACATTTGTGCATAAACATTATTCAAGTGCCATGAATATGTGTGCATCATAACGGCCTAGAGTTTCATCGAGCGAATGGAATTTGCATTAAAAAGATTCTTGCTTTTTGTTTTTGGTAAACTACGCAAAAATTCCCAATCCTTTTAATGTTACAGAAAAATTGTTCAAAATTATCGGTGGAATTTAGATAAGACTTTGAAAGTCTAAAAACCTAAACTCTATCCTCTGCTTATGTTTGAAATCTGGTGTGAGTCCGATTTTCTTTATTATCGATGATGTTTGTCCATTTATCTGTTCATATGTTTGCGCCCGTCAATTCTAAATATCAACTGACAATGTATATGTCAGGTGTTAGCATTCTATGCAATGCTATGCTTCAGCAATTATCCAGAGACACGGACATAAATAAGTCAGCGAGATAAAAGTGTTGGATTGATTAGAATACATGCACTTTCCGACTTCTCCTACGAATACTTTTCGATGTTAGAAACGGAAAGACAAACTCAAAATAATTCAATCTTTCGCTGCTTGGTATAAAGACCATATTTTTCACTGAATAGCTTTGACGTTATATGACTGATAATTTCTTGCGCCCGAGGAAGAGATTGAAAGAGTTAAAGGGGAAAGAAAATGAATTGAATGAAATTTCAAAATATTTGTGTGTTTTGATAATTGAAACAAGAAGTTTCTTACAACGAACATAATCCCAAAGGTATCGAAATTCTTTGGACATAGCACACACAGCACAAAATAACGGTCGAAATAGAACTGTTTTCGCTCTCATTATTTCCTTCGTTCAGTATTTTGTGCTGCATTTGGAATTGTGAACTAGCGCTTATCATATGTGAACCATGCTTTTGATCAAAGTTTTCACATCTCTATTCCTCCATACAACACCAAAGTTTTTTGATAATTGCCCAAAATTTCGTATTTTTCAATCTTCGATTCAATGAAATTTCATAAAATATGAGTGAGATGGGGCTGATCTTTCCAAAACTTTAAAATTTTTTTGCGGAAAATCCAATTTATTGGTAAAGAAATAGACTCCGTCAGTGTATTTTGCAAAGAGAACAAGTTTTGGAATCAGCTGAAACCAGGAAAGGGCTTTCTATTCTGTCAATGAATCCCGTTTCGCGTCAAGACGAAGCAACAGAGACTACAATTGCTACTTACTACCCTCTTTAGAGGCTCTCTAGATATACCCCGCATGCGGTTTTATTGGACAGCACACAAAAGTTCAACCTTCTGATTGAATTTTGCTAATTTTGGTCTTGTTGTGGTTGATTTTTAAATGCTTCTTGCCAGACGGTCCCATCCCATGGTAGGATTGTCACGCAAAGCTTGGGGTTTCATAATGCGTTTCATATCGTCAGATTAGCCATATTGAGACGTGGCGGAAAGCTAGCATAGTGATTGAACTAAGCATTGATTTCAATCATGTGGGATCCAAGGCAGCCTGCAGATATGCAGAAGAGAGTGAAAGAGTCTTACTTATAAAAGAACGTAAACAAATTTCGATTGCCTTGCAGAGCAATGATTTTGGTAATGGAAGCAGTACTTTTTTATTGGTTATTCTTCACTATAGAATACAAGATTTATTTTGTTACGATTTGTGGGGGGTTGTGCAATAAAAAAAAAAAAAAAAAATTAAAAAATAAAACTACAAAAATGTTTACGATATCTTTTGAGGTTATTTATAACCGTAATGTATGAAGAATTTGTGATAAAGACATCATGAGTGCATTCTCAATATTTTTCTCGTTGACAAGCTGTCGCTAGCGCTAACAAAACCGACTATGTGTATTTTATTGCTAGCGAAGAGAAATTATTTTTACTTCATACTATTCATACTATACGTAACATGGAAATGATGGCAATGATATGCAATCATTTATAAAAAATGTTTATAAAATGAGATTGTGTGCGTAGCTTTCAGGGTTCAGGTATTATAAAATCTTCATACAATTCGCACAAGTTACATACATATGTGCATTATATTATTTATGGTATTATCGGTAATTTTTCTTTTGTAAAGCATTTGCTTACTTTCATCTTTCATTATTTTTATTTATTTATTTACTTTCTTTTTTATGTTATTCTTTTCTTTACGGCTTCGCTGCAATCGAAATTTTAATTAATTTTAGAAAAACTGTTTTTCTTTTTATACCTGCTTTATGTGCATGAGTTTGTGTATTATTGTTTACATACACGCGCTCTCGGCAACAAAACTACGTATTGGATTTTTTTAAAGTCATAGCAGCAACAAAACAAAAGTTAAAGAGTTTTCTCTTATCGTTCCATTCTGTGTATTATGTACGACAAGAGTGCGTTTGTATATACACACGTATCTATTTGTTTTGAGTGCATAATGGGGCTTGAGTGAGTGTAAATATCTTTTGTGCTATGTTGCTTTTTCTCTGTCAAATAAATTAAATGTCGCTCATACGCACCCTTCGTTTGATTAAAAAAACGAGAATATTCTCCTCTTTTCAAGGGGAAAAATGTGAAAACATTTACAAAAAAAAAAAAAAAACGAGATCATTTTATTGAAACAAGGATTACACAGATCAGTCGCAAATATTTAATGGAATAAATATTTGATTAATTCGTTGTACGAATAATCTTTTTAAATTTTTTTACGATGTGCTTATAAGAGGAACCGCTCTTATCATCCATTAATACTGCGACCGGAAAGAAGAATTGCTCGCATGCAAACCTACTCTTTACACTAAAGGTTTTTTCAGTTTTAATCGGATCTTGTTATTGAATAAATGTGCAATTAATTGCACGTCTCCAACAAACTTCAAGTCAAGTCAGTGTACGCGAGTTCATATCTCGGATATCATGGTGCGGTAGAGTGGTTTCGGACGTAGCTACAAAGAGTGTTTAGTCGGTAAAGGCACACAACCACGCTAGACCGCTCCCTCTCTCTTCTTTACTTTTTTGCCTCTTTCTGACCGTCACTGTGCTACACGCATAGGGAACATAAGCTAAGTGATTGGTCATTTTAAAGAAATGAAAAACGATAGGAAAACATGAAAAAAATGAAAAAATAAAATGGCATTATATTCATTTATATTTGCCTCTGAAGTTCTCATTAAGTAAAGAGCAATGCAATTATATGCCTTCTCCCTTCTCCTTCACTGATGTCTAAATTGGTGCGTAGTCCCAGGTTGCAAAGACTAGATGGAAGAATTTTTTCTTTTTTCTAATTTTTTTACAAGTTACATTACGCACTATCTACTCTCTTTTGTTGAAATTGATTGGTTTCTATCTACTCGACGCCAACAATTCATTATCCAACAGACAGGAAGTTAGTCACTTGTTCTGCTAACGCCAAATAAGCCTAGTCCTGACAGTCGACATTATATCATAAGGAAGATATGGACACGATAAAATATTTTTTTGGCAGTTCTTTCTCTGAAGGCTATGTTCCTTTTTTTCTATGGAATTTCGAAATGCCAGTGAGGATTTTCCATGGTCACTAAACAGTTATTGTGACGTTCCAGAATTCACTTACGACCTATAGCTACGCTATTTTGCTATGGTATAAGAATGAAAGTCGCTCTGGTATGACTTAGAGCTCGTGGGAACTGGTGATGGAATTTCTCGGTTTCTCTGATCCTATTTTGTCTCATTTAAGTTATGCTAAATACTATTGCTTCGCATTGATATCCACACTAGTTAACATAACTGGAAATAAAATAAATAACAGATTCTTAAAGTAAATATATTTACTCTTAACGCTTTTCATTACTGCTTTTTTTGGTGGGTAAAAATTTGTCTTTAGTTGAAAAAATACTTTTTTTTTTTTTGGTATGATTAAGTTACAGCTTAATGGTAATAACAATTGATGTCGATTTTCTTCTTTTCCTTCTGATTTGCGTGATAAACAGTAATTATAAAGTGTTATTAAATTTAGTCTTACAATTGCAAACACGTCGCACTTAATAACTTTCGTTTTTATTTATTTATTTTTTTCCCTCTTGTAACTGTGTTTATGTATAAACAGCAAATAAAATATTTTATAAGTTTAAGTCAATTTTTAAGTTTGAGCACTTCGTCAACTATTTTTCAACTTGTTATTGTTGTTGCTGTTGCTATTTGGTCTTATTTGTTTTGCGTTGCCCACCTCTTAACTGCTGCTGAAGTTGTTGACTGAGTTGTTAGTGCCATGTACAGCTTAACTTGACTTGTTCTGTCATTTATTATGTTGACTTTGGAGCTTATCAACTAAATCAAAGATAATGATCATTGCAGCATAGACCGTAAAATAAAAAATCGTTTTTAGAGTATGTCTTTGTATAAAACTTTCGAAAATTTCCACATAACAAAATGTAGTTAAAATCCTAGAAAAAAACAAAAATGAAACAATCGGTCATAATGATAGCCGAAATCATGGAAATTTTGTATCAAATACTGTGCAGCGCGCGTTTGCGAAAGAACATTGCAAGACTTTCGCCGTAGTTTATTTTAAAGCTTGACATTTTTCACGCTTTACTTACTCAGGATAAACAAACAATCGAAAGCAAGCTTCAATGCCGCGCACGTACTAATATCCAAGCGGGTAAGTGTTTTTCGCTCAAAAAAGGCCACAGGCAAATTCAAGTTGAAATTTGGCGAAAAAAATTATTTGATTAATTAAGAACAAAAAGCAAGCAAAAAAAAAAAAAAAAATTGGTGTGACCAGTCCACAATACAAAAGAAACTAAGCAATCCTCAAAGAAAAAGGGGAAAAAGAAACAGTGAGAAACTGGTTCTCCACTCTTTTCTCACGTGCACAGCATGTCTTGTATAGAAATGGTCCTCATCGGTTTAAGGGTAAAATTTTACCTCCACACCATAAACTTAATTAGGAAGAGAATATGAACTACTAACAAACTAATTTGCAGTTTATCTAAAATATGTTGACATGTTGGCGGACCTACAGCCTACGACCATGCAATAAGACCAATAGATGAATAGTCAAACGAAATTTTAAGTGGACAACAAACACCACGCAGACACACAGACGGACAGACATGGCTTAATCGATTCAGAATTCCACACTGGTCAAGAGTGTATATACTCGATAAGTGTGTTGCAAACATGAAGGCAACATGAGCATACCTCCATTCTTCAGTGGTGAGTATAAAAATGAAGAACAAAAAAAATGAAGTGAAACAAATTGGTTTGTGAGGACGACAATGCTTTCAAATATTTTTGACTTAAATTACTTGAGAAAATTGAAAAATCCTGTAAGCTTTGTGGGATGACATGGTATTTGTTATAAAATCTAGTAAAAGCGAACCATAAATTAGAGTAAGGGAATGAAATAAAAATTTTATTTTATGACATGTATTCGTGACATCTGTTGTATAGTTTTATGAATCGTTAAAGCTTAAATAGAAGTACTTTGTAAATATATTTCTGAATAAACTGCATCACATCTAAAAATGGCAGTCTGCCAACAAGCAATATATAATTACAGAAGCAAACGGAAAGTTTCAAATATTTTCACAAAAAGAATTTAATGAAAACTTCAATGTTTTGTATTTGTTTTAAAAATATACACTACAGCTACGCAAGTATCAAATGTAACACAGACATATATCAGAACAAGTGAAAACGTTGTAGTCGGTCAAGGTCGACCATTACACCACCCTACATCCCATTGTCTAACGCAATTCTTATTTTTATTATGGAACACAAATATTATATTTTTTCTCTTTATAAAGAAATATTTCTCAAGTGGGTATTTACGGGAAAGCGGACCCACAACGCAAGCTAATGTAGTACATGTTTAATCCTTACATACAGCAAGATCTAAAAGTAGGTGTAGATGGTCCAAGTCTTGTAGAGTTCATATTTTTTATGAAATTGGGTCAATTTTCATCACCACATATTACAACTAAGGCTTTTCTGCTCTACAAGGGATCAATTTTCGTGAAAATCGTTATTAGGGTAGGATACAAAAAATAGGCCGAGGTGGGTCTATTTTAAGCTCTTCTGCTTGTTACTTACGTCAGCACTAATTTAATATATCTTGTGCCACAAGTGGTGCAGGGTTAGCCGATCTCAAAGTTTGGGTTGAAAACATTTCTGATTGATCCACTAATGAAATATGTGTATGGTTAGGAGTCAAATAATAAATTTAATGCGATTCTAGTCTTTGGATATTGGGAGGAGAGTGTAAGCACGACTCTACTGCAACTCTAACTAATTCTACGTTTTAGTTTTAATGAGATTTTAATGACATTTGTCCGAATATACGATTGACAAGAGCAGTAATAATAGCTTAGATACCTTTTGCTTTTATATCCATTTAGCAATCAGTGCATTAGCAGGTTTGATTAATTCACGATTGATTAGGGAGTTTACGCCATTACATCTGAATCCGTCTATAATTCCTTCTTCATACCTCCAACTTTATCAAAGCGTTTTTATCAAAAAAAGCACGGAAGCTAGGTTTCTAGATTTCATAGAGTGTATACATTCTTGATTAGCATCCATCCATCCGTCTGTCTATCTCCGGGTCTGTCTGTATGTTTCTCTGTTCGTTTGCCTATCCGTCTATCTGAACGGTTACTTGTCAGTCTGACTGTTCGTTCGTTTGGTCATCTGCCTGCCAGTCTGGGCATCTAATTGCGGAAAACATATTCCCGCTTGAAAAAATTAATATTTCGGCTTAAGTTTTGCTAGAAACATTGGAAGTTACTGCATGCTGAGAAATATTAAAAATGGGTTTAATCGTTCGAAAGACACGTCTGTAATACCGCATAAATTGAGAACACCTTCGTGTTTCAATTTCCTCCCTGTTCCTTGTATAAATTACAACAGACGCAATGACAAAAATTTCCACGCATATTTCATAGATAACCGTGCAGCAACTGTGCAGAAACGGATAAAATCTGTCAACGCTGCGCAATTGTATTTTTCTCTCATAACAATTATTTTTTGAATTTCATTATTCAATAATAAATTCCACTCACAAGACGGCATAAATAGAAGCAAATCGCTTTAGCGGCAAATTGATTTTCTATGTTTTCTATATGTTATGGCAAAAAAAAACTACGCAGCCAAGGACATATTGGAGTGCGGAAAATCTTGAAGTTGAAATGTTGACCAGTAGTTGCTGGCACTTCTTCACTCTCACGCAATTATCGACTACACTTGAGAGCATTTCTTTATCAAGCAAGTATTGTTCGCGAGACTGAGAAGTGAATGCGACAAATTTCAATCTATAATACCACAACTTTAAGTATAGACCGCAATTACTGCTCCAATTATTTATACAAATTACTTCTGCAGTTAGGCTATACTACGGTTTATTACATTAAATGTATCTACACACACATATGAAATTGTTTTCGCATAGGTGTATTACATTGTTTTGTCGTTCTAATGTATGAAAGCAAAAAAGGAAAAGTTTGTTTTTAACGGAAAACTCAATTAAATGTATTTCATACAAGTAAGAAGAGTATGAGCAGCAGCAACAGCAACAGCACCGACAATGTGGCATAATTTGATGATACTTGAAATGCATTAAAACTTTAATAATACACAAAAAACTTTAATGTTTGTAGTCTTGTTGTGCTTTCTCGTAATGTTTTCTCTTAATTGTGGAGTATGATTAAAAGTTTTAGTTAATTATGGTTAATATCGATGCAAATCTATTTAAAGTCATCTGCTGCGAGGTTAGCCACTGAAAGAAATTGCTTAAGTAAGAAGTAATTACGTTAGAAAATTAAAATTAAACGACGAAGGTTTGCTAAATTTACTTAGTTGTGGGAGCAAACTTTAATTCCAAACTGAAATGTCTTTCAGCAATGTCCTTGAGAAACATTTAAGACCTTCTCAATAAGTTAATTTATATATTTTTTCTTCTCTTGATCGAAAATTGAGCTTTCGCCTCCAAATGCTCGCCGATCACAAAAAAAATACAATTTTTAAAAACCCTCTCGTATTTCCTTAGCCCCAGAGATGTAAATGATTTTTTTTTTGTTTGAAATTCAAATTTTCAATAAAGCCGCATAGACCTTAGAGCCCTTTCATATGCAGACACCTCGCGAGAATGGCTCCACTATTGATATTTTGTAATATTTTTTAAATACAATATTTTTATTGCTTAAATGATACGTGCGGTTAGCTATCTTTAAAAATATAGTCGTTAGAAAGCTTAGTAATCACAATATGCATCATTATTGTCTATAGTCTTTTGCCATTTATCGGTTAGCTTAGAGCTGCTATCGCGGTAGAAACTTGTCGGTTTGGAGGCAAAATAGTCATCGACCCATCTTCGCAAATTTGCAACTCTGCTCTGCACCGACCTGAATCAGTGGTAATCAGAAGCGGACAGGGGTGGAGAACGCGTGCGGCGCGATAAAGTTTCCCAGCTTAAGTTGAAAATTATTTCCTCGATTGCTTTTGCCGCAGATAGAGGGACGTATGCGAATTGCATTGTTTTCAAGATAAAAAATTTTTGCCCGAAATCTCGCAAACCGCTTTTCAACTGTTCTATCACTTACTGCGTCGTCGGCATAAACCAAGTTTATCACTTCCGTAGCATCAGTGACATTTTTTAACAGATTAAATCAAAATACCATGCAATAGCGGCCTCGATATACACTGATCGACAGCTTGTAAAGAACTTAAATTTATATCGTTTATCTAAGTTATCTGGACGTAAAATTTCAGGAAAAACCAAACGCGTCAGATACGTCTTATAAAGCAACCAATTTCACCGGAACGAGTTTATTTCTCGAACATTATCTATCATTCTATCTTCTTCTTTTTCATTCTAAAAACATTATCGAGAATACTCTCTTTCTAGGCTAAGGCAGAGACTTTCCCCCCCTCTAAAGTAAGAACAAGTTATTTGAGGTGCTAGATGTCCAATATTCTCTCAGTAGGGAAAACAGTTCTTTGCTCGTTTTAATTAAGGCTAAAACATGCGAGACGTTTTCATTGCCTATCTCTACTAAAATTCAAATTTTGGTTTTTTTTTCTTTTACATCACAAATTTGCATAAGAGCATTGGCAAACGTTGGCGTTGATTGTTTTGAACTCCTTGCCATGAGATTTATCGAATTGCACAATTTAATCAAACACTTTTGGAAAAACTCATCCCCTACTCAAATCCCTCAAAATTGTACAAAAAGTTTTTCTCACTTGTTAAGTTGATTTTGCAAAATGCTTCCTTAATGCTCTCATCTTTGCTTAGTAGCAATCGGATATCTTAGGAAAAAAATATCTTTCAAATGCAGCGGGAGAATTTTTCATTATGTTAAAATTTCAATATAACACACACACACGCACACACACAGCTATTTAAATAAAGTAGAATTTTTCAAGTCACATAATTTAAAAATCCAAGGGGAACCTTGACACTATCGCTTAAATAAAACAATGCTTTAATCTAAGCTCGCTTATATGCTCTAATATTTACCCAATGCAAACTGAACAAATCTTGTCATAATGGAATCAATATACGAGTGAGTATATCAAATTTCCAATGCAAACAACAAAAGTTTTTAAGAAAAAAGCAAAAATTATTGTTATTATTGTAAATATTGTATAAGACGAGATGGCGTCATACAGTTAACATTATCTAACAAAACTTAATTCACAGCTGCTTACGATCAAATGCTGTACAAATGCCTTACATATATATATATATATATATATATATATACATTACATATATATATATATATATATATATATATATATATATATATATATATATATATATATATATGTGTGTGTGTGTGTGTGTGTGTACCCAATACAAGAACAATAACAATAGCAATAGGAAGAAGAACAACAACGAAAACAAAATCAACTTTCAAACGTGTACGTACGTACTCTTTACCCGGAATGGAAACATTTCTATGCAAAAAAAACATCAGAAGGCATTGCCTGCATGCATAATTGTGTATAGCACACATATTGTGCCTATATGCACGGACATGTTGGTGTGTGAGAGTATGAGAATATTGAATTATTTAAACGTATGCCTTATTGTGTACACTTACACCTCACATTATTTGCTCTTTCCTGGGCTCCTGTTCCAAGTTTAAACCAGTTTATATATATAAATACCATATATGTTGAATGTATTGTGCGTAATATATATGTATGGGTATATATATATGCATGTGTTTATGTATATATGCACGTGTATATATATGTATGTATGTACATGCTTTAACAATGACAGCATACATCCAAGCAAACTGGCAGAAGTTTTCTTTTCATCTTCTACTAAACACTTACCCATACATAGATAGATATTGTTTCATATATTTATTTATTATAATATTTGTGTATAAATTTTACATATAAGTAAGTTTGTGTTTTGTAAAATAGAGAAAAATTCAAAGATTTTAAATCTTAGCAATATTTTTATTGACACAAATTGAATCTTTTTTTATTATTTTTTTTTTTTTATTATTATTAATTTTTAATTATTATTATCCTTACGGGTATATGTTCTCATTTGCTGGAATAATTAATTATACATATGTGCTTTCACATTTGACATGCGTTGAGGACCTTAATAAAATATTAGTTGAAGTGTATCTCCTCTACTTTAAAGGATATTAAAATAAAGAACGAAAGAGAATTTTCTTCTCTTTCACTTTCTCTTTCTCTTTCTTATTTTAATTTCCTCTTTCTTACTTATTTTTCTTGGCATCTCTCCCGTACGATATTTGTTTATTGAATAAAGTGACAAGAGATCGTTTCGCTCGACATATCAACTATCACATACATCATAAATATCAATTTAATTAGAGTCGAATTTGAAATCGAGTTTTGTTTTTTTGGAAAAAGTTTTTAGATCATAACTGATGCACAAATAGATACAAGTTGGCAACTCTGCTCGCGCCCATTAGTCGTGTTTTTTTTTTGTGCGTATAAATTTTGTAATTCTTTTTTATTTTATTGCTTTAAATGCTCTTAAAGCTTAAACGATTACAAAATTGTTATATAAATTGTTATTTATATTGAAATATAGTGAACTTTGCCTTTAATTTGTAGTCATCTCATTCTTCTGTAGGTCGGCATAATTTTGGTTTTTCTGCTCAGCAGTTGGCTGATCGAGCAAAAATAGGGCGTGATTCTGATCAGTTGCTCAGTGGCTGCCTTGGTGAACGTTACTGTCGCGTGAAATGTGCAGGAATTACTGGCCGTGCTGCAGACGCAGTCTTAGATCCATTGAAAAGATTGTGTTGGTCATGTCCCGAGTGTAGGAAGCTGGACAGAGATTTCTATAAACTTTTCATGGAGACAAGGAATCATTTTTATCGAATAAGTAAAGAATTCGCGACGTTGTGAGGAAAATTCGAAAAAATTGAAGCGATGTTCGTTGAGTGTTGCTACGTAGAGTACTCACGTTTTTCCTCCAGCGTGTAAGAGACCAACTTGTAGCGTAACTTACGGTCCTTTGCCTTCTGCTTCGTTTATATCTGTCCATGTTGTTCTATCCCATCCCTCATCAGCACCGACGGTACTTGTGGACATGTCGTCGGCAAATCCGGTGAAAGCATCGAGGGCCTCATGCTTGCCTTTAAATAACTTCATCGAAAACTTAGCTGATAAGATCATTAATTCGAACAGCCCTCCTTGTACTAGCTAGGCTGATGCGGCAAGCGCGTCTTCTTCTGATAATCCTATTTAACCGAAGCATCAGCAAAATGCAAAAAAAAAAATAATCTCTTCCTAATCACTCCCTCTATTTTTTCCCCCATCTCAGAATTTTCAATCCTTGATCCTTAATGCAGCAAATATTAATCTCGCTAAATCGAATGTTGTCTCCTTGACAGCAGTTCCGCCTCGGAAAGCAATATTGGCGTCAAGACTGGCACCGGACACCTCAAGTGATAACATAGAAAGTTATCTTGCTGTGAAAGCTTCATCTGTTAATCTTAATGCTGATAATATTTTTAAATTGTCCCCATTCCAAACTAGAGCTATCTCTTCCTTTAAAGTTTTAGTTCCGAAAGAAAATATTGATATTTGGTTAAGTAAATCTTTGTGGCCACTAGGATTCTTAATAGAGGAATTTACTTCAGTGATTTCAGCTAGAGACGTATTAGAAGGTTTAAGGTGATGGTATTGCATCAGGTATACTCAAGTCATGCTCTGAGGAATTACGTGTTGTTATCTCAAGGATTTTTAGTCTTTCTTTGAAAACGGATGTTTTGTGTTGGAAGAGCAGCTTGTTTGTTGCAATCCACACACATGGAAGTAGACGTTGAACGAATTGTTACTAAGCAAATAGATTTCTTCATCAAATCCTATATTTCTCTATTTCAGCATGGCTTCCAAAAAGGAAGATCAACCCTTACGAACATCTTAGAGTTTACCTGCCATGTTTGCAAGGCTCTCTGTAGTCACTCTCGCACGGATGCCTTAAACGTGAATAAGCGTGTGTCTGGAATCCGTTCAAGAGCGATTGCTGCTCTTTGCCTATTTGTCTCTTTTTCCTTCTTACGAAAATAGATTACTTTTGCGTAGATTGATCCTCGGCGTTCCCTTCTTAGCTAAGTCAATAGGGGGTATTATCGATTCGTCGACATTACTTCCAGAGATAAACTTCATTGTCTCGAACTGTTTCTATAGGAACTGCACTCTCATAAAGCTTAGTCGATGTAAATATAATAACGGGCTTTTCAACCTTCTTATGGCATCTATAGTCTGATCTCAATATCGGATTCATTAAAAACTATCAAATCAATTCTCCTAAATATGCGGTCTTTGTATATATCGTATCTAGATTCGCTTGTAATCTCGATTGCCAAGCTGTTTTGCCTATTCGTAATGTCTTGGGGTTTCACTTCTAACGAGGATTAACGCCGGCTATCGGTCTGCCTCTGCCTGTACATGCTCTTTTTTTCCTATGTTTATTTATACATGAATTTTATTTATTTTGTTTTCTTATTTGTTTTTTATTTTTCTTTAAATTCATTTTAATCGCTATTAGTAACAATTAGCATAAAATTTTGATTCTAAGAGGGAATTAAATTCGACAGTTAATTTATCTTAACTGAATATGATGTGTAGATAAAATAAAATAAAATAAAATAAATCGGCTCGAAAATCGGCATTGAGTAAATGCAGTTGCAAGAACTGTACTATATTTTCGGGTAAGGAGAAGTGTAAAATGTAAAATGTATTTGTACGAATGAAGGGAACGCAAAATACATATGCAGTCTATCAATTGGAAGCAATTTTTATGCATATGCTTAGGCATCAGTGATGAACAGGTTTTTAATTTTGTTGATTTTCATTTGCAAAATGAATTTCATAAAGAAGCACTTGTTGTCTATAAATGAATTTATTAACACCGCCGGGTGCATCGCACATTTGCATCTTTTAAATGTTTATAGCACAGAGAAATTTGTATCGAAGCTATCGTGAAATGTAAAAATTCGCATCAGCGGTCAGTTGATGGTAGACTAAAATAAGCAATAAAATATATGTGAATTAATTACGACCTTAAAACGTTGCCCACAAGGATAAACTTGGTTTAATTAATTAGACTGATCTTAGTTAGGAATTCATAATTTCCTAAACCTGTAATTGATTGCACGTCTTCTTCGACACATGGCTCATCCTCATCTCATTAATAATCCTATTAATTAATTGCCTTTGCTTTTTGATATACTTTCTGCCAGAATTGATCTTTCTTTAAAACGGCCTAGAAAGTAATTCCCTATCCATCAGAACTAGTACGCATAACTCACCTTTTATTAATTACTTATCTAAAAGCGAGTCATTTCAAAGTGAAGGCACATCTCTTGGCGAGGGTGTACTTATTGGCTTCACGCAATGTTTTCACTCTAGAAGTATGTCAAGTCGTATATTTCTGCTTCGGCACAGATATGTGTGACTGATCCTTTTATCAACTGTGAAGAGATTAATTAACAAATCTAAGGAGATTGGATCACTTAGTGATCTTAAGCACTCTGGCCATTCTTCAGCACCAAAAGCCCAAGCAATGCTTCAGAGCATTGATGAGCCTCCAGGGACATCAATTTGGCAACGTGGGTAAGAATTGAACATTTGGAACATAGCATTGCACAGTCTTTTCACTAAAGATCTGTATCTTTAGGCTTATAAATTACAGTGTACCGAATAGGCGTAGCCTTTCGAGTTCGCTGAATGAATTTTGCAAGAATAACAAGTAGACGCTAATTTAGGGGATGTCCCCTATTCGGGAGGTGGACAAAAAGAAGTGAGGAAAGTGGGAAAAATAGGGACAGTGGTGGCCGCAGCCTGGTGGCGCAGTCGATTAGCGTTTTGCCTTTACCGACTGATCAGTTACTATAACTATGAGCAAAGTAATCTCTACCGGACTTGAGATTTGAACCCGCAAACATTGACTTGGTAGTCGTGTTTAACAACCTACAGGGCTACTTAAGCGAATATCTTACGAGTGTATATTTTATGGCAACGCTTGAAGCAGTCATTCATGAATTTTTCATTTCACTCGTGCTAGATGAGATTAAGTCGTATTGTTTAAGTACGGCGCTTGTTCCATCACGGTAGTTAAAATTTTCATTAAAAAGTTTCCCATAACGATCGGATAAATTAAACTTTTTTGGAATATGCCCAAGTTAGGTTTCATACCATAAGTAGTTATTAAAATTTCGTATTTTTTGTCTTGTTGGTCGGTTTAGAACAAAACGAATCGATAATCGCTTTGCATTTTTATACAGAATTCGCACAAAGAAGACTAGAAAACCGTTGTGAATACATGCTCCTGTATATAATTTGTAAATGGATCTCCCATGCTCTCCTAAAGGCACAATTCAATGAGGCGAACTTTATCTCAAAAGAAGTTGAATAAAAACGTAAAACCGCAAAAAGCACATTACCTTACGGTGTGTCATAAATTGTGTATTGTTTTGTTAGTGTCGATGGGAGTGTCGCTTTAGCTTACATAAGTTTGAGAAATATTTGTAACAATGTACATGTGAATACCTGCTGTTAGAAATGGTTGTTTGTGAATTGTGAAAAAGTGGCTCCCAAACACTCATTATGTGTTGGTACCGTGTCTCCCGCCCAGCTTGTAATGTCTTATGTAAACCAAGAGCATAGCTGCGGTTGCAGTTAATTGTTTTCAAAAGTTTTCATCCAACAGCAGTTGCATGAACGGAGATGACTTAATGAATTCAAAATTGAAAGCTGGTCAAGAATGTGTACGCACACCTTATGCAATAATGAATTCATATCTTATTTGGATGTTGCATACAAAAAGCCTCCAGTATACGCGGAGTTCATACGCAGACTTTAGGGATAGTTCAGCACGATAATCACAATCCCCGAGCAGGAAAGCACATCATGTAGAGTGCCCTAAAATGATGTCATAGGCCTTTCCTCTTGGTCGTTCGAGGCTTATCTAACATGACATAACTTTGCAATAACGGTTTTAAAGTGTGTAACGGAAAGAGATTATGCAAGGACTTAAAGCGTTCAGTTTTTGCAATATATTTCGATAAATTGATTATACATTGTGCACGCATTAATGAATTGAAGTTCGCGACCATCCACGACAACTAGGATAGATGATTGGTCATCCATTTAAATTTCACCACCTTTCAAGCACAAGAACACTTTACTCACAATGCGATTGAGCATTCGCTAAATTCGCATCAATTCTTCACTTGTCACAACGATTGTGAAGATTAATTAAGTAATGCAAAAGCACGTACAATTCTCGATTTGGGATTCTTAGGAGGAAAACTTGGTCAAGTTGTAAAATGCTATTCACGCGTAGAATCTTTGAATTTTAAATAATAAATCTTAGCACAAGCGAAAGGAAATTGATTCAAATATATATTGCGATTTAACGTAAGCACATTACAGCGCTAGTAAAAAAAAGGATGCGTAATCATTTGATTCTCTAGAGAAGAATTTCTTTCACGACGATCTAATATTTAATGTGCATTTGCCATTAGTTTTGGTATAAGAAAACGATTTTTGTGGCAAAACATTTTTCAAATATAGTGCCATTCTATGAGAAGAAATTAAACGTCCTCTTCTTCTTCGTCTTCGTCTTCATCTTCTTCTTCTTTTGTTTTCCAGGTAATCCAATTATTTAGATGAGTTAAAATGTCAA
Organism: Glossina pallidipes; assembly: GCA_000688715.1. NCBI lineage: Eukaryota > Metazoa > Arthropoda > Insecta > Diptera > Glossinidae > Glossina > Glossina pallidipes. The sequence goes on along the minus strand of KK499855.1, from coordinate 969,127 downwards.
GGAAAAGAAATAAAACTTAAAAAAATTACGTGATTTAGAAACAAAAAAGAAAAAAAAACTTTATATAAAAGTTTCGCATAGACACTCACACACACACACACACGCGCGCATACAATTTCAAATAAATTCAATTTTACCGACAATAAAAAAATTAAAGGAAACATTTATACTTATATATATATATATATATATATATATATATTTGTTAAAAAAAATAAAGTCCAGTCAGAGATATTCGGAATAGTGATACGCTATATTTGCGACAGAGACTAATCAGACATAGGATTAGACAGTCTTTTTGAATTAGAAACAGACGTTTAAAGTTTGAGCAATCAATGCATTATTAACCTGAACATTATTGGGTTTTCAAAACAGTGCTCGAAAAGATTCATCTCATGCTAGGGTTGGTTTCGTTAATAGCAATCGAGTGTGAAAAGCGTGTAAGGAAGCATCCGGAGTTATGTGCTCTGTAGAGGAACAACTTTCTCCGACAATTTTGTGGAGAATTGTAAACGTGAAAAAGTAGCTAATATGCTAATATGCTGTAAAATTCTAGGTCTTTTCACAACGGATTAATTAAATAAAACTGAGATAAAAAGTGAAAACGGTATCTTTTGAATATGTAGTGGGATTTCAACGAATATGCCAGCCAAGGAGGGAGATATATTATGTGAAATAAAATAATCTTAATGCTTACGAAGAATTAAAATTGAAAATCAATTTTGCGAAGAAGAAGAAAATGCAGCGATTTACCTTAACAAGATTTCTTCAATAAAAGAATTTATAGTGAGATTTCGAATATGTTTAAGATGCAAACAAAGTTTAGATATCTCTTTTGTTTAACTATTGTTTTTGTTTGTAGGAGTTGTCTAAAGGCTTCCGCGAAGAAAGCAGACACAGAATATTGGGCTTTTCTTCCTTAATTCCTTTGTTGACATTGGCAGCGCAAGCATCTTCTATGTCTTCCGTGGTAATCAGATCTTCTCTATCACAGAAATTGGGTATTCCGTCCTTAGTATCATAGGGTTGATATTGCCAGGGCAAGCGGGTTTTGCGGCTTCCCTGGCAATCAGGTCTTCTCTGTCACAGGAATCATGGATAGCCAACACTTTAGATTGACATTATGATGATAGCAAATACAAATGAGTCAAATAGATTCTTTGCCTATTGTTTTATACGCGTCTTATCATACCATTGCTCTAATTACACGTCACTTATAGATAAACGATGGATAAAAAGCAAGTGTTTTTTTTTTATTTACTCATTTAAATTACCAATCACTCAGGGTATGTCCCTGTTCGTGTGACATGATGACATGCAAAAAGACGCAAAAGAAGTGAAGAGAGTGGATGACGTAGAGAGGTGGCCGAAGTCAAGTTGGTCTCTGTGCCCCATAGATAATTATAATGCCTTTATCGACTGAACACTCACTATAGCTACGAGCGAAGTAAATTCTACCGCACTGGAATTTGAACCCGCAAATACTGATTTGTTAGTCGCGGCTGTTAGTTAGTTACCTGACTACTCTTACGGAAAGTTGCCAGTAAATAAGAAGATGGGTGACAATTTTTTATTTTCAGCGCTTGTGATATTTTTAACTTGGAAATTTTCGATAAAATATACGGTTCCCATCAAAATTATTGGCTTGAGAACAGAATTTGCTAAGCAATCGAAGGTTTTTCACTGTTCTATATAACTTGCTTTCATACGTCAAACTTCTAACCGTGGAGGTATTATGTTCTAGTATTATGTATCAGTCATCGTAATCATCGAAAACATAAGTTATGGATACTTCCGGTTAGTACGAATATGGTTACAAGACGTATAAAAAGTAGGGCAGACATATAAAGAATATAGAAATTGTTATGGCAACTCACGGTTCACGCAAGATTTTCCAAAGTCAAATAAGATACAATTTTTGGAAAGTCATGCAGGTTACGGTCATATAATAATTTATAAAAAAGAGGAAAAGAAATACTTTTCAAGCTGCTTTATAAAGTAAAGGAATAAAGCCTATAATTTCTTTCAAGGATTTAATAAGAAAGTCTGGAAGAGTGGTTGCCATGATTCGATACGCAAATGTGTCGAATTGATGTACCGTAACGGTTACAAAACCACCTATGTCACGCTTCTACAACGCATTCAAAGCCTTTCTAAAATAAGACGCTATCTCGTTGTTGATCACAAAACCATAACTTCTGCTACGTTAGGCTTCATACATGATTTTAAACAAAATATGGACTCTTATCTAGGAATCTTGTACGATGTTATCAGGAATTTTTTGCATTCTGGTCAGCAATCGCTCAAAAGATTGCAAATAAAATTCATAATCAACGAACTCGCTGATATTAATGTGAATCCAGGTACTATTATAAATAGCAACATAATACCGCATCTAATATTTTTTCTTAATAAATGTTAGTTGCATGTATACGCATGTACCCATATAAAAACGTTCTACGACTTTTGAAGCACTTTGATTAAATTCAATATCCAAACGTTGTCGTCGATTTGCTAGCAGGTCCAAAGCCCACGATCTCATTTTCCTAGTGATTTGTGCAAAAAATCTTTAAAAGCGTAACGTGGAATACAGCTCCTGTTTTTCCTTCAACGTTTCATCGGTTGCAATCAATGAGTCAACCCATGCAAATCTTCGGGCCAATTGGGGCATAACATTATCTTATTTCTATAATAGCTTTTAATTTATAAAGGCGGCTTATTTATCAAACTCGCTTTATTTCTTCTCTATCGGGACATGAAGTTCAAATGAACTAAGCCGATGTAATGTGTAGCTTATATGACCAGATTATGTGCGATAAAATACAAATGTCTGGTAAAGAGTTTAAGTCAACCACTAGCAGACAGTTGTAAACGTGGGAGGAAGTAAAAAGTTGTGATAATAAGCCTACGGGAGTGAAGTGAGTATTGAAGTTGGCTGGTTATAGAAAACATACTTGAAAGCTTTCAGTTGACCGGTCGTTTTGAGCATTGATACTTGTGCGATATAACTTTCAGTTGTTTACAGTCTGTCGTTCAGTGTACATCAAAGATGCACCCCATTTGCGTTTTTTTCTTTTTTTCCTTTTTAATTGAATTAAAGTGGGGAGCAAAAGAAATACACCTGAAACTACGGAAATGACCAAGTTGGCGTGGAATGAAAACGTAATGAGCTATGAACACAAAGAAAAAATGTTAGTTTTGAAGACAATGAATGTTCGTGTACGCCAGACCATCTTCAGCGAAAGCAACTTGGACGGTGATCTTTAACTTGAGGGTGAGAACTTCTCCAGACTTGTCTCGTTTTGATTAGCGTAGGTTCAGTTTGATCTCTGCAAAAGTGAACTTGCCTCGAAATCACAAAGTTTCTAAAGCGAAAAGAAGATTCAGTTTTCAGCCGATTCTTCTAAGCTATACATTTCACTTGCGTCATTCGGTGATGATCAGAATCATTCTCGTATCATCATTTTCTCATAATAGTCCTTCAATCATCATTCAATTAAACTTAATTTTTAGATGTTCTTGTTCTTCTCCTAGCAGTCAGCAAATCAAGCACAGACAGATTAATTGTGATCACAGAGTTCTTTATCGGAACCTCAATAAAGTTAGCGATTAGCTTAATTTGTAGAGATATGTATATGTATATATGTATATATATATATTTCCTCCAGAAATTATGATCATTTTTTCATTTTAAAAGCGTGCGCCTACACGTCTTTAAGTCTTTCAGTTTTTCAATTTGAAAAAAATTTTAAAAATTACTTCGCGGAATATGTTTAATTGGAATAAGTTTGATCAGTATTTTCATTTATTACTGAAAATTTATTTATTTAATTAAACCAATTTCATGTATTTATAATTCATATTAAACTGACAAAGAGCAAACCACGAAACAAAGATATGATAGAATAAAAAAAAAAATAAAGGAAAAAGTGAAAAAATTATATTCAGCAGTGACTGAATCTTTTATGCCCATTACCGTTATCCAAAGAAAACAAAAAAAAGGAAAAAGAAAAGCTAGATTTTGATAGCTTATAACATGAAATGGGCGCGGCCGACTTTATCTATTGCTCTAGAATAAAAATGGCTGTTTATAACGGATTGCGCTCCTGGTTTGTGAGTAACGAGCGAAAACCGGGACGCGTCCTTTAACCGCTTTGGGTACCATTCTCAAATCTTTTGCAAATTTGTACACGATATCTTCATTTTTGAGAACGGGTGAATGTTGACCACAGATGCTAAAAAGTGAAGCAGACGGACAGTTGGATAGATGAGCAGACGGACATGCTCAAATTAAGGTTGAATTTAATGCTGGTCAAAAATTCATACACTTTATAGACTCCCGGAGGCTTCCTTCTACTTTTAACAAAAAAAAAAAAAAACAAAAATTTGATATACTATAATATTGGCTGGGCGTGATCATTTTCGTACAGGTACGAAAGCATCGCCCATAAAGTATACATGCAAATTTCTATAGATATGTCTGCAGTAGTTTGTGTGAATAATACGCAAAAAACTAATTTTTTTTCCTTTGGAAAACTGTTCACGTGGTACTGTAGGCATGACCCTCAAATAATTTAGCCGATTTTTCATTTCATTTTTGCGGCTGGAAGAATGCTTACAACAACCATTACGGAGACGAAAAGACGGACAGATAGACATGCGTAAATCGATAGAATTTAAAGCTGATCAAAAGTATATATATATATATATATACTGTATGGGGTCTTTGAAGCTTACTCTCGGGTGTTGGAAACGTTTTGATAAAATGAATATAACTCTCATTCTTCGGTATAACAGCAGAATTGTACGTGTATATGTTTACATATATATATATATATATATATATATACATAGATTTGATATGATTGTCATATCATATATATATGATATGACAATATGATATATACGTATGTATAGATTGACCAATCGTTATAAAACTTACCTCATCCTTGGGCACTAGTGTCACTTTTTTCATAGGTGCACTGTTATTGACAACAACAGTTTCACGTTTTAATGAGGGACGTTTCAAAGCCGAACTGGGTTTTTGAATTTCAACCATTGTGTTATGTTACGTTTTGTTGTTATGTTTTATGCAAAATATAATCACACAATTGACAAATGGTTACACGTGTACAAATCGTAATGGTTGCCGACGTTTTGAAACGATATATAAAAGGAAGAATGCGGATGCAAATAGGATGGGGCTAACAATGTTACAGCGGAATTTCATTCAAGAGGGCAGGAATGTTGAAATTTGGTAATTAAAAGTTTAACAAGTTAAAGGACTTCTTAAGATGATTCTTTTAAACTTAATAGACATTCACGTTTTATATATACTTTGTATGGATTTGAAAATTATTAGAAACTGGTTTATATCATATATATATATATATATATATATCCATTAGTTTAGGATTTACAATTGAAACTTTATTTTATTTTTTTTTATAAAAAAAGGATTTTAATATGTTTTTTCGCTTTTTAAATCTTTCTTAAACATGATCTTTATGCAAGGAGTGTGAGGAGTTCTATAATGGGCTGGCGGCTGTTGTGGTTATTCTTAAAAATTTATCATCATTTTTACTATAAATCATAACAAACAAACAAAACAAACTCATGCCACAAGACACTTAAATACAATCGTACTCTGTTTTATTTAATGCTCGACTTTATTCGTTTATTAACGACGTAACGTATTAAATTTAGGCTAATATTAGCTTAACATAACTTCTTATTCATATATTTTTTCTAAGTATTTTCTAAAGCAAAGGAGGAAAAAAGGAAAATAAATAAATGTCCCTCAAGCGTTTATATATGCAAATAATGAGAGGTGGATGTGACCGAGTATGCTTTTATTGCTTTCACGTTTCGCAATGAATAGCCGAGTAGGTGAGAATCGCGACTCAGACCAAGTCAGTGTTCGCGGGTTCTCAAACTTCAGTACGGCAGAGTTCGCATTGGTCGTAGTTATAGTGAGCGCTCAGCCGGTAAATGTATAACACTTACCGATTGGGCGCACCCCCACTAAACTGCGCCCGGTTCCCCCTCCCTTGTTGTTGTATTTCTTTCTCACCACTTCTTTTCAACCGTTAAAAAAAAAGAAAAGAAAACAAAAGAAAAGAGGAAAAGAGAAAAAGAGAAAAAAACGTGCGAGGATTAAACTGAATGTTGAGTGTTCACCGATAAAACCAGAGAAAATGATAATTTATGACGCCGAAGACTTTGCAAATAACGAAATGAGGTGCGAACTATTGAAATTCAAAATGAGCCATAAAGTTTTATATTGCATTTGCTGTCTAGCTCCTCTCTATGCTGGCGAAAATACAATGGAAAACATTTAATATTCTTTTCATTGCACACTTTACGTATGTGGTTTGGGATCCCATATAATATTCAATAGGTGCCGGAAGCATACCATAAACCAATGCAGTGCAGTTGATAATGAAACGATGTGTTTGTTCTTGAGCGAGTGATTGAGTTTTGCTTTTAATGTGTTATATATACGGAGAATTAAAGTACTTTTTCGTATTGATGAGGCAAGAAAGAAATTTCGATAATTCACCTTGTGTTTCTTCCTCAGACACACTTTTTATTCCTCCTTAAAACAGCAAGAAACGAATTCCGGTATTTCAAGTCTTTTGCTTTTTCTAAATTTACCCTTTGTCTAGGTAGATACGAATTGCATACGAGAGAGGGATAGAGCTCGTGATACGAAGCGAGCGAGAGGAAAAGAGAGACAGAGGGAGATAGAGGAAGGCCTCTTTCCCATCAATCTTTTATATTTTTTTGTGAACTTCTTCTAAGATAAATTTCTGCTTGCACACCTTTTAACAACAGAAATTACAATGCACTCAGAGAGATTCCCGTTTGCATTCTATACGGAAATTAGGAAAGTTTATTCATAAATCTTAAAACAACATACTAATGATGTGCACTTTCGTTATGAAACTTCAACGTAAGTCACTTTTAGGCAAAATTAATGCTTCAAAGGCTTGACTGGATGACAAAGTCATAGACACACACATATAGATGCTTTATTAGTTAGTTTGGTAAAGGATAAGTCAGTAATCAATATATCGGCTGAGTGAGTTATATCATACGCTTGTTCCGACGAAATACAATCATTACTAGAGAGAATGTTATCGATAACTGATACAAATAGAATCAAAAACGGGGCCGTAATATGCCGAAAGTTACGATATCTTCAGTTTTCGGTATAATCATATGCGAACTCATAAGACAAGACCAGGCCAGAAAACATAAGCCTCACCTACATCGAATGTGGTATCCTCCACGATATGCCAACACTGTTTAAAATCAATTACTATCGAGCTAATGCGTGTTCATGCAGAGTTTCGATTCTCGTAAGCAAATCCAAATTATGTGATTTTTGTGCACAAGCTCCCAATGTCAGTTGTCTTCCGCGAACGATATTTATACTCTGCAAAAGATACGTAGCAAGGAGTAGCTAGTGACAGACGCTACTGTGAATAAATAACTTTTTCTTCCTTCTCGTTCTTGAAATTTTCAATTTTCAAAAAGGAAAAAAAACCAGGAATGTCAGTGGCGTACTTAATATATATTAAGTAAGTAATCAATATGTCGAAAAGAAAATAAGGAGATGATATTTAATTTACACCGACTTTCTCATAACTGTCTTATCATAGAGTTTTCTTATTTATTTAATGGATATAATTTTCGAAATTAAAGAAAGAAAGTTCCATCGAAATGACGCCAGGTTATTGTGAGCGAAATATGTCGTTGCACCATTGTTAGGTGATATCTATAAGCCCCAGTACGACCTCATAATACGTAAGCTCTCGCTCTCTTTCTATACCACTCGTAATATACTCACAACTAATAAAATAGAATCGGCGCTTAACATTTTCTATTACCTAGACACCTCCCCTACGCTTGCAATAACGCAAGAGGAAAAATTTTTTCTAAACAACGCTAGAGTTTCACTCTGCCACTTTTAATTGCCAAATTGCTCTATCTCTATCTATTACGATCTATAGGTAGATCTTCCATCGATATAATTGAATTTTCAATTTTGCTTGATGAGAGTGAGGAGAACGCAGTAGAAGTGACTTCAATAAAACGAGAGAGGCGAACGATTACATCCATTGTACACTTGGGTTAGAATTAGGTTTTACTTCATACTTCGTAGTTCAAAGCGTATTCTTGATCTTGTAAAATTGAAAACCTTATATCCGATATAGATGAATAAAATCGATTTAATATTTTTCCAACCACTACGGCCGCTGTCTTAAAGCTGCATATTTTCAGAATTTATCTGCTATCGAAATATTGAATAATTTTCAAGATATCCTGGCTTACAGTAAATACAATACACTTTTTATATCCGATGCCGTAAGGACCCACTTTTCAGGCTTAGTCACCTTGATTTTCACATTATTTATTCCATCCTATGTTACGATGATTACGTACTTTTGTCCTATTCACTTAATATCAGATTGTTAATCTTTAAGAATAACTATTCCATCACTGAAGTCATATACACCTTTCCACTCACTATCACAACTTGTATTGAAGTTGAAATTCGAAGCAAGTGCAAGATTTTAATTCAATTTGATCAACGTTCATCTGTCGGTTGCCCGGGAATGACATAACGAATTAAATGATATGTAAATCTCAAATTTGAAACAGATAATCCAGACCGATCCATTATTAGCCCATTATAACAGTGGTGTTATGATGTTTTTATTGATTATTATTTCGGATATGATGGATCCACTATACGAAGCGAATATAGTTTCCTTACTTATCTCCCTCTCTCTTTAAATGTTAATCATCATTAATATTAATTACCTTAATCGCTAACAACGCGCTCAATTATATTCATTATCAAACACTTTATGAATTATGTAAAAGTGTTTGTGTATATGTGTAGATATGCAAATGTGTACACACACACATGTATGATAATATTCATAAGCATTTATCACTTGTAATAATCTGCAAATAATGCGTTTTAATCGTTTCAATTTCATGACGATAATGACGATGATAATAATAATGATAGTAATAGGTGCCGCTACGAAGTCTTCTATAAAAGACAATAAAATCAGCAAATTATGCATGAATTATGCGTAAAATGTAGACCATAGAGCGAACACAGAACAGAGGCAACAATTTCAAGCTTTTGCCTGATGCTACCTACATTAATATAAATAGAATATGGAATGAAAGACAAAATTTAAGCACATAATTGACTGTCGCCATCCATTTAAGGTGAACCTATAGTATGTACCATTAAAATATTAGAAATTTGCTTTATTTAAGATTTCACCCAATTAAGAAGGATTTGGAACACATTTGGAGCAAATTCTGTTCATGATAATCATATACTTTTGTAATTATTTTTTTATTTTTTAATTTTTTTGTTTTTTTATTTAGTTGGTCGCGTGCCAATAGAGTAACTGAAAACATTGCCGTGCGACGATGTCCATCACAGATAGTAAGCTTTTAAAAAACATGAGTTGAAAATTTTCGTTTTTCATTCTTCAACTAATTTTTAATGCATTTTTACAGGAACGTGTTTCCTTTTTACACAAACGTCACTCAGATTCTTTGATTTAGGCTTTAATCTTTTACGCTGCATAAGAGCTGTAACAATGTAAACGCGAACAGAGCAACGTTGCTTAGGCTGAGTCCAGGTTTGGTGTAAGAGTATTTTGTGGGCTTTTATACGCTTCTCTCTCTCTATGTAGCGACGAATTAAAGAAGTTAATTGTGCAAAAATTTATAGGGGCATGGGTCGTTAAATCAACTTGAAAAATGAAACCTTTTTTGTTACTTCCCTTTATTAATTTACCCTGACCTTGAATTACTTGTTATAATAAACATTCGTATAATAAATATCTTGAACTTGAATTAAAGTCGAGATAAAGAATGATAATCTTTATATACAATATAAAAAATATATATATACAATATGTATATAATGTACCATATATATACATATATATAAAGCTCTACCGTACTGCGTATGAAAGGTGGTAAAACATAGATAATTCGAAAATAGAAAAGATTTAAGCGATTTGGTCTTAAGTCAATCAACGGGAATTTCGTTCTGGAAACGAGACAAAATCCTAAAAATTCGCTATTTTGCAAGATATCATTGAATTTGAAAGAACATGTGACATGATGTTTATGCCGATGAAAATGCTTTACCGAAATTGGCAAAATGAAAATTGAGTGCTACTTTCCTCCCTGCATATTTCAATGCTGAAGATACCGCCTCGATCTGGTCAAATGATCGTTGATAAAGTCGGCGAAATACTTCAAAGAACCAGAATAAGATCGAGCTTCCGATAAGCCGATTGTGAAAATCATTTCTCACCCGGGAATTCCAGAAGTCCTACAGCGACGGCATAATGATTTTATCACAAATATGGCGAAAGCCTATTGATTCTATAAAGTTTTTTGGTAACATGTCTTATGTATCACGCCGCTCAGTAAGTCTCGGTTCCAAAGTATATATGGCAACACCGCTGGCAGGCCCATACAATTTCTGGATAATACAAACCTCCAAAACGATGCGTATAAATTTTTCCTGACATTTCGACCGTTAGTCTTTATATTATAGTTGCTTTAGTGATACCATTTTTTTGGTCGCTTTGGACGGCTGTACCAGGTTGTTGTTGTTCACTTAGCTGCACTGCCAATTTGATTCTGAAGTGTAGTGATAAAACCATGTTTCTGTCATTGTCACATATCGCGAGAAAAAATTCTTTTTATTTCGTCGATACAGGGCTTGAAGTCATTAACACGTTGTTGTCCAAAGTGAGCAAACGCATCACCCTCTTCGAGTAGGGTTTCCTCGTTAAGCCAAATAAATAAATACACTGCCTTGTGATATCTTTAAGGTGTCACCTATTTCACGCAACTTACATAGAGATATTATGCAATTTTTTGCCTCACGTTTTCTGGAACAACTACAGAATTCGCTCGGTCAGAGCGTTCAGCATCATCAGAGTGCATACGACTGTTTTTAAAATTAACAAACCACCCATAAATTCATTTTTTCGACAGACATCTCTCTTAAGCAAAAGTTGATAGTGGACGTGTGTTATCTTATCGAAAAGTAACGTTGTGCTATGATCAATAAACGAAATTGAAATTTTTTCATTGTCTTGAAAATTACAACAGTAGCGTCAGTAAGACAGCGGCAACTTGTAAGCCATTTGTCGGAATGTCATGAAATTTTATCAGGTTCCGTTCGAGGGTCGGTAGCATCCACAAATTATATGGTATCATCGTCCAGTTTAAAACATTGCATCCATCTCTTCATATTTTGACAACTGAAACTTATGCGATACAAACGCTAATGTCAAAGTGAATCTATATCCGAAAATTTCACAACAAATGAACGCCGCAGGTGGATTTTGTAAAGCAATCAATTCCAAGACAGCAAACTCTTTTGTACATTTATCGCATACTTTGTTTTGCTTTATTGACCCGTCTGCGAAGCCACTTTGTCTATCTTTGTCGCTTATTTCTCAGCTTACTCTTCATTGTGACATATGGTCGTTGTCGATGTCTTTGGAAAGGTAGTAAGGGTCTAACAAGAGGTTCTTTTGGTCCACTTGCAAGTTATGTTGAAAATTTTAACAAAAGTAATTAAAAAATTATTCCTTACTTTGGCAATTTATACGAAAATGTTTGTTCCTTTTTTTGTTGTTAAACTTTATTTGTTAATAAACTTTTCGTAAAAATTTATTTTCTTTTTTTCTTCTGAATAAATATACTTGCTAGCAGAAGCGAAGCATTAACGATAACAATAACAATACCAATAGCAACATGAAGAGAGGAATAAAAAACATTTGGTTGCTTTTGGAAATAAGAAAAACATGCCGAAAGTAAAGTAAAGAAACTCTTAAAGTCAAATAGAACGGTTCAAGGATGGTAATGTTAACTATTTGAGATAGCGGAGAAGAGAAAAAAAGAGTAAATGCTTATGAAACTTTCCCAGAAAATTTAAATTTTTTAAATTTGGCAAAAGAAAAATTTTGATCGAAAAACTTCCTGTACGTTATTCGCTATAATTTACCACCTCGTGCACGTATCTTGAACGTACGGAGACAGTTGATGGCGTTTTAAGAAAATACAAGGAAAAGAAAAAGAGAAGAAAAATGAAGAGGAGTTTTTCAATATTTCGAACAATAACTCTTTACCCCCTGTTTTTCTACGACACTTTTAATTCTTTCTACAGCCCTTTAGGGTCTCGCTGGAAACTTCACTTATTCTGAGAGCAATGACATTTTACTTGACATCTTGACTTGACTTGACTTTTAGAGTTCAAAATCAAATTAATTCTCAAAATTTCGGCATAAGCGATAGCTTGACTTGACTTGAAATATCTTTAGCTTATGGCAGCTAAGGCTATGAACTCGTTTGCCTTTCAAACTGATTTCTTTGTTGCAATGCTATCACAACAACACGAACTATTTATTGGCGAAGGTAAGCCCATTGATGGGAATGTGGGCGTGTGTCGCCAAATGTTATTGAGCCTCAAGTCGCTTGCATAAATTACAATCAGTCTATTGTGGTCCTTTCGTTAAACACTCGAACTGGCAAAGTGTTAAATGCGAGCGTTTACATTATGGTTACGAGAATTTAATTTTCGCAATAATTTTCATATTCCGATCGAACTAAGACCACGACCACAATTTTTCTGAAATAGGTTTACATTACATCGCAAATTCGTTAAATAAGCCCGAACATAAAGAATAAATCAGCGACTACCGAGAATTTAGGCTCAAGTAAAACATAATTTCTTTGTATATTTATATAAGCATTGGTGTTTTAAGGAATAATTATCATTTTCCATTGCCAATGCACTTTTGATTTTATTTCGGTTTATTTAAGTTTGCGAAAATTGATAATTTCTCGACTTAAACTGCTTGCAAATTTTAAACTTTGGCGGATGAAAATGTACGCTAGAAATACTCTGCATACTAGGCAAATATGGAACATTTTACACGATTTAAAAATAGCAGTTTAAGATCTAATGGAGCAAGGAGCAGTTTAAGATTTTATGAGTACAAAGAATTGGAAAGAATATTGAATTAAGACTCGCAAGACAAATTTCTGAACAACACTTTGTCCAATGTTCAATGCTGATAACTCAACAATTTTTAATCTTTAGCAAGTAAGAAAATTATATTCGGTCGTGGCCGGATCTTTTATGCCCATCATCGTTTCCTAAAAACGACTGAAAAAGCAGGAAAACAACTGCCTATTCATACTCTTTAGTGTTGGGTGGGCGCGGTTTTTTTCTGTTTTTAAAATAAGCATGAACAACAATTAAAACACGAAAACCGTAGGTTCTCACGGTTTTCGTTGCGTAAACGCGTGGGCGCTGTAGGCGTGTCTTTCGGTCGGCTTACTTTCTGTTGCAAATTTGTAGACGACATCTTCATGTTTGCGAACAAGACAACGTTTACTACAGACAATGCAAGGTTGGGCAGATAGACAGATAGACAGACGGACATGCTTAGATCAATTCGGAAATTGATGCCGATCAAGAGTATGAATACTTTGTGAAGTCTGCCAAGCTTCTTTGTGCACAATGCAAACGTTTTAATAAAATGAATATATCCTTGTTTGTGCGGTGATGGGTATAAAAAGATTAGGGCTTACACAGAGTTGACGAAATTCGGATGGATAATTTTTTTGCATTCCATTGCGATTGGTGATGAAAAGTGCATTCTTTGCAATCATCCTAAAGGTAAAACATTTGATTTAATACTAAGCATGCGTTACCGCCTGGATCCCACCAAAGGTGAAAACGAATGTTAATGTCTTTTTTCTGACGTTCCTTACTTGTTCAAGTTTGGAGTTTATAGAAGGTTTCCGAAGGTAAGTGCTTCTCTAATGTAGTTTGAATGAAGGTTCTTGCAGAAAGTGAGATCTCCCTTCAGGTAAGGTCTGTAATGCCCTCCTTGCCTAGCAATTACTTCGATCGATAGAAAAAAATAAACTTGCGGTCTATGCCTTTAAGTTCTTTCGGAGATATTAAAAGTTGGTTGACATTCTATTTTGCATTCAAATTAACTTCGAACTATTGAGCAGAAGTTTTGCATATAGCGATGGGGGAAAACTTGATTGGCCTGTGTATTCATATGGTTGCGAGTTAAGGGCGGAAATTACTGTACGTTTTTTTTAAACCTTTTTCTTTTTATTTTCTTAATAAATAAATGCCTTCAACCCATAGAACATGTGCAAAATATTGCTTCGAAATATCGAATCCCTGCTGTGAATTTGCATCGTAATAGCGATTTCCAGTTCCTATAATACATTCACATATCTGTGGGAAGTATTTGTGTTCATTTAAAAGCATTTGTAAGCAAAAGTATATAAGCGTAGCTCCATAAAGACGACCGTTGAGTATATAAAAGGTTGAGAGGGGTTCAAAAACTTTCTGTACTTCTGCCAAGGAGTTACAGGTTTGGGATGAAGCTTTTTCATATGATGGCAGATACGCTCAGAAAATCTTCATCTCTTATTCGTTTTTACATTTTTCCAACTGTGAGAACTAGAAGAAGACGCGGATAGTTCGTTCGATAGTAACTAAAGCGATCGAGAGTCTTATAATGATTATGAGATGCAGAAATGATATTTTCGATTTCATTTGAAACACCAGGCAGTAGCTATATGTTCATCCATTCAATATTATTATTATTACAATTTCTTTAGACTAATGAAATGAATTGTTAGCATAAAACAATTTGAGCATTAGCGACACAGGCTGTCGGCTCTATTCTAGAAAAAATATTTGATATTGAACCTAATAGTTTCAATAAAGTTATGTGTATGAGGGAGGAAGAGAGATATTGCATTTTGTAACTGTCCAACATAATCACGTCGTCCATAATTATAGATGCAGAAGCGGCACTCTTTGTCGCTCAATCATATACGATATAATTAGGTACCCAAAGCGGTTTAATTTTATCACAGCATGTTGTGACGATATTCCCGAATTTGGTAACGGTGCTCCAGCTCCAAAAACGTAAACAAAACATACTATTGATTGATGTTTGGTTCAAATTTTTTCTGGTAGCTTGTTTGGAACTTGCTAGCCAGTACATAGTTTGAAAATTGCCCAAGCATCCTATGAATAAAGGAATGAATCCGCGCTTACGTTTCGTGCAGGTGGAGTGAAGGTCATAATTGCTTAAATGACTTTGTAAATAAGGACTATTGCCTCCTTTTGCTGAAATGTCGACAATGTCTATGTGTGCTTGCCACAAAGATCATCGCAACATTGTTTTACTTCAATTAATCATGAAATCTCAACGACCTTATTCATCGAAATGATTCACGTTATTGGTGAAACAAGACCAGATTTTTGCGGAAAAGTGGCAAAATTTGACCTTCCAAGATTGAATTTCTACAGAAGTCCAAAGGCGATTATGTACATGAAGTTATTTTTAAACAAAAATGGCAAGAGTCTATATATAAAATAAAAAAAATTCATGTTGATATCGTTTACCGTTACTATCGCACAATGGTAACTATGATTATCTGTATGCCCATCTGTTCGTTGTTCAGTTGTTCCGACAAAACGGTTAGAAATTAAAATGAAATCAATTTTTCGAACGGCTTACAGTCGTGTTTGCAGGTATCCACAACTAAGTGAGATTCAAGTGTGAGCCATGCGTGACATTGTATCCAAAGACCAAATTATCTTAAGAGCGTTTAAAGGTAAACTTTTTAAAAGGCAAAATTGACTCTCGACCTGTTCAAATTTATAAAGGCTACAGCGTGAGTTGCTGGTGAACGCTTCATGAAACCTACTAATTGATTCCGAAGCAAAATTTCATCAGATCTCGTTCGCCAAAGGTACATATGTTAAATTAGCACACTGTTACGTAAAATGTCTTATCCGATTTTATGGATTTTTCGTGGCGCTGTATTGTGAATTTGAACTTGGATTGAATTGATAGATGAGAGGGATTTCATTTACAGTTCTTACAAGATCTTCTTACAAAGAAATTATTTAAAAAAAAAAATTTATTCGTAAAAAAGTTGCGATCCTTTGTTTTGACTTCTCTTTTCGAATATCATGATACAACACTCCATTGTTTATGCAAATCACCTGCTTAAGCAGCGCTTGACAATAAGTCACCAACACCAGACGTCATTCTGATACATATCCTCTTAATTTTGTTCCCTGGTAGATTTCCCACGATTTCACGGACTTTTCACAGCAATTCAAAATCACTTTCTGAATCGGTGTAAGTTTGCCTGTCCGCGTGATGTTTGTCCGCGAGATGTCTGTCCGCGTGATGTTTCTCCGCGCAATGTCTGTCTATGCAATCTTTTTTTAAATCTACAAGTCGCAATTTTGAGATATTTTGAAAAAATTGGGTACATCGACGGCTTTTGATCAAAGGATGAAGGTTATTGAAAATAGATCGAATCGGACCACTTTTTCCATCACTTAACATATAACGTCTTGTTTTGAAATGTGAGTTTGTGAATAACAGTATCGAGCGAAGTGGTGTGGGATATAGTCCACAATACCGTTTTTCCTTAATTAAATGTCTTAGTTAAACCACGCAATTATCAACAAACCCTATGCAAGTAAGGCGTAGTATGCAAAGCCTAGTAATAAATTCGCGACCTTTTTCAATAAACTTCAAATTTATTGAAGACATACTTGCTAGACAGTTTAATAATCGCGGTAGATACCTCCAGTATCTATTTATCGGGTAGCTAAGAGATGCGTTCACGGTAGAAACTTCGAAGTTCCGAGGTTCGACTCACTCGTCGACCTATTTTCGCACATTTTCAAGTCTGAGCCAATGGTAATCGGAGAGAAACAGCTTTAGAGAATAGTCCGCCTTAAACGCTGGTAGTTGAGATCCATTTGTTTACACGTTGATATCCACTAAGCGGCGGCTTGGAAACAATTAAAACTTATGCCGTACAACCACTAATGTCCAACTTAGCTATCCCAACACTTTCAGGAGACTTGAACGTAACAGGGGGGTTTTCAAAAAAGGACAAATTTCATGGTAGACAATTTGTCTATGGACCTAGTAATTGTAGCTTGTACGATTATGTACAAAGTGTTGTGTTATTCTATAATAAGCGCAACAAATACTTCTACGACTATGTTTACCTTACAAGTAAAGATTTATATTAAGTCACTAAGTGGGCAACGTGGGCAATGTGCTGCTTCAATAAAATGAATCTTTTCATGAAAAAAAAAAACTATAAACAAAAGTTTTGATCGATTTTACAGAGGTTTCGATCTTTATGATGTTCCTTTCTCTGCTTGCAAAGATCCGACATAATGCGACATTCAGTATTACTAATGAACTATATCGAGAGACGTTTTACTTTCGAAATCTATTCATTTTTTTGGTCTTATTAGTTACAAATGATATATGGAAACTAATATACTCTGTGATGGTAGATATAAAAAAAGGTCAAGTGTCTATAAGAGAGAGCAGTTTTTTTTAAAGAAATTCTTCATAACATGGAGAAAAGAAAATAAAGAAAACATCTCAGAGTAGATTAGGAAAAATGTAGAGCATTTGCTCCAAACATAAAGAAAATCAAGGCTTAAGATGGATTTATGAGTGAGATGGTCATATGAAAAATTTTGGCAATAAACTTTGCCATTAAATTTATCAACAAAATCGTTACGGTAAACAAAACTGTAAACTACAGAGCTCGGAAGGATGCACGTGTATATGGGCAGCTGTGTTCAGTTGAACAGATTTTGGCACAATTTGGTACTTATGGCTACATACTCATGCACACGTACACATACGCACGTACACATTTACAAAAACAATGGATGCGTTTTGCAACCTAGAAAATAATAATAAAAATCTCTGCCGAATTTAGTAAATGACAAGCGCACGTATTGATGAGTAACGAGTAAAACATAACGGACATAACGGTGTCAACACCTTCAACGAGGATAGCGGAAATTGAAAATTTGCGAGTATTCACACACATCCAAATTTTTGCATCTAAACTGCATTGCACTATGCCATAAATTTACTTAATGTGTATCCCTGAGGATATGCTATGAAAAATCGTCAAAATTTTTTCCCCTTCGATACGATAACATATGAGCGCACTAATCATCTGACATTCGCCATAAAATAGTTTCCTTAATCATACGACGTACGCAGATGGCTTTGTTTGTGTACGAATATTTCGGGACATGTGTAAATTTGTTTGTGAGCATATCGAACATACATGCATGCATTGCTTTTAGTGATAAATGTATTACATTTTTTTTAATGTTTTATAAAATGCTATCGAATTTCATTCAATTATATCTACAGTTTAGATGCATTTGCAAGTAGATGATGTATTTTTTGTATTTCTAAGCCGTACGTTTTATTTGAATATAATTTTCGTTTTTTCTCTATTTTATTTGGATAAATAAATATTTGTGTGCAGGGAGCAAAATTGGGTCTTCCTTAAAAAAGACAAAAAAAAAAAAAAATAAATACATAAATAAAAAACAAAAAAAAACCACAACAGCTCAAACACACTATTGTTTTGTTCATTCACGCATTTAGAAAAAAAAAAGGAAAAGAAAATGAAAATGAAAAATAAACAAAAAAAAAAAAAAACGTTAAACATTAAACACTGTTTTTTTCTTTTAAATTTCTTAATTGCCCGCCATTAGAAAATATAGTTGGTTTTCATTCATCTTTTAAATAATTTTTACACAATATTTCAACTGTTTTTTGTTACCGGTTAAACGTACTCCGGTTAAACGTTGTAATCTTTTTCTTTCGCGATATGAAAATTTATACAGCCTTCGCGTTCAAAAACTAAATTCAAACTAAACTAAAAATAGTAACTGACTGAACTGGCTGAACTGACTGAATCGACTGAGACTGTAGGAGCAACAACAATGGCAAAACACGAAAGGCATGTTAGCTTGATTAGCTAAAGATGAGGGGTATATTCATTTTATCAATATGTTTGCAACACTCAGGAAGAAGCTTCACAGAT
Source organism: Glossina pallidipes (assembly GCA_000688715.1). Classification (NCBI taxonomy): domain Eukaryota; kingdom Metazoa; phylum Arthropoda; class Insecta; order Diptera; family Glossinidae; genus Glossina; species Glossina pallidipes. The sequence goes on along the minus strand of KK499855.1, from coordinate 950,107 downwards.
CCCATAAGGTATATATACATATATATATGTATATATATGTCAGCATTATCAGCATCCAATTCTATTTGGTATCGATGCTTACACGCATTTATGTTTATATTATATTGTACTATTTATTATATTAAATAATTTATGGCTATTTTCCAGATATGAATATTTTGCATTTCGTTTCTTTTCATTTTGACATAATATCGGTAAATTAAGGACAATAAAATAAGGGCCTATTTACAGTAATTGCAAGTGTTTTTACAAAACTAGTGGGCTTGTGGTGTGCTACATGGAAAGAGCTTGTAAATTTAAATCTGTATTTGTCTATTAGATCATGGAGAGTCCATAGCTTCTTTAAACCCTTTCATAGCTTTAGTGGGTTTAGCGGGACGGAGTATGTCTATAGATCTTCTTTCATAATATTCATAAAACGACAAAGTAAATCTTCAATTTATAGAAAGAGATGGACGATAATATTCGCAAAGAAGGCAATTCTTTACCTCATCCGGGACGTGTCTCTTCCAAATTTACACAACTTTGAAATATTCATGGGATTTGAAGGACTTCTTTAAGACGCGAACATTATCATTATTATTATTATCAAAAAAGCATTGAAGTTAAGATAGCATTGTTACGATTGACTTTAAATATTAAAGTTTAAAAGCTAAGATGTACTGGAGCTCTTAACTTTGAAGAAAATACAAAATTATTTATTTATATATTTATTTAATACATTTTTTTTATATATATATATATGTTATTTTGATATTTTATGTTTTAAGAAAAGGCATATGTTATGTTTTATTTTATTTTGTTATTTAAAATTTTGTCTTTTTGAGAGAAAGATTTGTTTTGCTGTGTATTCTTATGAATGTGTTGTTGAGAGTAAAAATGCCTTTTTGAGAGTAAAATTTACTTTTGCTATGTGTTCTTACGGAATGCACCGATGTCTGATTGAGAGTAAATGCGGAGAGTACATTTTACTTTGCTATGTGTTCCTACGGAATGCAAAGAAATGTCCTCTCAAAAGTAAACAAAACTACAATAACAATGCCAGCCATGCCTGAATAAATGATGCCAAATAGAGGGTATTTGTAGAAATCTCCTCTCAGAGCAAACAAAATCACCTTAACAGCACCTACAATTCCTGGTTGGAAAATGACGCCAAGCCAGGAGCATTCAAAGGAATCTCCTCTCAGAGCAAGAAAATTTACAATAACCATGCCTGCAATTAAGTTAAGTGACAATAAGGACTGAAAGTTAGTGTGTTCTTCTTCCCCTTTTATTTGCTTATATAATGTTCCTTGCATAACATTATAGGATATTTTACGTTTTTGCCGATGAAAGCAAGCTTTGGAAAGCACATTTTAAAAGCTTAAATATGTTTTACTTAGTAAGGAGTTTTTTTGACATAAAGCACAAACATAAGAGGAAAAGAATTAAACACAACACAAAAAATGATGATGAAAAATAATAAATGTAAACGAATTGTTTTCGAATCCTTAAGTAAAAGTAATGCATACAACAACAATCTGGATAAATTTCGCATATATAAATACAGGTTCTTGCAATGCGTTTATTGATAAGAAATCCTGCACACGTAGATACATAACATTGGCTTTATTGGATAGCGAAAGTAAATGAGAGAAAAGAAACATTTATGTTCGCAAAAGAGAAGAATTATAAGAATTTTTTACTTAACCGATTCTTTTAACATTGCAGTTACAGAAAAGCTCTTCGTGCTTCTATTGAATTCTAACGTTTTCTGAAAATTATTCAATTTTACACTTTTCGATTTATCCCTTGCGTATAATCTATGAAAATTACTTCGCTTCTCATAATATCGTAGTAGAATCTTTTATTTGGTATTTTACCGTTTCATCTATAGCATCGCGGAAACCTATTACATATGTAATAAATTTTGACGATAATCGGCAAAAACGACTATTTTGCCATATTAAACGAACGGGGAATTTATTGATTGAAAAGCGACCAATCTTTGAATTTCCGCACTTCCACATCAGCATTCTTAGCAAAAACACTCCACGACCAATTAAAGTTGGGCCACATAAGAGTACGACTTGATGGGTACATTATGTATGTTAAATTTGGACCACATTGGTCTACCTTTAGGATTTTCTTGCGCATAATGGTTTTCATAAAAATCACTTTCATGCGGGTAAAATTTCGACTTCTTATTAGCTTGGATTTCGACAGTAAGCAAAATGGTCTAGGATTTAATGGCCAACTTTGCTTGATCATAAACTTGATAAATGACTTCCTATTGTTCTTGTTGTTCTTTGGGAGGCTGGAAGCTCTCTCTAAAATGCAAACACTAGCATTATTAATGTTTATGTTAACATTAAAAAATGGTTTACGACTTTTGCTGATGATTGCGAACTTTAGAAAAGAAACTTTTAAAGCTTGAAAACATTGTATTTAGTAAAGTGTTTCTGTGTTCAAACTTAAAGCTCAAAAGGTTCGTGGTGATTGTCGAGGATACGAACGTGTTATAAAAGCTTTAACAAAAGCTATCTTATGTGTTAAAATGTTGCCGCAATGCAAGTTTCTTTCTTACATTAAACTCAAACTCGTAAATATGTAATGTAACAAAGTTTATAAGGGGTCTTAAGGAGCAATGCTCCGATAATATTTTGTGAATTAAATTTAGAATGCTCCCATGTCTGCATGGAAGCCGTCCTTAAATTTCTATTTCTTGTAACAATAAGAAGCCAATAAAGTATACAATAATTTCAACTATCAAATTTTGCTTCTCTTAACATTAACGTGTAACAAATCCTTAAACAGAGGTACGTAGACGGTTTTATATTCTTTAGTGTAAGTCAGAAATATATAGCTATTTGCTCTGTTTTTGTCCCTGTTTAAAAGCAAATGGCTACAAATTCTTCAACGGATACCTATAAGTATTTCTTCTTTGTTCATAGGAAAGCTTAAACCGCTACTTTGACTATTCTTCACATCCTACAGCCAAGAAAACAAGAAGAAAATTAAACACCAGCAGCTGACTGCGACTAACGATTGGCTGAATTATGCTACATTTGATGTCGATTGCTGTTTTTATCAGATTAAATTTATGCATTAGTTTGCTAGAAAGATATTACAGTCATGTTCAAGGATTTAGTGATTCGTTCTTGTTTTCTTTGCTTATCTTTTAAATTTTGAAATCTTGATTAAAATTTTCGAAAATAAATTTGATTTCTGGGTTTTCCTTGTTAAGCAACGAGAGTTTCAGCTCAAAGGATTCTACCACAACTAACCGACAGTTTACTGTAAACTAAAACCTTGTGTGAACTGAAATGTTTTATTATTAACATGACAACAGTTTGTTTAAAATCAAAAAATTACTTAAGGTTTTTCCATAATTATCCGAAGCATGAGACGTAGGTTACCTATCGATTTCGATGAGTATTTCTTGAAAAATATTTCACTTAGAGTGCACTCTGGAGTTCTTATGCTTGAAATGTATGCAATCGAACAAAGAACAACTAAGAGCTTTTGTTGAAGCTTCGTTACGGAATTATGTTCCCATCCGTAATACGTACTTAAGATTTTCCCATTAAATGCAATGTGACAGGCGTAATAGGGAAATCGCTTCAGGCAGAATATACTTTTTGTTTTATATTCAAATAATGCTACGGTAAGGTTTTGTCCTCAGAGTATGCCATGTAAGCTTATATTGACCATAACATGCTGAACGTATCATAAGAAAATAGCACATAATAACCTGACGGACGGAAAGTAGAGAAAAAATTGCGTAAAAAAATTCAAAGAGTGAATGCTTTCTCTGTCACTTTCTTCGTTGTCAGCTTTGCGCCAATTACGAGCGATTTTGTGAACTCATTTAGTTGACTTTTGAAACTACTTAAGCGTCAATTGAAAAACACAATTTGACGTTCTAGACAGAGATTCGAGATTGACTGACTGTGGTAGTCCTATCGTTAATAATGCTCGAAGGTATTTTGTGTCGATGTTTCAAATAAAAATCAATTTTTATTATTAAAGAATCGATGGGAAGCAATATTTCAGTTTTCCTTGGTGATAGTAAATAATGTCCTGGATGAAGTCCTAAGTCCTAAGTAAAAGAAAATCAAAGATTTGTCCGCAGACATAAGCAACGTTGAGGTTGCAACCACTATTACGCGATGCCATCGACTGCTACGGTCTTGTATCGGCTTCTTATTATATGTAATTACGTAATCATTAATTATTTTCGTTTATTGCGGTTTTATTTATTCCATAAGCATTTTGCTTTTTCTTGTGGAATTACATTTGAGTGTTCTGCAGTTTTACTTTTATATCCAATCCATTTGCATGCAAACGATGCTTGATTGCAAGCTAGAGCGTAGGTGTTTTTACATCTTTTATATATATATCGTAAAAATTTTAAATATTAAATCATATTTTTATATATTATTGTTTGGCAATGCTTTACCGGTTTGCGGATTCAATTTCTTTTTTTTTTTTCTACATGGGCCGCTTGACTTATGTCTCGTCATATAAAAATTGTGAGCGAAAGATTTGTTCAACTTATGAAGTTTTCGAGGCTGCCCTAAAAATTTGATTAAAGAAAGCAAAGTATCGATGGTCGTGAGGCAAAAATTTAAGAACGCGAGCTAAATTATGATTTGCTTAGTAATTAACATAGAGTTTATATACCGATTAGTTGTTTTTTTAATCACCAATAATCCGACGAGGTAACAGAAATTTTCTACGATAGTAGAGAAAACGAAAAATGTAAGGAAAAACCTCACTTCTCTTATGAATGACAGAAAAGTGAATTACGCTGCTATGATGGCAGATATAATATTCTTGATAGCAGATTGTGATAGTGTTTTTGAGTAAGACTCTGTTCTATCTTTGCAATTCAAAATTTTTTATCTGCTGTGTTCAGACTACTACTACTGGTACTATAACTAACACCGCTCTTATTACTACTACCTACTACTACTACTACTGCTACTATCGCTAATACTGTTATTGCTGCTACTATAAGGCCAGCGCTTTGAAAGACGCTATAGATAATTAAGAGAAAACAATACGCCCTGTGTTACCCCAGTCGAAAGTAATTGTGCTTGAAAGTGAGTTAAAATTCTAAATGAAATCGCGACACCATACACTATATCACCATGAGTAATACGATAACGCTTCTTGGCCTTGTAAAAGAAAGATTTATCAAAGTCAACGCTTTGCAAATACTTTGGTAATCTTGCCTCTGGAAATTTCAATTTTGAAGGCATGCCAAGCACTAAACGACCAATCGATAATAAAGTCGACAAAAGTTTTCAAAAAATTGAGTGAGAGTCGCACATGTCATCTTATGGCATAGCTGCGCTAATAAAGATTGAGTAGAAAAGAGTTTTGGATTATTTCGGTAAAACCGAATACAAAAACATACCAGACACCATATGAGTTGAGAGTGAATTAAAGTTCGAGAGAGAGAATATCGGAAGATGGACAAAGCTGAATCCGAGCTGTGCAATCCTCGGATCAATACAAAGCTCGGGTTAATGCCACGTAAGGTAAAGCCTTATGTTTGGAAGGTAATCGTCTGGCATGAGTCAATCTCTTGTGCCAACAGATCATGTGATTAGGGCGCGTGAGTAAGCCAATAGATAAAGATCGCGACTACCGGGCAAATGGTCGCGGACATTGTGAGTGCTTATTCGCTAAAAGTCTAACGTGCGATAGGCGGCGGTCGCTCCCTATCTCTTTCTCTGAAATGCGAACATTTTTTTTTCACCGTCACTGTATTACATGTATAGGATGTATATCCTGATTGAGGGATCGGCTACCATTTGTTTCACTCTCTTCAAAATGCCATTATTGGTGTAAAGATGGCTTTTGTTTTTTTCTTAAAAGTAGGCTATGGGAACTTTCGATGTATCTATCCATCCAGACATAGCTCCGCCAACCTATCAGTTTGAAAACTGAAAGATCGTCTTAACACTTTGAGCGAGTTTGACAGAAGCCTGCTTGGTCACTTGTTTGGTCTAGTTTTTCGCTCGGGAATCTCACAAGTTCTGCAGGGATGGTATAATGGTTTTACGAGACAAATAGCATCAGTTTATGGATCGAAATACGGCACATTTGGTTTAATAAAGTTTATATAAGATAAGTATAAGGCAAATGAAATATATCTGAGAGATGGTCGCGATGTTTTTCCTTTAGCTGACATATCGATTTGAGAGTTTTTTTCATACATGATCGTTACAAATACACTAAAAAGAAAATGTTTTTTTGTTTTTTTAATGGTTTACAATGGTATTTTTAGTAGATTAAAAGCTACTGTTGGTCATGGCGATAGCTGGAGTGCTTTTCACTTATGCTAAGTAATTTACCTTGCTATTCGTTTTATTATATGAGGGAATTGTAGAGCTCTTGCTATCAAAGTATAGTATAGAAGTCTATGTAATACCTGCTAATGCACGCATCGTTGGCTATTTCCTTATAATCGACTACACAGCAGTGAGAAATATCTGAAATGTTTTCAGTACCGTAATAATGTTACTTGAACCACACACTCACCAGTCAAGAACAGCTTAAATATCTTATGCACACACAGCAATATACGTATACAGAGAGACTAGGATTTTCATCACCTAAGTGGGTGGTATAAGTATATTTGTTACTACGTCAAGAGTAATGGTAAGTGTAAAGAACGCGTTGAAAGCGTAGGTGTAATGTATATGAAAGTGGACGTTTGACAGCTTGATAGACAAACGTTTGAATAACGCCGTCATCAAGCAATAACAACCGCAGCACTTTCACCGGCTCTTCTCAATACGTGGCACGAGTGTAGCACAAAAAACCAACAAAGAAATTGTTTTCAGCTTAACTCGAATATCTTTACACCCATCACATTAGTTTGTTGGAAAGATAGAGCGAAAATTCGTTCAAGTAACTTATCATCCTATATCAAATCCTATATCAAATATATCGCATAAGATACGAATCTCATGCTATTTAACAACCTTTTCTCGATAGTCTTTCAATGAAAATTTGTATTAACATACTTCGTCTTAGTTATGTGTGGGTTTTTTTAATCAACAATGTTGGATAAATCTTTGATCCGATTTAATCCATTTGCGAATTTCGCCTGACGAGAGCAATGAAAAATATATTTCAGTTCATATTTGTTTTTTTTTTTCTTCGTAATTATGCTTTTTTAACAAACGGATCCGATGCACATAATATGGGCGCAAAAAAGGCAAGCGCATACATATTAACATTACTTACAGTTGAATTCGTTCGTGATTGTAATGTTCAGGTTGTAAGATTATTACGCAAATTTTACCTTTCGAGTTGAATTGAAACGTTTGAGTTTTTTGTTTTTCGCTTTTTTGGTGATGTAATATAAAAAATGCGAGGATTAATGGAAGGTAGGATGTTAAGGCGAGAGCTTTCTCTTTAGAGTTTTTTTGTTTTGCTTTGTTACATTTGCTTTAAACATCAAATAATTTATTTAAATAATTTATGAGAACTGTTGCTTTGTTATGTAATTCGTAATGTAAAATGTAAAAAAAAAAAAAAAAAAAAGAAAAAACGGCATATGAATGCAGCGTGCAGTGTGTAAGTGTATGCACGTATGAGTTAGATAAATGTGCAATCATTTCTCTCGCAGAAGCTTAGCATTGATACTAACAGTTGTAACTGTCACATGCAGTTTTTCAAAATGTGAGAGAAAGAGAGAGGAGAAAAGAAGAGCTAGAAATAACTGATATCGCCATGATACGTGTATGTATGCGTTTCTAAGAGGCAAAATAAGCCTGTTTTGTGTTGACATGTAATGAAAGAATGAATGAGTGAATGAATGGCAGCGCAACAGTGAAAAAAGGGAAAGACAAGACATTTTCTGTTACAAGCATCATGTAACGTTGATGCGATGACGATAATGATGATCATGTTCGCATTAATGTTTCAGAAAACTAAATAATGTTTTTAACGGGAAGTTAGATATTTTAATAGCAGAAAATTTAAATTTAAATTTAATTAAATTTTGTTTTTTTTTTTGTTTGTTCTGTTTTTCGTATATATTCACATGCAGCTGGTTTATCAGTAAAGCTGTTAGTTGATATTGAATGAATGGCATTTGTAGTAAATGGAAATGATTACTCATTTCACTTTTCTCTCTCACTAGAAAATTTTATATATTTAACGTAAACTCTGAGGGCCACATATAATAAAAATTTCGAATGCTAAACTGAAAGAAAAAAACACAAAGTTGGAACTTAAGCAAAGTTATCACATCTCTATAGAAGATGGAGAAGGAAGAGTGAAAAAGTTGCATTCAACTTAGTTCGAACTTTTTTCTACCGCTTGACTTAATTCAAGCAAACATATGTACGATGTAACGTATGAATAACTCGATTGCGGAATAGGCAAGACAGATCCTCCCTTTGTTGCATACATATTTTATTATACATATTTATACATACGTTAACAATATTAAAATGTTACTGCATTTATATTTTTACTTTATACTTTATTAGCATCTGTTAAATAAATCTATGCAGTGAAAGACGTGTTTGCTTGATGAGAATTGTAGTGAAATCTTCGGGTCAATTTAATCATTTAATCATTAGAATAAAAAGTTCAGTAACTAAATGTGCAGGACTTGGCTCTAAGTAAATTTTTGAAAAAGAAAAAAGTAAAGGGAAAACTACTTTAGGAGTGTAAGTGGATCAGTAAATAGATTCAACCGGTTTATGCAACTAATTTCTCGATGACGTTGCGATGATGGGAAGTAAAAATTTGAGACTACGTTTGTTTTTGTAAACAAACGATCATACATGCGATCGTACTCATGGCATCCGTAAATGGACAAACGGAGAGATATATATTGCCAAGGCGGTTTCGGTATTATCTCTGGCCAGGTTATATGTAAGGTTTGCGAGTCGTTTAATGCACACTCCTCCTCCTTTAAAGAGTTTGATCGGTGTAATGTGATGATTGTAATAGAAAACAAGTAAAAACATTATGGTCGAGCGAGGCCGACTATTAAATACTTTGCACAACACATCGCCTGGGATTGTACCTTTGTTTAGTTTTCTTATAAACGATCATATGTCTTCCTCTATTACTATCTTCTGTTTCGATGTGAAAGCATAGTTTTCATGGGAACCCATATATGGCATCGGGTACAAAAAAAAAAAAACCCCTAAAGTTCTAATTTAGTGCTATTATCGACTCAACTTAATCATTAAATATTAAAAACTGAACTTTTTTGAAATCTCGTGCAAATAATAATTACTTGCCGTGAAGCTATGTACGTTAAACTGACGATACGTAGTTACAATAAGAATAGTAAATGAAAAATAAAATGACAAGAAAGGAAAGAAAGGAAAAATAAGTCCACGTGGTCAAAATTTGGCATTTGTATGGTAGATTAATTTTCACCTTGAACTGCTGAAAATTAGACATTTCTTTTGCCATATAAAAGCATGGGATAAGATCTAAAAAATAGACCTACGTGGTCTAAGTTTCATGAAGTTAATTGTTACGTCAAATATAATTTTCATTAATCACTTTCCACTAATCACTTATAAAAATTAAAACTTTGTCGTATGTGAAGACGCACTTTTCATAGGACCGTTTATTTGGGAGAGGGTTGAAAAAATTAGAGCATCTGAACCAAATTATTCACATCAATATAATGGTAACTGAAGTATTATTTCTCAGGGATTTTTGTTGAGAAATTTTGAAAATTGCAATTTTTACACCCTTCATCGAACCATGAGGGATATATTCCTTTTGTCAGAAGGTTTGCAACGCCCAGAAGGAAATTTCAGAGACTCCACAAAGTATGTACATTCTTGATCAGCATCAAATTCTGAATTGACTTAAGCATGTCCACCTGTCCGCCTGTCCGTCTGTGTATGCCTGTTGTAAACATTGTTATGGCTGCAATAGAGAAACTACGGACCTTCAATTTTTTACAAACCTTCGAAATTCTTGGAAGTAGGTCGGTGTTGAAAATGGATCAGTGGAACAGTATCATAGTATCACTTAAACTAAGGCCACCTCTTTTTTTCAAAAGAAATAAAAAATTGATTTCTTTCTCATTACTCGTAGACTATAGCAGATAAATCTACAAAAATTTGAGCGTATACTCTATGGTCGATGCTGTACTATCTGTACTAAAATAGAAGAAATCGGTCACGCGTACCCAATATTATAGTGTATAAAAATGCAATTTTTTTCCAATACGTGCAGAAAGGATCTTCATAACCTTCGTAAAGTGTTTATATACTTCTTGGGCTGTTAAAATTTGAAATGCACCTAAGAATGTTCATGTTTTCGGGTGTCCATCATAGGCCGGTCTGCCCGACTTTGTAGCATCTGTAGAAATGAAGATATCGCCTATAAATTTGCAAACGCCTTGGGAGGTGACTTAAACTTTTAAAAGGACACGCTTACAACTCCCACCCGTCTATGCTTTTGTCGCATATTTTGAAAATAAAAAAATTCAACCGCGCCCATCGCATATTATAGAGCCTGACAATGTAGTTCTCCCTTGTAGTGGTCCAATTTAAAAAAGTGTATTTTTAAGTTTTTCGCGAAAAGCTTAAAGTTAAACTTTCTTCTTAAACATGATTCTCTGGGAATATATCTTTTCACTATGAATACCTATTTTTTTTTAAAGGAATCTATTCATTATACGATTTTTATTTAATTTTTGTTTGCTTTAAAAACTAACACTGCACATAAAAATTAATAGAATGCCGTGTTGCGCGAACACCCACACCCTCACCCACACACCGGCACATTTTGTATTCGTTCACATAAAGAAGAAAACTCTCATACATAGTGCTTTGTATATTTCTTTTATTTATTTATTTATTTTTTTTTTTTTGCTTTTTTGAGTGTTACTATGCGAGCTTTCCCGTTGGGTTAGTGTGTACTCGAGATTTCCGACGTTTCTTTTTTCTACCTATGTGCGAATAGAAGCCAAGATAATGAAGTCTGACATATCATTTGCACATCTAAAATCTAAGACAACTGAAACGAATTCATTGCAAATTCTTCTTCTCTTTTTTAACACAAATATAATAAATAAAAAACTTAAAACAAGTTAGAACTCTCTGGTCGAGAGAGGCTGATAATTAAACACCCACCGACACCACTTCGTCTAATGCGAATTTCTATTATTCCACTTTCCTCATAACATACCAAAATTTGTTTTTTTTTGTTTTTCATAAGAACTTTTATGTGGGCAAGTATTCGAACAGTAGAAGCTTGTAATCATAGCAACTCAAAGTAACTCAAAGTGAGTATCAAACCACAATTTTGTGGATCAATAATTTTAATCACACAGCCTAAAAATAAAAAGTAGATCGGTACGTCATATAAAAACTTACTTTTTGTAAGAAGATCCAATGTAAGGAAAAAGAGCCCCATCCCATCCAAATTGTGCTCATCGTTCGTTTGGTGCGTCAAATCGCTAGTTTTGACCAATTTTTGCTGAGAAATATTGAAAATCATAAATTTCTCTTATATATATATATATAGATATATATATACATATACATATGTATATATAATATGTGATCAATCACTTGCGGGATTGTCCTCTATACACGCAACACAGTGATGGTCAGAAAGAACTGGGCGAACGACATATAGACTGGTATCTGGTATCTGGTCAATCAGTATGCGGTATGCTCTTATCCACTGTGATCATAAGTAATGACGAATAAACCACCTCATACGACAAGTGATGTAGAGTGCAAAAATTCCTCTATGAAAGAACTTTGGCAAAGTTATATCCATTCAATATTGCAATATATAATTGAATTTTAATGAAAATCTAAATTACTTAACAGCACAATTTCATCTTAATTTTTTATTTATTTATTTTTTTTTTTTTTGCTTTTCATTTATTTCTTCTCTGTTAACTGTGTTGATGATTACACCAGAGAAGAATATCGATTTAATTACTTAATAGAGCAGTTTTCCTCAACTACCGTAGACAGTGGATATACATTTATGTGTATGCATGTTTTTCTACACATTCACTAAAATAAAGAGATAATTAAGTAAGAAAAAACGGTTGCCTTTAATGTCATTTATATTCCAGAGGAATGTTACATTCATACGACGTTCCTTACATTTAAAGCCAATTCAAATTACAAGAAAGTTGACACTCTGCAAGGGGTAAATGTGGATGTACGCTATCATCTAATCTCCTTCATATATGTAGTATAACTAACATATTTAGATAATGACATTAATGCCATATCATGATTAAAAACGTGCTTTAGTTGCAAAAAATTAGCATGACATTGTTATTAATTCATGATAAGCACTCCTGAGATCATGAATAGTCATTCCATCAATCCATGACTTAGTTATTCGAATAATAAAAAAAAAAAATTAAAAATAATTAGGAGAATTATATTCAACTGTGATCGAATCTTTTACACCTATCCTCGTTATCCTAAAAAGGATTAAAAAAAAAAATCATAAAACTAAGTTTTCATTATCTATAGTGTGCGGTGGGCGTGGGTGATTTTTTTCATTTTTATACATAACATATGTGAAAAGGTTTTTTTCTTGTTCTGTTGTAGTTCGCAAGTAATGAGTAAAAATCTTGGAAAGACCTTGCACCGATTTAGTCTAGTTTTAATACCAACTATGGGAGATGGAGAGACGGACATGCTTAAATCGATTCAGAACCTTATGTTCACCAAGGATACACGTTACTTGCTTCATGGAGTCTCTGAAGTTGCCTTCTGTGTGTTCCAAAGAAGAGAAGAAGAGAAGAGAAGAAGAGAGATTGTTTTAAGAAACACAATCTCATTGCTATAGAAATGTACAGGTGATTCTGCTTTTGTGCCGATTTTTTTTTATGGGCTTTGTTTTTTTGCATTTGGTTTGAGGAACCTTTTTTTTTTGTTCGCACTGAAAATGCGTAGAGAGAGAGAGAGAGAGAAGAAGACTGCGTTCTGGTCTACGACAAGTCGTATTGAATTGTGTGCATTTTGAAGATATCTCTGCCTATTTAAGTGAGACTTCAACGTTTTTAAAATGCTTACATAAGTTATTTAATCATTTATTTTGTTCTGGAAGCACTTCCTCGTTATTTGGTAAAGTTTTGACATATTTTCTAAGGGAAACTTTTTTATATGGTCTCTTTCCATAGCATAAAAAAAATTTTCTTTAATGTTGCTGTGAAAAACCATTTGTTGCAGCTGTGTAAGCTTTTGGATAGTTGTGTTACCTTTTTTCCCTTTCGGTCACCAACTAACTGTCTACCTGTATTTGAAAGATGAACGACCAAATCTTTGAAGATGATGAGCAAATTAATGTAAAATTTCGCATTCCTTCTCATTATATATGTGTTTTATGTTGCGAAGAATATAAAAGAAGCTAAAGAGCTAGCGTATGATAACGGATGCTCCGCGGTACATAACTAATTCAATTATTCATTCGATAATAACAGAGGTATTTGAGGAGCAAGTGCCTCCAGATATGTTACTAAAGTGCTAAGCCAGCAGAATGTTCTCGCTAGTTTAAGTCGCATAGTCGCTAGAGGCTTAATAAATTGAAGGTGATCTCTATTGGCAGTCATCACCAGGCTATAATCAAGAATTATGGGTGTCTATAAGTCCCGTTTTAGTCTTCTGTTTCATCGTACGGGAATAAACGAAACTTTCATTAAAGTAATAGCTTCTCACAATGCGATGGATACCTTTTCGTGTGTATATAAAATGATTAGATATTTATCTTAATATATCGTAAGAATTTCAATTGATGCATTGACTCTAATTAGAGTAGAGATTGTATTACATGCGCCGTTGAGCGAAACAAAATCAATTAATGAAACTTTACGAGCCTAATTAATTAGAATGTCAAAGTGGAAATGTCCGTTGAATTGTTAATAAACTGCTATGACCGGCTAACTTATACCACACACTTGCTATCAAGTTATTAACTGTTATGTCTTGTATTCGTTTCAGGCATTGACGATAGAGTAGTTAACCTAGTCACGTACATTTTGACATAAATGCTGCTCAGTACAAGTTAAGCTATAGTTAATATTATTATTTCATACTGTTTGACTTTCGATGGCTTCAATGCTTCGATTTCCGATACACTAACTCAATGATTCAATTATTTGCATTCCAATTTTCAACTATAACAATTTTTAAGGGTTAAATATTTAAAATTTTTCGATATGCGCCTCCTTAGTGTTTCCTTTCACTTAAAAGTTAAGTAAAGAAGCGAAGGGGATCAATTGAAGCCCTCAAGTCAATTAATGTTAGATATCAAAAAATTGAGCAAAACCATAAGCACGAAAAAGAAAATTTACAACGCAGAACACTTTAAGTAAGTGGTTTCATGAAGAAAGCAAACACGAAAAACAAAAAAACAAGCAAGAATATTGTAGTTGGGCGAGGCCGATAATTAGATGCCCTACACCAATTTGCCTAGTATGGTTATCCACTCGATTTAGTAATAATACAACAAAAATTAGGCATTATTTTCATGCAAAGGCATACTTTTCGTGCACACCCGCATGCTTTTCATTACAACCCCTATATGTGTTAGGGTCTAAAAACTAGGCCCTGCCATTAATCTTTTCGGTTAATTGCTACTATGGAGAAATATCCACCACAAGATATTAAAAATCAAGCCTTTTTCCGAAGGACTTACTATTCATGAGAAATCTTATATGGATCGGGTCCAAGAACGCCCCCCCCCCCCATTGTGGTTCAAATTTACTCCATGCAATTATTCATTATAAAGCATTAACATTTAAGCTTTTTGGTATATAAGGATTTACATATCCTAAGAACCCTTATATGCGGTGGTATCCAAAAAATAGAATTATGTAGTCCAAATTCGGTAAGGTTGATTTCTTTATCAATGTACTATTATCAACCAATTTTGACCATGGAATATTGAAAATTATACCTTTTTACCATATAAAGAAATTTCCATAGGAACGTTATATGAGAGGGGTTTCAAAAGATTGCCACAGCCGAATCAAATTTTTCACATCGATTTAGAATGACGAAATACAATTACATGGCGAGTTTTATCGAAAAATTTTGAATGGAAATTTTTTTCAATATAATATTTTTTCAAAAAAAGGTGTTGTGTCGAAAAAATAGATCAATCCGAGCCATATTTAGTAGCATTCGTTCTTGGGCCAAAGCACTTCAGTGCATGAAATTTTATCAAAACATGTGAAAAATTGCGATCTATAGGTTGAACACAAAAGTACATGGACAGACATCAAACGGACAGATGGACAAACAGGCGTACATCCATTTAGAAAAGCTTCAAGAAATGATTCTGCATCGATTGGTATAACAAAAGGAGGATCTTTCTCAAGCTCTTCTAGGTGTTACATACGCTCGCACAAAGTTAATGTAGCCCGTACTACAAATGGTGCAGAGTATAAAATAAAATAAAATAAAATTCTGAACTAATGCGAATTTTCTGTATAAAAACTATTACTAATTATCAACACATAAAACATATATTATTTAGGGACTTCAAA
This sequence comes from Glossina pallidipes, assembly GCA_000688715.1. Taxonomy (NCBI): domain Eukaryota; kingdom Metazoa; phylum Arthropoda; class Insecta; order Diptera; family Glossinidae; genus Glossina; species Glossina pallidipes. The sequence continues at coordinate 934,590 of KK499855.1, read as the reverse complement.
AAAATAAATAGAGAATTTTGCAGTCTTTTCTCTTATTTTCATGTTGAATAGCTAGTAATCATCCAAAATGGATTTCACAAAAATTTAGATTAGAATTTGAAATTATAAAGTTACGATTAATTGCATAGTATCCGGGCTGAAATTGCCATAACTTTTTTGCTTGTCTACTCTTAAGCGGAAAGATAAATTCTTGGCGCATAACCAACGTTGGCAGTTTTTCACTACTTTCACTTCAAAACAAGTTAGAACATTATAGTCGGGCAAGGCCGACCATTAAATACCCTACACAACATTGTCTAACACAATTCTTATTTTTATTCTAGAACACAAAAATTACAGCTTTTTTCTATATAAAGGCATATTTCACATGTGCATATTTATGGGGAAGCGGGCAAAAACCCCACCTTATGTAGTACAAGTTTAATCCTTACGTAGGGCAGAATCCAAAAATAGGCGTAGATGGTCCAAATTTTCTAGAGTTCATTTTTGTATGAAATTACTTTGATATTATGGTTCAATTTCCATCACCACATAGTAAATCTTAGACTTTTCTGCTCTATAAAGGGTCAATTTTTGTGAAAATCCTTATTGGGGTGGAATCCAAAAAATAGGCGGAGAAGGTCCAAATTTGCTATATTTAATCTTTTTATGTTAAATTACTGTTATGGTATAATTTTCTTCATAAAGCATTGAAAATTATGCCTTGTTGTCGTGTGACCTTCAGTTTTCAGTGTATGAGGGGCTTTAAAAATTGGCCCAACCGGTTCAAAGTTTTCATACCAATTTAGAATGCCAAAATACTACTGCTTATCCACTTTTGCTGAGAAAATTTCGAAAATGGCAATTTTTTTTCATATAACCACTTTTCAGAGTAGGGCGTGAAATGAGGAGTGATCGAAAAAGTGGACCGATCCGAACCATTTTCAATAGCGTTCGTCCGTGAGTCAAACCACGTCACTGTACTAAGCTTCATCGAAATATCTGATGTAGCTTCAACATAAATTTATATGAACAGATATTAGACGGACAGCCGGACAGACAGGCTTAAATCAATTCAGATTATGATTCTGAATCGATCGGTATAATGGAAGCTGGGTCTATCTTAAGCCATTCTGCCTGTTACATACGACCGCACTAACTTAATATACCTTATACCACAGGTGGTGTAGGGTATAAAAAAAGAACTTTTTAAGAATTCTGTAAAGATGAATAAAAATTTTTTACTGATGCTTAAACTTTAATAAACGAAAGGTTTTTTTAACCTCTTGCTTAGTCTAACAGATTTAACTCGATACTAGTTTTGCATTTAATTATTATGGTAATTAAATTGTTTCATCTCAAAGTTTTGTGAAAGTTAACAGTGTTGTTTAAAAGTTAAAAGATGTTTGGTTTAAATTCTCGTTGTGATTTCTGTGTACATACGCCTTGAACGCAATTAGTATTTAGCGGTTTAGTTCCAACAAATTTGTTGTTATTATTGTTATTATTATTATTATTATTATTATTATTATTATAGTTTTCCTTTCACTATTGAACACAAAGAACTGAAGGAAAGAACGTTAAGCTTAATTTTAGAAAAGCAAATTACATATTGAGTCTACTATTGTCCAGGCAGGGATCATACATAGCTAATCACTCTTAAAATCGTCCGTAAAAAAAAGATGTCAGCGACTATTTTCCAAAAAGTTATTTTTCTCTGCAATAAGTTCTCTAAAGACAAGATTTGGCGGACATTCTTCCTTGTACGTTGAGAGTGAAATATCAGAAGAGTTAACGTTTAAAGCGAACGGTGGCTTAACCTTACATTGTCAGAAAATGTTTGGGGTCACAGGGCAAGTTCAAATTACGCATATTCCATAGGAGAGTGCGTCAACATTTACATCACACTTTATTGTAGCTATTTATGCACTTACTTAGATATATGTTCGTGTGTTAGTACTTTAAACCAAAAGATACATTGCAAACTATACATTTTAAATTTTGCTGATGCTTGTAATCGATGTTCTTCTGTAATGCCGTAGTGTAAGACATTAATCTTGAAAAAATGTGTTTGCCTTCCCTTTGCTGTGTATTGTATTGTAGTCAGAAAGGAATAGGAACGAAATTCGATAACATTTAGCAATCATTGCTCTCGTTTTTTTTTTTTTTTTTTTTGTCTTATTTCACAACAATTTATTGGAAAAGAAAACGAATCTACTCGAAGCGAAAGTTAACTCTGCCTACCATTTCGAATCTCTTTGAATACTTGAATCAGTTGAGCGATCACTTTTGGCTGATAAAGGTTGATAGAGGTGAAATGAAGCCTAGAGTAGTTCCGCACTAGTAGTAAGTATTCTACCAGAACCGAGGGCATCACTCTTATTTATTTTTCTTTACTTTCATATGTACACTGTATTTATTTTGTAGGTGCTACCGCTTTAGCTCATGATTACATGACGATGCGTTTCTTGAACCAGACAAAAGTACAATACATGTAATATGAAAGGATCAAATTTATTAAAAAGGAAATATACAAAGTGAGATAAAATCAAATAAGCTGCGAGTTTAAGTACGAGGGGGGAAAAAGAAAAACAGAAAGCGAAAAACAAATTTGAAGACAAAGAAACACTTGAAAAATACATTGCAATGCTTGAGAATAGTTTTTGAAAATAATGCTTCACAATTTCTGTCCTAAAGGGAACTGGAATAGGGATGAAAATAAATTGCGCGGATAGCATATATAAAGAATTGACGCTCAAACATTACTATAAAAGTATTCCACTGGTCTCATGTGATGTGGCAATTTGAAGATTACAATCGCGATTTGCAACGAAAACCCCGTTCTCGGTTGCTCGTGCATGCTTACAGTTCCTTTTGCGAGTAATTCTCATATATCAAGTAAGGGGCGAACTTTTTACTCTTTACACTCCATCAGTTCGCGATTTGTGCAAGATACGAGTTAAATCAACGTTGACTTTCATCTCAAAATTGTTGTTGCTGCGCCCCTACTAATTACGACTGATTGCCATCATTTCTACCAATAGCATAAGTTTTGTCTGCTTATTGCTTTGTAATTAATCACACAATCTACTCTATCTTTCGACTTTTGGGTGTTGCCTTTGCTTACAGTCTTGTACACTACATCTCTTAAGGGTGTATTAAGTGTGTGTGGACGTATGTGACGGCAAAAATGACTTGAGATAAATCCTTCTTTTATTAGGTCAATTCTTTTGCACAATTCTTTTACAAGTTTAGGTATCTGCGTCCGCCTGTTTGTCCAAGTATTTTTCAAAACTATATTGAAAAAGGAGTTTGCAATTTTTAATATTTTTCGATAGATGTGCTTTATGATGCTAAATAAATGCAAACATTTGGACTGAGACTCTTCCCATACAAAAAAAAAAAAAAAAAACAATAAAGTGGAATATTTTATGAAAAAAATGGAGCCAAAAATATGATTGGATTTAATGTTTCAATGTAAAGTGATGTAGAGCATTCAGTATATGGTATAGTTCAACAGCAATGTTTCATATGGCGTTATTTAGTTATTACCCTACTTGTAGATTGGTTCGTTCCTAGCATACAGCGACACACATTACGTGTCAAATGTTATTTTCTTACTCAAATGTCTTTCGTCCAAGTGTGTTCTGTAATGCAAGAGTTTGCCGGACAGACGTCTCTTAAAGTTTTGTACCGCAATACTTTTGAATCTATTACTTTGTCGTCGGTGCAAGCCAAAGTTAAGATTATTACTGTAATTATTCCTGTTTTACTATTCAAAAATTATTCATCTGTGCGTAAAGTTAATAAATAAGTCAGTGAGCAACTTACGCTTTAGCAGTAGAGTGTTATACCTGTGTACACTATATTATCTACTTTCTTGCAATGAATTTTTTTAATTTTACTACTTGTGTTTTCCCGTTGGATTGGTATTAACTTTTATTTCATCTACCTGCGCATATATCTATTTGACCATTTCTGCCTATACAGTAGATGCCCTACGGCACAGTAAACTCGCTCCGTGTTCGCCCAGTCAGTTGGATTATACAAATGCACGAGCCGTTCACACCCCAAAGTGATTAACTTACTTTTCATATTTAATATAAGTTTCTTTAATAGCCAGACTTAGGGCACTACGTGACAACAATTTTTACGGCCACTAAATAATATATGTTCGCTTTTTTTCACAAGGGAGGGAGAGAGAGCGAGAAAACAAAATGTTTATCAACACGTATATTTTCCGTCCTATTCCTTTAGCGTACTACGCGAACATGGTCGTAATTATTCGTCGTATTATACGAATCCGTCTTCTATTAACGCGTGTTGTAAGAGAGTTTACTTACAGAGAAGGTATATCAAGATTTTATTGAACGTGATTTTAGTTTTGAGTTTTTCAACAATCCTGACACGATTTCCGGTAAAGTGATGGTAACTTTTCGAACCTCTAAGTGCCCCAGGTGGAAAGCTATTTATTTGCTCGATCATATAGACGGTAAATTTCATCATTAGCTCACTTGCAAGACGTGGTAGAGCTCTATTCATTCGATAAGGGGGTAGGTGGAAAAATTAAAAATCATATTTAGGTATTACCTAAGTGGGTAACTGTGTGCGAATACACGTGTAGTTCTATTTTGCTGATTTTCAAACTTTGACACATTTTGTTAAGAAAAGGTGTAAGATCTTTAAAGCGCTGCAATACTTCAGATTACGGTTAATGAAAAATACTAAAAAAAAAAAACTATAGTGGGGCATGGCCCACAATTAAATATCTAAATATCTGTAGTCTAAATGTACACTACTTTGCTTAGAACGGTCGTTCATACAGCGACTTTCCGATAACAGTTGTTATATGGGACGTGGTCGAAGAAGTGGTTCAATCCGAATCATTTGCAATAGCGTTCATCCTTGGGCGAAAACATGTAAGTGTATCACATTTCATCAAAATATTTCAAAAATTGGATGCCATTGTTTTAGTACAAGAAAACAAGACGGACAAACGCATAGATGGGCGGACGGATAGACAAGCGTAGGGCGATTTAGAAAGTGTGTCTGAATATGATATAAAACAAGGTGTGTGTAGCTCAAGTACTTGTTGGTGTTCCATACATCCGCACAGATTTGTTCCTTTGTATCATAGGTGGTGTAGGGTATAAAAATAGGAAAAATTATCTCTCTTGTGGTGAATATTCTCAGCATTGATTTGCTTCATTTTTTCACACAATCGGACGAGAATGCTAAGTAAAAAATTCCAGGATAAATTTCTTCGCTTAGACGAATTATTGAGTTCGCTATCTTGATACCAATGTTCAGTCACGCAAACAAATAGCATATGTTTAAATCATTGCGCGTCTTTGTGCTAATTACATATGTGAGGCGTGATAAAATGTAGTGTAGATTCATATATTTATACACTTTTCGGTTACATAGCTCTGCAATCAATTACAAACTTGTAATCAATCTGATATATCTCATGTACAATAAGCACAATGAGTAGGCTTTATGAAGATTGCAGAGCGTTGTTGAAAAAGTGACAAACAGAATGACAAATTCAGTTTACTTTCGTTTTCAGAAGAGTTCGGAGGACAACACAAAAGGCTGTGGCTAAAACTGATGCTACAGCAAAGTAAAAAGTAAAGTAACTAAAAAGCTGCCAAAACCGATTGAACGGATTGAATTGGAACAAAAAAAAAATCAATTCGAAAGCAAAAACGTCTCTGCAGCAAATCAAGCCGAAAATTCAAAAAAAGCAGCTTTGCTAACCTATTACAAATAAACTTTTGGGTTAGCTTTGTTAACTTAGCAAACAGTTGCAGCAGGTGAAGGTGATTTGTTTTCTTTTTTTATACATTTTTTATTTCAGTTTTTTTTTTTTTTTAATTTTAGCCGTCTGCGAATTTCATTATCCTTCCCTTCTTGGCATGGCATATTAGTTTCACAAGTGCCTGGGTGTGTGCATGCGTGTGAGAGGGGCGGGAGGGAGGGGAGATCTATATTTTAGAGCCAATTAATTTAAATTCAATTTCATGATGCATGTCAACTGCTGGAAGGGTAAATGATAAACGTATAACGTTGTGCATATTGATTGATGAACCAGTCTTTCAGAGTATGCGAAGATAAATTTACTGAACAAATATTGTCCAACGGTTTTTAGCAATTAGTGAGAAAAGTCAAAAAGAAAGGTGAAAGGACAAATTAAAAATGTGAAAACATTGCAATCGGGCTAGGCCGACTATTAAATATCCTACGCCACATTGTGTACACAATTCTTATTTGTACGATAGAACACAACAATTATGACCTGTTTTTATATGAACTTACTATTACGTGACTGTATATTAAAAATTAGGCCTCTTTGCAAATGAACGCTTACTTTCTGGAGGAATGGTTGCGCCTAAGAGGCTCAACAAATGTGGTACGTATTCAAAATTCAGCGTAGTTCATTTCTGTATCAAACTACTATAATGGATCAGTTTTCATCATAACATTTTAAAATTTGGACTTTTCTGCCCGAAAGAAAGCAAAATTTTCGAGCAAATCCTTACATACAAAGATAAAAGCGCGAGGTCCAAATTTGGTAGATTTAATTTTTATATCAAATTACTGTTACGGATCAACTTTCATCATAAAATATTAAAAGTTAAATTCTTGTGCCCTAAAAAATATAAAAAATTGCGTAGGATACAAAAATAGGCGGGGATGGTCCCAATTTGGTGCGATGAATTTTTTTAATCTAAATTGCTATTATGAGTTAAGTTTCATCTTAACATATTAAAATTTAAACTTCGTTGTTGCATAGTGTTGGATCCAAAAAATAGGGCGAGATGGTTCAAATGCGGTACAGTTATTTTTTTCTTATCTTAAAGTACTATTATGATTTGATTTTCATCATGAAGTGTTGAATATTAGATCGTTTTGTCATACGAACTTCAGTTTTCGTTATTTGAGAAAGGGTTCAAGAAATTTCTTCAATCCAGTCCAAAGTCTTCATACCAATTTAGAATGTAGAAGTGCTATTACTTAGCCACTTTTGTCGAGAAATTCTGAAAATTGCAATTTTTTCCATTTACCATCTTTCCAAAATAGGACGTTATATAATGAGTAGTCGAAAAAGTGGACCGATCCAGGCCATTTTCAATAGTGTATGTCTTTGCATCAAAATACCTCAGTATACAAAATTTCATCAAAATATCTTAAAAATTTGCGATCTGTAGGTTAGATGCAAATTTATACGGACAAAAATCAGACGGCCAGACGGACAGATAAATTTAGATCGATTCGAAAAATAATTCCGAATCGACCGGTATAACACCGGGTGGGTCTATCTTAAGTGCTTCTTCGTGTTATATATGTCCGCACAAACTTGATATACTCTGTATCACAAGTGGTGTAGGGTATAAAAAGAAATTCATGTTAACAACCAACAGTTTTTCGGATGTGACAGCAGTTGACAATTTTTCGAAAAGAAATAAATGCTTCTGCTCTTTTCGCTTTGGGTATTATTTAAAAAACCAAAGCACGCTAAACAAAAGGAAAACTTAATAAAAACAAAAAAAAAGTTATATTCGTCTTAATGGGAATTGTGTATGTATACTTATCATCCTTAGAAGAGAGATAAGGAATTACAAAGTTTTTCATTAACTGCAGGCGTGTCAATTGTCCGATTGTCAAGCTTTTTAACGATTCTCTCTATTAAGCACTTAAGTGAATTTAAAACTTGCTGTTTACAAATTTATTATTTAATTTTTTAACAATTGCAGGGATGGTTGTGAAATGATTGCATCCATCTTTGGATTTGGTCTACGGCTATTAACCAAACATGTAGATGAGGATTGTATGATACTATCTTGATTTGAACAAATTGAAAGGTTCAACAAACCAACCTATACATGGCTGGACATAGTTGGATGTGTTTCAGAATATAGTCAAGTTTGCTTTTCTTTTTCTTTTTGTTTTTTTTTTTTTTTTTTTTGGCACATGCACATATATGCAAATACTTTATGGAACTTCAGAAAGCAAATCCCCAGATGTTACAAACAGACCGAGGAACGCAGTATATCATTAGCCTTCGAAGGTAGGCATGCATAAATATATATATTTTTTTTCTTTTTTATTATCTATCCCTTATGAGAAATTTATTTCGGTTGAAGCATAAGTGTATAACAAGTATTTTACCCAATGGTAAAATTCAGAAAATATTAACTTGATTAACTTCTCTTAACTGTTGTCAGACTTTAAGGTTACTTTTGCAAGTTAACTTTCTGCTCAGTCGTCACACGTCCTCCGTGTACATGTACACAGAATCAAAAATGCTTTCAGTACATCGTGAAAGATAGCCATGCTACATCTACTTCATACAGTTGTGGAATTTTAATGAACTTTTGCCGGCAACGCAAACAAGGGAATGAATAACCAATAATTTTCATAGACGCATAGTTGCAAAGTAAGTCTCCTTTGATGTCATAAGCAAAACAGCTTTTTTCTTAATAGTTATCTTCTTCCTATTAGATTAATATTCACACAAATAAGTTTGGTAAATTTTCTGCTGGCAAAGCGAATACCGAAAACTAAAATGAAATTCAATGCTTTGCTTATAAACAAGTGAAAACATTAGAATGGATCACGGTTAACATTTCATACCCTACAGTTATGCATACAAAGACTTTTCAAAATAAAGTATGATATAGATAGTGATCGAAAAAATGGTTCGATTCGAACCATGTTCAATAGAGTTCGTCCTTGGGCCAAAACGTGTCAGTGTATTAAATTTAATCAAAATATTGCAAACATTGCGGCCTGCAGGTTGAACACAAAAAAATTAGATGGACAGACGGACAGACAAGTTTAGATTAATTCAAAAAATGATTTTGTATCGATCGGTATAATGAAAGGTGGATCTATCCCAAGTCCTTCAGTACGTTGCGTACATCCGCACAAACTTATGGTTAATATACTCGTGCACCACATGTCGTGTAGACAATAAAATCTATTATTTTATTAACACATTTCGATTCATCGCAACCCTAATATGTGACTAATTATCGATGATGATATAATAAACATTGCACTTTTATAATATAAATAAATCACAGGAAATCAATTTGTTCCAATTGTTTTCACATTAAATTCCAATTACAATACAAACGTTTTCATGCATGCTAGCTATGTTAGTGAGTTGTATGCAAAAACAATGGACATTTTAACTGCTTAGCATGCACAACTTATGTAATAGCAATAAATTCAATCAATTCTAAATGTAATAAAATTTGAAAATTTTCATTTGCTCACTCCCACTGTGTTATGCTAAACGTACATAATATTATTTATATGCAGGCTAATCAGATAGGAAAAATAGACAAAGAAAATATTTTATATTCTCGGATAGCTTTATGCAAAAAGGTAGATTAAGGTTCGGAGAAAAATTATATGAGACACATATGCAGGTGCATAGAGCGATTTTAGTATTAAAGTGCTTTTATGTTTTAAAATGCAATGCATTCATTATTCATAAATACTTAGAAAACGCAAATTGAACTTGCAAAAGCTTACAAGAACACAAACTCCTCTACGTCGACGAGTAAGTTTCGAATTAAGCAGAATTTAGACAGAGAAACGAGGAAAATTGCGGATGAAAAAACACTTTATGAATACTAAACGAAAGTAAGAAAAATGTTAACCTTAAATTTAACCTAACTATGGTTCTATATTGGTTTACATCCATCTCCATATGTTTTTGGATTAACCACAAACAAGAGCTAGTCATTCCATATGTATGACTTTTCTTCACCTCAAAGCTGTGCAATTATAAGATTTTTCTCAAAATTTTCAGTTGACATTGTTAAGGTTGTTCAAGTGATTGTTCTATCGCCCTATAAGAGTCATAAGATTTTCTTCTACCCTTTGCCAATCAGGTCTGCCTACCTCTTTTACCATCATTCAATGTAGTGTGTGCTGTTTTTCAGTTACAATTATTGTTGTTCTACACAAGCAGTGAAGTAAATGCTTTGCTTGTGTTATATTAATTAGTTAACCGTGAACATTAAGAATAAGATATCGGCAACAACTTGCAATAATCGAAAATCCCGCTAGTCTCTTGGTGAAGTAACGCAGTGGTTGCCGAAGTCCATTCCATAGAAATTTCTATTTACAAAAACGTCGCTGGATGATATCGCAAGCAAGAGGGACAGACTGAGATTCCTTTTATTCAAAAACCGCCTACTACACTCTGTTGCTTGTTCTAAGTTCACATAATTGAGTTTTCCCATAGATAATATTGTAAATCTATTTTATATTTCGCATATATGGATGAGATTCTTAACCTGCTCATGTCAGGTCTAACTTTATTTGGATATCTTAGTGCGACTTGACGCGCTTAACTAACTCTGCGACTTAAAAGGAAACAAGTCTGCGTCTGACGGCAGTTTAAGATCGAAGACTAAATTTCCTTTTATGCGATTTAACGCTAAACACATTTGGCAGAAGCCGTTCAGTAAGAAACTTTCTTGCCGGAAATCGTGCCTGTCATACCTAGTAAAAGCTGATGTTGTCAGCATCTGAAGTCCACCCAATACATTCACTCGTCTGGTAACTTATGATTAATTTAATTAGAAAACTATAATAACTTAAACTTAACTTAACCATGTATGAGATCAAGACGAGCAGCGACTTTGGTCTTCGTAAGCTTTCACCTTAATAATATCACCTTTTTATTCAGATTTTCACGATCGAGTTATGATGGCTAAATATGAAAAATATCCCCCGAGCTTAGCAATTGAATGGCCGACTTTTTCTAGACGGCTTATATAGGCGGGCCTTATAGATACTTACACCTTGAGGAAGAAAAAAACAAAAAAAAAACAAAACAAATAAGAAGCTTTAGAGACTCCTTTTATCGGAAAGCGAAGTTATCAAGGCCGCGCAATTTGCATTCCTAGTGCTTTGAGTCCGCTCGACTTTAAAGAGTGGCATTGAAGCTACACAGTTTATGCAGCTAAGTCTCATAACAACACGGCGCAAACGGCTGGTATCAAAGCATATTTACAACAGACTGAAAGAAATACAACACCCCTTGGCCCCATTACGAGAGATATTAAAGGCGGAAAACGAAAAGACTACTGAATGAAACATAGACAGAATGCGCAGTTTTTCTGTGCTTACATAAAAACTCAAACAAAAAGCAACTTAAACTAATTAATAGTTGTTCGTCTGAAATCTTTCTGTTTTTTCGCCCTTTTCGCTCTATATAGCAAAATACATGTTATGAAACGTAACATGTCAAAATGGAGCAAAAGCTTGTTTTAAAATTGCGATAGAAAGAAAATACATACAAAGATGTTGACACCAAATCAGTCGCACGTGTGGCATGTAGAGTTTTGTATAACAAAAATATTCAAGTTGTTTTTGAACAAAGTTTCAACACACTGTCTAAGCATTGAACGTAAAAGTGTTTCTGGATGACAAACTAACATACGAAAACAATTCCTATTTGGTGATTAAACGCGATGGACATGAAAAATGGAAAAATTGTTTCAATGATGATTACTTATGAGGTTCTCACTTTTTTCTGAATATATGTTTGTATTATGTATTACTCGGAACGTCTTACGTGTTATGTCTAAAGGAGGAGAAAATTTTCGATCCGAAATTCTTGTGCACTTCGTTATCAAGGGCGGGTGAAGATTGTATTCGTCAAGATCTCAATACAAGACTAAAAACATCTCACGATGCGTATGAACTCAACAAACCGCCAGGAAAATGTAATTAAGTTTTAAAGTAGAAACCGCTTAATGGATTCAAGCATAGTCGAGCACTTGTTCTGTTATCACTAGGTCATTACAAAAGGATGACTGCGGGCAGTAACATCTATGATATTTTTTTACTGAGCAGTTAGTTGGGTGTTAAGTAAAGTAATAACATTGTGATTATTTTCTGATTATACCTTATGTCCCTTCTACTAAGGGTACATTTATATGAAGTTTGCACTGGCGTATTAGCAACATTCTGAAGGCCTGAAGGTGATAGTCGGCCTTTCCGCATCATATTCTAAATCAGTTTAAGCCTATTTGTTTGTCTGTCTTTCTGTCCTGCCGCCTGTACGATGCATGTCCCGGTATTCTTGCATTCCAGTTACGTGTCTCACATTCTTGAAAGGTTTTGATGAAATTTTCTTTACTCACATAATATACACTGATTATTATATATACATATTTGTATCCTATCCTCTTTGTCGAAGTAATGCTTTCAGGCGCATGTGTGCTTGAGTTAAATTTAATGTTAAGTGAAATAGAACATTTTGTAAAGGAAAACCATCTATGACACCTTTGTAATAAATTCAAATTAAATCTGACACGTTTTGTTGGAAGTCATTAAAATATGACCGCAAGCTTAATCATACACACACACGCACACACAGACACACACACTTATTTATGTATTTATATATATGCCCTTATACATTATGCTACTTTACTATACTTTATATTTCACTCAATTAGTATTAACTGAATTTTGATTAACGGATACGAAATACGATTGCATTATGATTTTGGCAAATGCTTTAACTCTTATGAAACCATTAAATTTAATCGAATATAATCGACAGTAATTAAAAAATACCAAAATAGTTGATGCTTTACGCGACAAATTAAAAATGTATGCGTATTCAGGCAGGTTAAGTGTGGATAGCATTTTAGTAGATATTTATGTATATTTGTTTTGAAAAAAAAATTGCAGTAATTTTTACATAATATATTTATAGCTCAGGCAAATGTAGAGACGTGCGTTCGTTTGGTCGTCGTATTCGACCAAAAGTTACGTTTCAATGTACCCACTGAGCTCGCCATAAATAAAGCGAGGACTGCGCTCGGCTTTATTACAAGATGGTCAAAAGAGTTTGACGATCTATATGTTATTAAAATTTTATATATGCATTTGATGGGGTCTACATTGGAATGCCTCCGTGACAGTGAGGTCGCCATCTTGCAGGTTTTATGTCGATTCAATAGAATCAACTCAGAAGCTATTCCAACTCTATGCTCTAAGGAATTTGGGAAAGGATCCTTTGGTCTCCTTGCCACCCTATGAGAATAAATTGCTACTATAATTCATCTTAGGTTTCGTCTTCTTAGTTAAGTTGATAAATGACGTCATTGACTCGTCAGCCTTATTAGGAACGATAAACCCTAACCCTAATGTTCCTAATCGATCTTCAAGAAATTTCATATTCATAAAGCTTGATTAATGCCGGTGTGATTACGTACTTTTTAACCCTTTCAAAGCGTTTTGCACTAAACTAAATGGGGTCTCAATGGGGTCTTTAATCTCAATATCGGACTCGCTAAAAAATATCGAATCGGTAGTCCTCAATTTTCGCGATCTGCCGATGTCTTTAAATTACGTTTAGTAGCAAATTTAAAGTAGCGGTACTTTCGCAAGTTCATCCAGATATTTTCAGTACCACTGGTTGCCAGATGGCTGCTGAAGAGCTTAGCCTAAGTGATTTAAGATTGGTTTTCCTTTTTTGGAATTTTATTCTTAAGTGTTTACGTAATTCGGCTGTCTTGTTATAGCAGTTAAATTTTCATATTATTATTATTAAATATTTATCATAGCTCCTCAACTATCTTATGACGTTGACTATGAATAATGTCCTTGAAATTTTGCATGCACTTTAATGTCATCATTGATTGAAACTGATTTTGTAATCAATTTGAATTGAAGTAAATAAATAAATAATGAAAAGTGCAGGTATTTTATTACGCAGATTAAAAATGTGAAAAGACTTCGCGAGCTTAAACCCTATAAATTCTTGCATTGATTCCTCATTGTCATGAGTGGCGATTAAACCTGTCTGTAGCATCAAAGTAAGCTCAATATTTTTTAAGCCTTCTAAGGTTAAGTATTTTTTTTTTATTTGTAACGCAGGAAAATAAATATTGAAATTGTGAATCGAAATGTCTATCCATCCGTTGGGATTCGCATATGTTCAGCTATCTGTCCTTTAATGTCACAATTCAATGATTAAAAAATATTCTCACAACAGTGAGCTTAAAAATCCCAATTTATCGTTAATTGCGCTCGTTGAATGTTAGACGTTGAAAACTCACCGAAGTGAGGGCAGTTTACATATTTGTGCATTTGCTGCGTACTAAAGAAAAACCTGCCAAAATGATAACATTATTGTCGTTATAATAATTAACTTTAGCTGGGGAAATGAATTCTAGGACAAAAAAAGTGCGATAAGCTTTAGGAAGCGGGACTGTCGGCTTTTCTTTTTTTGAAAATGTGGCCTAAACGATTAGCTTGGTCGCCCTAATAAAGTTAAATGGTTTATTGATATTATGCTCTCCAGGTACTGTCAACATGTCTGCGGGGTTTCTTAGAACCATCTGTAAAAAGAACATCTCAAGCATTATTAATTTCCACATAGCTAGCTTCCTCTGCGATCAGTTGTGTGAAGGCGAAATTTGGCATAAATCCTTTCATGTATGTTAAGAGTGAAATATGACAATAGTTGACGTTTAAAGCCCACGGGTGATGTTCAGGCGGATAATTAATTTTCTTGCAACATGTATACAAGAGTTAATTGCGGATTGGTGTGTTTTGATTTTTCATGAGATAATAGCTTTTTTAGCACCTTTTTCGACTTGGGAATTGCTAGAGTTGAGCTGTTTCGGCATGACTTTCGCTTGCAGCTCGTACGCTCTATTTAAATAATCACACAAACCGCAAAGATATAAAATATACAAAGCATTAATTTATAATCACGCAATCAGACAACTAAATTATTTCTACTAACTATCATGCACTGTGGATGTGAATTTACTGATAAAAGACGGTGTACAACCCTCGTTATGAAAACTTTTAGAGAAGAAGGAGCCCACATTCCAGTCTTTCTGATATGCCTTAAAGAATGCTAAAGCTTTCAGAAAGATAAATTTTCATCGTGATATCGTCCTACTCCTCGTACCTTGTCTGTATATCATTCACTGTACATTTAAAAAAAATAAAGTGGAATTACTTCGCTGACAGCGATTGCGGATTTCAGCAGACATACCGTAAGTTTGTAGGAAGATATAAATTGTAATTTAACCGCATCAGGAATTGAACCTGCGTCCAACCCGGCATCCTAGTCGCTAAACTGTACGGTAATCCGTTTGAACAAATTTTTTTCAAATCGAAAATCCTTTTAAGATTTAGCCTAAAGAGATTGAAAATTGAAATCAGGATTCTTTAAGACGCATATTTTTCTAATTTTTTTTTTATGATGCGTTTCGTACGTATTGCAATTCATCGTCTAAAATGACAAATAGTTATCTGAACCTTCCTTCGGGGCATTGCAAGCGTTCCGACAAAATGAATATACTCCGCATTCTTCAATGATGGGTATAAAAAAATTAGCCGCACCCACCCAATGTTATAAAGAATAAAAGTTTAGCTTAGCTAGTTCGGATAACGGTGATAGGTGCATAAGAATCAGTCACGACTAAATATAATTTTCTTAGTTGCTTAAGATGCTTTTGGTGCACTTTTCATTGATTATTTTAAAGAAGAAAAAAACTAACGCGGAGAAGATGTAAACTCCATGCTGGGTTTGGAAAATTCATGTTGTTTCATGAAGAGAATGCTTTTGGTTCCACATACGTTGCCGCGCTGTTTAAAGTTTCTGTTTGTTCCCTCGCACGCGTTGATCGCGGGGTTTATAGAAGAGATGAAGTCTGCGGTTAATGACTATTTTGAAAAGTTTGTTTCATGTCACTATGAACAGGGAAACGAAGTTGTTGACCAAACTGTATCGATCTAACCGAAGATATTGCTGGAAGCCATAGATTTTTTTTCCCAAGTTCGTTGTCAATTCCCGAACTACTGAGACTATCCTCGTATACACGTTAATAAGGCAGCTATTGGGTTGGGGTTTGAAAGCTGAACTTTTTCATACGAGCCACACAACATTTCATATCATAAGCATAATCACAAATATTCGTTGGAAAACGTGTAAAGTGGATGTGTTCTAGGTAAACGGTTTATATTTCCCGTTTCTCCATGTGGGCGTGAATTTGTCTGTTATTTGTTGTTAAAAAGCTCATAACCGCAAAGAAATGGGATTTAAGACTGCATTTTAGCGTATATGTATACATAGTCTTGACTGAAGGTCACATATCGGGTTTGAATATACTTCTGATGATCCTTCCACCAACTCGCCTGCATTGAGCAAAAAGCTATAACTCGCCATCCGTCCCAGATATTGACTTAGAACTTAGTGCAAAAGTTTAACAGGACTATCTAAAACGTGAGTGTACGAAAAAGAAAACTTCATTCCTATACATTGTTGACTTTGAAGAATCGCTGCGGGGAGTATGCAACTATTATACTTGTTTTAGTTCATATACGACGTATTATCAGATAAATATGATAATAATTTCATAAACAGTAATAATATAATCGCTAATCTTTTTGCTTTTTTTCATAAGCAATGATTTGCAGATCAGCTTGTTGTTCTTTTCAAAGAAAACATTCCAATTCCATTTAGTTCAGCAAATTAGTATGAGCCTTAAATTGCTTTTTGCAATAACTCCATGATTTCTTTGTTGCAATGTCATGCTGAACGTGCATTATTGTTATTTTGTATAAAGAAAGTCAACATGCATTTATGTTATTTCTTTTTATAATCATCACCGAAGGATGGAGGTAAATTCACTTTGTCAAACCTTTTATAACACCCAGAAGGAGGCTTTAGAAACCCCACATAGGTTCTTGATAATCATTAAACTTTGAATTAATGCCAGTTGTCTGTCTGTCCATCGGTCTGTCTATGTAAAATCTCTGATAAAGATTTTCCTCGCCGACAAACTGGAGCTATAACTATAAAATTTAGCAGAAACATTGAAAGTCGTTGCAAACAAGTTTGTATTGACAATTCGCCAAATCGGCCGTAGAACACGCACACCTCAGCTCAGCTTTCTCAAGTCTCACTCATTACTCATAAATAAAAACTGACGCACAATAAAAATTTCCACGTATACTCTACGGCACTGAAAAATGTATGATATGTAGTTTCTTCTGTTTTTTTCTTTTTTTTTTTTTAGTATTCTTTCGGATTAAAAATGGGCAAAAAGGGTTCGGTTAAAGACATACAATTCCTAAATTCTCTAATTCTAAAAATAAGTTCATTTTGTGAATTTCTTGTCTGTTTAAGCAAAAATCGTTAATAATATTTATTACATAAAAGTATTTAATTTGTCTTGCAAATTCCAAAGCGACTATACCTTAATGATGCTTACAGTTAAAGGCCTTCTCTCTGATTGCAGACAAAAAGACGAAAATACCTAATAAGTTGTATAGCAATTCATGGGGAAAAAAACTAAAATGTATTTTATGTAGAAAGTATTTGGTTTGTTAAATAACAAAAAAGGAAAACACGTTTTTGTTAATATATTCATTCATTCATCAAAATGTCCTTTACGAAGTAGGACGCCACGGTTGACGTAGCGAGTTTTCTTTGGTGTCTTTAATTTACCCTAAAGTAGAACGCGTTACAGTCGCATCACGTTTGTCAAGTTTTTGGCTAACCACTCTGGACGGATTAACGCCTAAAGTATCAGAAAGCTATTAAAGGTCATAGGTCTACTGCCACTTTTTCACAAATTCCGAACAGAGCTCTTTCTTTTCTCCTAGTACTGTCTAAACCAAACTAATCAATCACTGGATTACTGGAATAACAAAAACCCATCGATTAACAAATTCAGCTCACATCTCATTCGGTAACTCAGTACAGTGCCATCAATTTGTGGAAAAATTAAGTAGAACCCTACCATTTTTTTCGCGTTTTTGAAACGATATATTCCGGACAACATATACACAAAGTATATTTTGAAAAACTGAACAGAATTTTATGCAGATTGTATGTACAGAACTGTACAGTATTTTTTTATTTTCATTTGCGAAAATACCTCTGGCCTGTGATGCTTGTGAAACATAACAATGCCTGCGTAAGATATATGTACATATATATATCAAATATTAAGCCTTTAGGAGATCAGTTTCCATGGAATCATTTGATTTAATTTGTTCATACTCACATAAAATAAATGTTGTGGGACATGGCCCAACACTTTGCTTAATCCCGTCATTCATATCACGGCTTTTCACAATAAGGTGTTATACGGGTCAAAACATGTCGATTGATACATCGCGATTCGTTAAGATATTTCAGACATTGGGACTTGTAGTAGGAACATAAGCAAACAAGATGGACAGACGAACCGACGGAAAGACAAGGATATAATAAAGAGACAGACGGTCGGGGTAATAACATGTTCTGCATGTTGCATACATCCGTACAAACCTAATACACTCTTGTATTACAAGTAGTGTAGAGTATAATGAACAACACCATCTTTCCCTTTAAGCTTGATATTTTTTAGACTATTGAACATACGCTTACCCATATGTTGGTTCCGTTTATTTGTCGGTGTGAGATGTGTGCATTTATTTTTAATTGTTTTTTTTTTTTTTGTTTCGTTTCGCATATATTGGTTCATATTCATTTTGCGTATGTATATATGTATGTATCCTGCAAACGGTAATATTATTAATGCTTCAATTGGTTTCACAATAAACAGGTTACATATGTATTATTATACGCATAATTTAATGAAATTTTACAACAGTTGAGGCACAAGCGAAACATTTATCTTACAATAATAACAATACATACATATATGCAAAACATGTTATCAATTATTTTATTAAAAGATAATAAAATTTTATAGAAAGAAAAGAATAAAATTAAATACGAAAGAAGTAAAAGCTCGCGATATCGATCGGTTTAATATCATCGAAATGTTTCACTAGCAGCAATGTATGAGTAAGATAAGCAGTTATGGCGTTAATGTGACTTAACACTCAAGCCAGCGTCATTCGCACCCGTTATATACAGTCGACCACCCCTACGTCATATTCCTTCCGTGTTATATAAATCTGTGGTGAATACGTCACGTGGATTATCAAATACAATTTTTTATGGCCATTATATAATAATTCTTTCCCTCCTTTTCAAAATTTCCTTATTCGCAAATCAACATTTAGCAAATCAATTAACAAAATAATAACATTAGGTAATAGTTAGATTCCATAGGGGATTTAACAAATATATATTTCCTTGAATTTCGACTTCAGGTTCAGAGTAAACATTAAGAGTATCAATAACGTGGCTATAGGAAGGAGAAGTAGAAAATTGTCGTCTAAAATGTTTACAGATAAAATATTCGAGTGAAGCCTTAGTCTGTTTATGTAATTACTGCTAAAGCGTTTTATTTCATCTTTAACTTTCACGACATTATGATCGGTAGGTAAGATATGATTGCGCCCACCCCAAGGAGCATTTGCGATTAGTCTTAAGGACTTAAACTGATGTCCCTACTGATATATCTACAGTCCTTGAATGGCTAGATGCCCCCCGCAGCTGGATCCCGCACACCTGTACCGGCTTTAGAATGGTTTTGTAGAGTAAAACTTTGTTATTATTCAGATCAATAGGCTTGGATTTTGGTCCTAAAAGTCAGAAAATTGTTGTTGTCGTCTTAACTGTTTTTGCATTTTCCAAGATAGTAGTACGGCGACGCGGAGACCAAGGTATTTCACTCTAAATAAATAACACATAAATGATTTCATTTTTTACAAAAACTACGTTTTCTTTTATGGATTTCAACGTTATATTAATTATTGAACTCAAAACGTAATAAAATCGTAACATTTGTCCCATTCTTTTAGCATGTTATGACGAATTTAGCAATTCGTCCGACGTGTTATAAGTCTTTTAAGAAACCATGTTATAGGAAGTTCTGCTGTTTAACAATAAATGTAACGTAAGTAAAGTGGATAGGTTTACATTACACTCGCACTGTACACGCATCGATAGTGTGTTTGCATACATTTAAAGCGACCATTCGTTCAATACTTAAGAAGGTTGAGCAACTGCTTCCAAAGCAAATTGTTGATGGTTTATGCTGTTTTGGTTCTACCAAAACGAAAAGAAAAAACTTACTCTTCATAACAGCCTTAAGTGAAATGAGCTTCCATGGCCACCTATTGCCTATTATCTAAAACGGTTGGGGACGCTCTTGTGAGGAAACCAACAGATTTGCCCTACGACGTACGTTTAATATCCAACATCTAATTATGCATATATCTGCAGATGGAAGGCCACCAGGTGAGCACTGGCAACTTAGTTTGTCCGAAAGGGTAGACAAGAATATATGAAAAGTAAGGGACCTGTGGAAGGGATGTTGTTGGAACGGGAAGACTCAAAGCTTTCATGTTTCGGTGACGGGCACATTAAATCATCACGTGGCTGTCACGTAAGGTACGTTTATTATATCTCTCAGTGGAACTAGCTTGGTTCTTGTTGATATTATCACTATATACTAACGCAAAATTTTGCCTAGAAGAGTAGCCGAGTCTTTTTAGTCCCTCGTGTTTCTTTAGAGTCAAATTTAACATTGAAATGAAAAAATGATATATAAATAAACCGGACGATATAAATATATAACACATCACTCAATAAGTTCGTAGGATAACATAAAGATGTCATCTGTCGAATATTGACATACGAATTCCGCTTGAAGGTCGATACTATTTTACAGTGATATAGATTGGCCAATAGTTAATTTACGAACTTACTGGGTAATGTGTTATATATAGTTATGTTCGAAATATCTACGTTTCGGTAACGAAAGTGCACTTATCGTGTAATATTAACTATCACTTTCATAAAACATTCGCTACCTCAAATCGTGAAAGGCTACCACTGTGTAAGACAGATATTAGACTTAAGACTACCTTAAGATTATCTTTTACGTGGTATTAAGGTGATCTTAATAAATTTTAAAATTAATTTTCATAACGATATCAGCTATAGACTGATTCTAAGATGTTCGGAGTTCATTTTGATTTTTGATATTTCAAGCGAGCTTTTCTATGGATTGCGTTCTTAAATTTCAGTGTCTTTTCCCTTTTTCAACAAGATACAGTTAAACGTCGGATGATGAAGTTCGCAACGAAACCTTATGTATATAAGAGGTACGAAGTACGCATGTACCATACAAAGTTTTTAGTATGTATTTACAGGTGTTGTTTATTGTGTTCATCCTAATATATCCTTATTCTCTAAAAGAAATGTATGGCTAAGCGATTAGAAGAACTTTCTGCATTAGTTTTAAACAGAAAAGGAGCTTTGCTGCTCGATTTATATCGATATAGGAATAAGAAGAAGATTTATTCACTCGATACCCGAATACGTTTCGTACCCTATATACTGCATATTACGTAATTGACACATTTGTCAGTAGTTAATAGTTAAATGCATAAAATAAAGATCACGTTTTCTTATCTATATGAGGCTTTCTTGGGAATTGCAGATGAATCCTTGGTCCGATTTAGTTGATTTTGCCATTTGGGTCTAAAATTTTTAAAGCCATAATTCGGAATAAGAAAAACTAAATATCATTTTCATAATTGAGAGGCCGATAGATTCGCAATGTCAATCATACGTCAGGTAGATGGATACTGAGCGCAGTGGAGATTCAAAAAATGCGTTTATACCAGAGA
This sequence comes from Glossina pallidipes, assembly GCA_000688715.1. Taxonomy (NCBI): domain Eukaryota; kingdom Metazoa; phylum Arthropoda; class Insecta; order Diptera; family Glossinidae; genus Glossina; species Glossina pallidipes. The sequence continues at coordinate 913,008 of KK499855.1, read as the reverse complement.
AAAAATCTGTAGGGATGACTAATAGTTTTCATTTTAAATTGGATGGCAACTTTTTAAGAAATATTTTGGACAAGCATAAAAAAGGCTGGTAAGCTTGAGTTTGTTGAGAAAAAAGAAAATGGAAAGGATTTAATAAATTTTGTTAAGTGAAAAATTCGAGTTTTCTTTAAATAAATAAATCGCGTCCGGTTACGGAATAATTTATGTGGTGAGCGTTCGTTGCGTTGTTATTTTCGACAAACAATAAAATAACAATACCACAAATCATAATTATTCCGAAATATATTCTTGCCAATGGAAAGGTGAAGTTGCAAGAGATAGTTAACGTCCTGGAGTTATCAAGAGGCAGTCAATTCACTATTATTCGTTAAAATTTGGGCATGAGCACGTATCATTTTTACGGTGGTTTGTGCGTTTGCTCAGGTCACAAGTCGATGGCTGTACTATTATGAATCGATATTCTAAGTCCAGATTTTACTATCTGCTTGTAAATCGTAAGAGGATGCTGTAGGGAAAGTAATTCCAGTCAAATCATGAGGTTATTGTGCAAACTGAAGCGCATCTTTGCCTTGAGCCTTGACTTCTATATCTATAAAAAAGATGTAGAAATATTAGAAAAGCTTTGGACTGATTGCATTGCTCTTAACGAGGACTAAGTCGATGGATAAATTTGAATATGTGTAAAAGAAAAGTGGTTCTTTCTTATTCAGTTCTAAGCATTATTGACCGGTGTGTTCCATTTTCAAAAAAGTGCATGCTAAGGAAGACTGCAAATATTTCACAAATACTATCAAGCATGTTGAAAAAAATTGAACACACGCCTGACTAAAAGCGCATTTTCATTGTATACCTTAATGTGTATTTTCAAGTGGGTCATCAGATTTGGTGTAAGTTTTCAAAGAAGTGCACAATGGAACGAGAATCCGAAAGGAAATAAAGAAAACAAACGTAACTTGAAATGAATTTATGTTTCTTACCCTTTTCTCTTCTTCATGCAATTACATTTACATACTATTGATCAGTCTATTATTTATACTTGGGCTATCGACGGCCACAAAGCTTGGGATAAAATGCTGGGATGTGTTCAATTGAATATCGAAAGAAATCGGCAAAATGACCAAAAAGTTATTATAAACAAAGTAAATTCTTAAACGTTTAAATAGGTTTTCTGTGCTAACCTCAAATTTATGAGAGAAAAAAATCATCTAAAGCCGCCAAGCAATACAATCAATATATTAAACATTGGATATCTATTCGAACGATCCTTTTCCTGCTTATTTTGCCTCTTATCACTAGGAAGGGGAAAGGAATCGCTATAGGAGTTTTAGAAAGACATTAAGACATGTTTTTATATTTTTCGAACATGTTTTTTGCGGCATTAACTTAAAGACATTAAACCAAATGCTTTTCTTTAAATCTTTACATTAAAAAGTTTCGGAATAAAACTTTTACATCGTCGCAGTTTTTCATATTAGAATCTCACAATGCATCGAGTGACTCAGTCATAATAAATGCTGGAAAATTTGTGAAAGCATGTAAGCAAAGTTTTCGTTTTGCTTGAAGCATTGATTTGTGGCGTATTACAAACGTGTTTTTTGAAACATAAAGCAAATGCCCAGAGACACAAACAAAATTTAAAAAAAAAAAAAAAAACGAAAAAAGTTATTTAAACCAAACTAAGAAAAAAAAAAAAGAAGGCAAGGAAAGAACAAAAGGAAAAATAATTTTTATTGCGCAACATGAACAATATACGCACGAAAGTTATATCACCTTACGGCGGAGCTTGAACAGCCACAAATAAAAGGAAAACTGTAAAAGTCGCGCATATATTATATTAAATCGTGACAGTTTGTTTCACCGGAACTTTGTAACGAATTTCAAGTTGACTTTCGATATTATGATTAATTTGTTTTTATTTTTCAGGCTAATTTCATCGTAGACGATTGATTGTAGGCGTGTTTGCGGGCAAAATGCATTCATTACCTTATCTGCACACTTGAACTATGGCACTAAATTTCGACTATTGGGCAGTGAGTATTTTTGTGGATTTCGGTAACTGCACGGGGATATGCATCGTCAAATCTTATCACAAGTGAAAATTCAATAATAACTCTAAGGACGACTGCATCAAAAGGAATATTTATATTCACTACGGGGTTAATTTTTAGCATCCATCATATAAATTAGATGGGTGTATGAAAATCGTGATGTCTGTCCCTCTCTCTCTCTCTCTCTGTCTCTCTCTCTCTCTCTGTCTCTCTCTCTCTCTGTCTCTCTCTCTCTCTCTGTCTCTCTCTCTCTCTCTGTCTCTCTCTCTCTCTCTGGTGACATTGATTTTAGGTCAATTGGGCCCAGTGGCTCGAGAAGAAATTTCCTCGGAAAATTTCAAATTTCACTTAGTAAAACCTACACATTACAAGTAATTATCTACCTTTCGGACGAGCCTATATTGATGAAGTTTCGGAGAGTGTATGAGAAGTTTCCACTTTCAATCTAAATACACGGGAAAGGAAACATGTCTGAGGGACAACCATGTTGGGTCAAAGTTTCCCTCTCATCCACTTTATATAGATGACTTAAATTTTCGATAAAATATAAGCTCGGTTAGGTACAACTAGACTAAGTGCATTAGGATACACCGTCGTATGGTGTTTTTGCATAAACAAACAAAAAGTTCATTAACGTAGTGAAACTTTTTGTTTTCCATCGCTACCCTTTTTTATGTGAAAGCAATAATAATAAATAAAATCACTTGAAAAAGAAATTACTTGACTTCTTAGCTATGCTTTTATATTCTCATTCTCGGTGTGCTAAGTTTATTATTATTCCTCTACCACTCAGTTCAATGCAAAGGAGGTCAGACAAAGCGCGGATGGAATAATTATGTTTTTATCTTTACATGTACGCTTCTGAAATTCACGCTTCAAAAATCATATTTTTAATGTCGAATATTTGACTTAGGTTTCATTGATTTCCGGAAGACAAGCTTCTTAACCAGACAATATCAATGGCAATGAGCCCGGAGATTACTTCGAAACTCGTATTATCTTTTTTTAAAAATATTCTTTTCGTAATTGTCGGGGGAAGGGAGGATGGGGAGTTATAAAAATTTGTTACCTAATCTCACATGTAATTCACCCGCTTCGTAATCTAAAATCGTTCATGTGCGCTAAGTGATGGGTACCGTAGATTCTACTCGAGACGACTGTTTTTTTCTGCACTTTTTCCGCCATAGGTAAATTTATAACTAACATGGGATGAATTTTGTAAACTTTTTTTGTACTTTTCTACCATGTGTTTAACATTCAGTGGTAAAGAATAAATTTCTCCTTTCGTAATAAAATACCAGAAAACAAAATAAACACAAAACGATTTTCTTTTTTGTTTCAGTAATACAATGTATTCGTAATTGCATACATAAGTTCACGTTCTTACTTTTCGCGATTTTTGTTTTCGCCTTTTCTTTTTTGTGCTTTTAAATAATTGTTTTATTAACCGTTTAATATCCAAGTTGTTATTGACGGGTGCATACACAACACTTCCCCACTATTATTAGCTGACTTTTCTTTTCCTATTAGTTTATGATGGACAAACAACGTTGAAAGTTCTAGCACAATTGTTAGCCATAACATATACTAATAAAGCTAATAATGAAATTTTTTTGGCCACTAAGAACTTATGTTAGTTTACATTACATACATATTACATATGCTAAAGAGTGCTGAAGAGTAGGCATTCAGAAGATCCGTGCCCTCCGTCCATCCTTCGACTTATGAGCCCGCCCGTTCATTTATCTTCTCTGCCTACTTACACTTACGTGTCTTCTTCTGTACTTCCCTCTGTCTTGCCTATTTGTACCAGCACTTTTTGCTCAAGCATTCATTCCTCTGCTGTTCATGTCTCGGCCGCATCATTTCCTTGGCCTGCAGGTTGTAAAGGTAAAAATAAAATTTAAACAAATATTCACCGCACAAAAGAACTATTCACTTCTCACGTATGATTCACTGTTAGGAGTTATTATAAGTTAAATGCATTTAGTTGATTAGTGGCTTTGATACTCTTATGGAAGATGTCTTCAAAAAATTAAAAAGAATCATTTCAGGTAGTGGACCTTAAAGATTCGTTGAAAACAGTTGCATTTCGTATATAAGCGAAAAACTTGTCCTTGATTTGTGCGTGAAATGTACATATGCTGTCTCTTCCATGTTAGACTTCATTTTTTAACTGAGAGCTCGGTGAAAAGTTTTCGCGTTTTCTTTTCCGCAACAATATTTCTCGTATGAACACATACGCCTTTTCACAAACGACCTTCACCGACAATAACGAAATTATTATTGTGTTTTTTAATTATATGTTTGTGTGTGTGTGTGTGGGCTATAGATGAGTTTTTTTTTTACTTTTTAAAGTAAAAAGTAATGCGTTTTCCTATTTTCCATTATCCAATAAGTACACGAATTGCGTAGTAAACACTAGACTTTGGTTTTTCATCTAATTTCGACGATATATCGAGAGAAAAATGTGAAGAAAGTTTGTGATATATTATATTAACACATTGTATCGGTGTCGTGCAATTGACAGGAGGAGTGACATGAACAAGTTTGACGGAACATTTTCTTATCACTCTCGACTATACTTTTCAAGTTTGGCACGTTTCGCAACAAATTTTAAAAACTCAGTAGAGAGTTTAAATTTTAATGTTAGCCTTTCCTGTTAGTCATTTCTAAAAACTACATTTTTTCGACATCCGTCACCGACGGATGAGGATTGTATTCATTTTGGCAAAACGTTTGTAATGCTCAGAAGGGAGCTTCAGACATCCCACGAGCTGTATATATTCTTGATCTTAATATATATATCGTGACAAGTTTTTCAAAGAACGAATCATCTCTATATGAAGACATGATTTGAGAGATATGCCTAATATACTGGGTTAACAAGTTTCGGCCTTCTATCACGATTTTTGCATTTTCGATCAATGGGAAGCAATCAACGGATGAAACAAGTAATTTTCGTTAAGGAAGTCTGCGACGAGAAGCACAATAAATCTGAAGCAAAATTACAATGGTTTTCATAATTTTTTAGTTACTATTCGAAGGAATATTTATATCATCCGAATTACTAGTTATGGAAAGCCCTGTAACCTACCGGTTTCCCTAATTATTGTTAAACAATAATTCGATTAAAATATTATTGTCTCTCTCCATCTGTGTTTTCTTCAGTCTTTTTTACGGTAGAAAAAAGTTTAACTAACGAGTTTCAACATGCTTTAGATCTTTAGGTTAGATGCTCTTGCCTTTGCTGAAAAAATACGAAACTGACTATAAAAGCAAACAACTTCACTAATATACCACAACATAATTTCATAAAAGGATTAATTATTTTATGAACTCGAAAATAGGGTGGAAAACACAAGCCATTTAACAAAGAAATCACACTCTACGATATCTTTGGTTCATTTGCGATTATTGTATGCTCTGCTCGTACTTCATTACCGGATTCGTTTTAAGCTGAATATCTTCTTTTTGTTTCCAATTGTTTTCCTTTCAATTTTTATTGTTGCAGTTGTGTAGCTTGATTTTTCAATAACGACAATTCCATTTCTAACTAGAGGCGGAGAAATGGAAATGTTACTGAGAAATGATTGAATGTAAGAAACTAAAATGTTTCACATTTAGAAGATTTAATTTTTAAATTTTTTGTTTTTCTTATTAAAGTGAGAAAAACAATTTTAAATTATACGCGTCTTCCGTGTATTTACAAACGATCGTTTAATATGAATGGTGATGATGCACGAATACGAGGTTATTTATGGTACCATCAAAGGTTATGTTTGATAGGAAAAAAGCGTTGAATACTTATGGTCTCTTAATTTTTTAATTGAATTTTCTTTTATTTTTCTACGCAAAATTCCAAACAGTGCCACTCATTTAATCAACATCGTTAAGACCAGATTGAACAAAGCGAAGAAAGCTTGGAAAAAGGAAATATAGGCAATGAAATCTCTTAAGCCACCATACCTTCCGTAAGAAACCTACATTAAATATAATTTTTACGGGTAAAATATAGTAAAATATGATTACAACGGCTTTAGGTTTTGGAATGGAAGACGAACGAAATATATCGACATGTGCCAGAAGGAACACAAAGTGAATATGTTGTTCAAATAGTTCAAATAGGTTTGCTAATCTGAGGTGGTGGCGACATATAGTTAATTGCGATGTGTTCCCCTTTACTTGCTGCTATATCCATCGTTGATCGGCGTGACTTTGCCGTAATATCGTTTTTAATCATTTGTCGTCAACGTCGAAAGAACTTTAAAAATGTATTCTCCCTTTAAAGCCGCATCGGAACATATATACTGCATATGTTTTCAGTTGCTGCCTTAGCACTTTTGTCCCTCTTTGAATTTGCGAAGCATCACATGATGAATAGATACTCTTTCACGCCATTGTGGGAGTTATGACTAACATTTTAATACAACGTGCATAAGACAAATCAGTTTATTGTGGATGACTAACTTAATCTTTAACAGAAATTCGTTTATCCCGGTGACTTATAGGAGCCAGACACAAACATATGGCTCGACTTAATAATTTATGCTCATCGAACCTTTGTATCTAAAATAATGCCCAGATATATGAAAGTTTCTTGTAACAAGCCTTATCGTGTGGTTGGTTGTCTCGTCTACTTAGATTACTGTACATCGTAAATTCTCTATTCATGCCTTTAATTTTTCACGGTCAATAAAATATCGTTCTGTTTGGCGTAGTGCCTAACAAAAGAAAGACAAAGAAGTTTAATTCTTACAATCACTCTTCAAACCATAACTTCTTCACTTCACACCAAGCCCTCCCTAACGATGATCTCGAGGATATCGATATAAACTATAATAGAAACTCTCATGAAACTAAGAAAGTGTCTATGGCAGTCATTTCACTGATAAGGAGTTTTAGTGCAAAAATTGGCCTTAGTGCAAGCATTCATCAAATTCACGATAAACATAAGCGCCCGTCTTTCCTAACGCCCGTCTTTCCACAAGCCCGTCTGTCTATCTATGTAGTATCTGTGGCAAGCATTCTTGAAGATATCAGCTTTATATTTATCAAAATGGAATGTAAAAATGACCCAAATCGGTCAAAGGACACGCCTACGTAACGACAAAAGATACACGATAAAATTTTCCACAAATGGAAAAAAGCAACCACGCCCATCAGGTTACGAAAATTTTTATTATGTGTTTCTTCCTGCTTTTTTGAAGGTTAAAGATGACACATACAAAATATTCGGTAATAGCCGAATACAATTTCGTTACGTGTTTTATTTAATATGATGTAATATTGTACAAGTTATTTCATCTCTTGCTGAATGTGCTGTGATAAAAATTGATCGGAGAAAGCGAAGCATAGGCAAGAAGGAATTTTCAATTTTGACATATATTGGTTTTGTTGCTGTTATTTATAGAAACCAAACGTGAGAGCGTTCGTTTTATTGAAAAGTTGACAATTTTAGAAAAACTTCCTGGACATTAACGTTACATATATATCACAATTTTCAATCGGAATGAATATACGCATCGTATGTATGTGTCTAGGCATTGGCCACAAAACTATTCTAGTAAACTTCACATTTAATTGTGTGACAATGCTTTATATGTTTGTTGTGGTCACATACACATGCATTTGGTTATCGCATCTGCACACAGTTCATATGGCATTTAAAAGTTCCGTTATGTTGTAGGTCTAATGCTCTTTCACACATCGTCCATCGCCGGAAGTAAGGGGGACGGACATATTAAATTTGTAATTTCATATGCGAGACGAAGAAATACTCTCACCGAAATCTATGCAAAATGAGCACTGTTAGGTTAGGTTTTAACTCCATTTAATCAAGTCCGTTCATGTGTCCATTTAAATGGATAAAAGTTGATTATATAAACCACTTGAAAGCTTGAACGGTTAGACATTTGCAATAACTTTTAGTTGATAGACGTTTCATATTGAATCTCAAACTAAGCTAAACTAAGCAGTCATCGGAAGAAATTGTGGAATGAAAAGGATGGAAAGACTTTAGAAAGTATATTTAAAAATTGCTTTTCGTCTCGTTTCTATATTTAGTAAAAAATTGAACAATTTTCACCCACGCTGGGTATCCCAAATTCGCATCAGGACATATGTGTAAATTTCGAGCTCTTAGCTTTGCTTTTGCGAAACAACAGTGTCTGATACGCGATTCTGTTTTCTTTTTTTTTTTTTTTTTGTTTTTGATGTATTGAATTCGGGTGTACATATACTTAAACATATGTTCATTCGACACGTATGTGTCGGACATGGTAAACGTTTCATTACACATCGCAATGGTTTTATTGTTAAACCTTTCATTTGATATTGAAAGCCTGTGGCTTAATACTGTTCCATTGTTCAGCTATTGGAGTCCTTCATTCTTCATCAAACTACGGGAAAATTATAATGAGAATAATAACAATAACAAATGCGGCGAGCCGGTTTAATTTGAAATTGCATTTTCATTTTGTTTTTCATAAGAATATTTGAACCGAAAGCATAAAAAGCAAAAAAGAGGGAAAAAATGTTTGTGAAATCTTCCAAAACGCTATGAAAGTTGTTTGTAAAATTATTTGAGGCAATGAGGCAATTATTATAGACATATTTTGTGGCGTCTAAGCGCAATTTTAACGCAAGCTCGTGAATTTTGATTCGCAAGTGTTTTTTCGTATGCTCATAATAGGAGTAATCAGTGAGAAAGTTACTTAAATACAAAGGGAGTCGAGAAAAGAAAAGAAAAACCGTTTAACTTCACATAAAGCAAGTCTACGAGCCAGCACACGTCAAACTTGTAGTACTTGTTTGACAAACGTAGAAAATAAACAATTGGTCACTTCTTCCATGATGGTAAGTAAACGAATGTGGTCCCATTGCTATAAAACACTATTATTTGGTAAGGTAACGGAACAAAGAAAAGAAAACGGGATGAAGATGATGAACAATTTGCTCTATCAGGTAGAGTGATGATGAGAAATAGTAGTGAATAGTTTCGTTTAAATGTGAACGTACAACACCGGAAATGACTGAAAAATCAATGGCTCTATATTGAACGATCCGTGATGGAAAGTGTGACCGTACATATCTCATATGCGTTTCATTTAGTGTATAAAAAAAATTGAAATGGAAAAACGTTTCGTGCAACATGCGTGCGAACAATTTAATGTAAATCTCAAACACGTTTAAGACCAATTCATTCAAGTTAGTTCGTTATTTTGTCAGTACGGCTGAGACCTTGATTCACTGAGACGACGGGAAGATTCGACGAGACGAATTGTGCTTTAAAGGAACGTAAAATGAGGCAAGTCTTCTTGTCAGTGTTTTGTAGAAGGCGATTGTCGAACAATGTATGAGCGGTGTGTACGATAGGTCGCAGTTCCTTTACTATTGCAAAGATGAGATTGTATAAAATGGGATATGAACTGCTTTTGCAAACGTCGTATGCCTTTGATCCGGCCCCGGCAACTGTTATTTACATGGTAACCTCGAAGAATGGCTGCTCGAGAAGAGTTTCCCATCGTATAGGGAACTCGAATGTGAACCAGGTGGCTATTTTCAATTTCTGGACAAGTCCTATTAAAAAATTTGAAAGTCCTTTCACTCGGTGTATCCGGGTAAAAAGGGTCTACAATAAAAAATTCAATTTGTTTTTAAGAATTTATTGATCACGGGGTTATATCGTATATAGAGTGTATCGCATATTAAATGAAAAACGAAGCTAATGTTTCGAAAGGTGTTCGTGATATGTATTAAAATTTCATTATTTTTTTGGGAGTTCATAAAAAAACATGCTTCTCATATGGACAAATTTTCACCCTATTTGCCCTATAAGATGCAACCGTTACTGATGTCGATCATGTCAAAAATTTAACTTACTCCGCGCCAGAAATTTTACGAGTACGTGGAATGAACATAATCTCAGCACTGATTAATAAATTGTTAATCAACATTTGATATTTTTTGTTTATCTTTCTGGAAGTCTCATATAAACTGAAACAAGTGATAGTAGTATAGTAATGCGGACCAGAACTTGCGTGAGAGCCTCCCATACAAAACTCTTCCGATGGTCCATTTAGAATGGAACTAGCTTTGCCTTCGTAATTTGCTATATGTAATACGATTTCTATTGTTCAAGTGATTGGACTTCACTATCTCCTGATCATACATGGAGCCATAACCGCGTTTGTTGATTTTAATATAGAGGCCAGGATTTATCCCAGGATAAACGCGTTTGCCAAGCATTCTAACCGTTTCCTTAGCTCTCGTTGCTCCGTATGCAAACATAGAAGACTCGCAACCATTTAAAACCGAGCCAAGTAACGGTGCTGTACGTTCTTTAAGTATTTCTGTTTCTTTTGCATCCATATCGAAAACTCTAACGACCGCCCATTTCATAAGCACTTTATCTACATGTGGGACAATATACCTATAATGGTTTGTCCCGTCGTTCTAAATATTCCTCTTTAAGTTGGTCATAAACAAACATTACTCCATCTTTTTTCTCTCCTTAATCTGTTATCTTTTCTGCCTACCACCGCACCTGCATGTATAAAGGCCAACCCGTGAGTGGTTAGACAAAGTTAAAAAAAAGAAATAAAGAAAGACAATGAAGAAATTTTCCTAACCCAAAAGATGACTCAATCCTTTTCACTCTGGAAATAACGTGGGTTTTTGCCCTAGATAACGGATGTTTTTCTTGCTGAGATTATGGCCCTTTTCACAGACGGCTTTTCTCAATTATGCGTTTTTGGCCCTACCTTACTGCTGCTCCAGAAATAGCGTCGTAATGAAATTTCACTCTGGTGCAATGTTTTTGAGTCGATTTTGGGGTTCGTAGGATACCTAAAAGCCTGTGCCTTTTTCAAAACAATATGTGTTTTATGCGACCACACTCACGTATGTGTTTATGATTTTGCAAGAGAATCACTATAAATATATTATACTTTAAAAAATTAATTTAAAATCATTTAAGTTAGGGATTTTGATTTTCGACAGTCACCATTAGCGTGTATGTCCTTAGTGTCTTCCACTTTTCATAACGATGGTTCATTAAAATTGAAATGCATACTGCAAGAATGTTTTTCAGCGGCTTTAAGATTAGAATATATAAAAAATAATAACACAACAACACACAGAAAAAACAATTATGCTCTGTCTTATGAACTCTTACGTGCTTTCTAGGAAGTAAGAAAAACATTTCATGAGCTTTTCTGTTCCGGTCTTTCTTAACTCATAAATGCTACGTCTGCCGATGACAAACACAGGAAAAAAGAAACCAAAAAAAAAAAGAACAAACCAGAAAGAGAAACAGAAACAAAAATACGAAGCGTTAAAGTAAAATGCCATACGGACACAGACTCCCACAAAATGTGTATAAAAGCTATTCATGCAACTTTTATGAGAGAATGAGGTGAAAGACACATGTGACATGTTTCTTTAGGACTGATCACCGCTTCGAAAAATCAAATGAAATAACAAATGTCCGCCAGTACATTTCCAGTTAAGCTTCCTTTTCTTTTTGAACTTTTTACGTTTAATAAAATGAAAAATATCTATGAAAAAAAAAGAAGAAAAACCAATAAAATTGAATTCTAAACATGTGAGAAAGCCATGCTTTTCCTGGCTGGATGATTGATTCTTATAAATATTTAGGACAAATTTTAGATCGATATCCGTTAGAGTTCAAATGTTATTGATGACCAGAAAAGTAAACTATTACACATTCGGCTTAACTCCTCTTTGGGATACACATTGTGTAAGCCGAATGCAAGCACGTTGCGTTTAAAAGAAAATAGGACTTTTTCGAAAACAGCATTTTCGAATGGCATCACTCGTTGATGAGTGCTTGAGTTGGAAAAATCCACACTTCACTGATGTTTTCCCGATTTATGCCGCTGTAAGTGCTAATATGTTTATTTCATGCCCTTTGACTGGCATCCACAACAGCATAATGCTTCCGTTAATTAACAAATGCATTTGTTCGGATAGCCGAAAGTCACACGGTGGCGGATCTGTCCTTTAATATGCAAAACACAACATATAGTTTTATATACGACGTTCGAAATATGCGGTTTCTCGTCCTACTAGACTTTTCAAAGGCATTCGATTCGGTTGTGGTATTTGTGCGCTTGTAACACACCTACGCTTCAATTTAGAAGGCCTGAGCCTCTTCTTGTACAGCTGATAATCCAAACAAATAAAATAAGAAATAAACTAAAGCTTTTTTACATTTCAAGTGAAGATAGTCGTGAGAGTATACGAAATTCAAATCAAGCTACTTTTTGTTTGCTTTTCAATTTCTTTTTCAGGAACCTTTTTTAAGAAAGGTGTGGTCCCGTATATCATTTGTTCTAAAGCATATGGGATTGACTCATGCGCATAATGCAGTTTTTCCTATGTACAAAACGTAAAAGCATGAGCTTCATAACTGGCTGTTAACGAAAAAATAAAAAATTCAATATGTGTTAAGTTTCGAAGGTAGTACATAAGTCCCATTAAGCGAACTAGGGTTAAGTTAGAGTTACTAGTGCGTTCAGTTTAATTCATTTACTCCTCTGAGTGCTGCGTGCACGCTTTGAATATTAAATGCATCCAATGTATTTTTGATGTATTTTGTGTATCCTGAAATTCCTTTGTAAGTTGCTTTTAAGCTTAACGAAAGCAAACTAGAAAATGTAAAAAAAAAAAATCGAAATTACATCGACATCGCCCAGTGACGGATTTTTTTCTCCCATTGATTGAAGTGATTGAATTTCGAAGAATGGTGGAAGCGGTAGCCAGTTTAAATACCTGTGTGTGATACTAGATTTGTTTCACTTTTATTTTTTATTTATTTTTTTTTTTTTTTACAATTTATAGTTTTTTTTTTCATCCTTTATGAACACTTTTATAGTAACACTAAGCTGCTGTAACCAGCCTAAAATTTGGTAGCCACAAACACAGCGTGCTAGCAGTGATACGATACATACATATACACTCTTGTGCTAAAAAAGGGAAGAATTTAATGAAATGATGTTGAATGAAATGCTCTATGTTTTGTTACTGTAATCTATCCATCTGTCTTTCAAAAACAAACCAAGTCCATTAATTTTAAAGGAGAAATATGTAGTGTAGTTATTTATTTAAAAATATTTAAAAAACTATCTAAAGGGTGCCTCAGCAGTTGGTACTGTTTCTACGCACTACACAAATTATATAAACCATACTGAAGATGACCTTTATGATGATCTTTATCATCAAGTTCATTGTTAATGATGAAGCCAATTTTCGGTTACCTCTGTAAAAGGCGAAACTTCATCCTTTAATTAAGTTGATAAGAAGAAGATAGTTAGGTGGCTTAGCTGAAGTACTTAAATTATAAATGCTTCCAAATATTGTAAGAAAAAACCAATTTTGATATAACATTATTGGCCCATACGTATGTATCATCCACCACCAGGCGATGTCCTTAATACGTACCCGGAAGACGATGATTACGAAGACTTTTAAATAAAGAGAGATGGAAGGTACATAGTATATAAGCAAAACTCTAAATCTACCTAACCCTAAGCCAATGTGTGCACATTGAACTTTTAAAGCTCATGTAATCTTTGATTTCGAAATTATTGACTATATCTTATCGCATTTTTGAAAAAAATTATTTTTTAATTTGCTTTAAATTAATAATTAACACAAAAAAAATTACAGTTACTCGTGCTTTTCAAATTAATCCTCTTCGTTTCTATAACGGATCTTATAGTGATGAGCCTGAAAGGCTCACGACCCGGAAGAAGGCCCGTTGACACCATGGACCCAAAATTTGGTACATGCATCGAGGAACTGTGCATAATATTTCAGAACCACAACCGGAGTATTACATGCCATAATTTCTTTACCATGGCCGTAAACTGAGACAACAGCAACCCCGAACTGTAATAGCATTTCGCTGGACGCAAAGAAAGCCTTTAAATTTGGCAAGAACCCGATTTCTCGAACACAGTGGTAGAACGATATTTATTACAAGTATTTTGACTGCCTTGGATATGTTGGCAAGTAAGAAAAGCGCATGATAACGCAAGAAATTTGAAAGGCAATCCTGCGACGCACAAAGAAGTATTCAAAAGTATTAAGCTCATTGTATATGTGTGGACGTCAATTGCTTAATTATTGAAATTTGAAAAAAAAACACACATTTTTCGGAACAATGGTTTTCGAATTATCGCTGGGTTCTTCATTTTTCACGCTATAGTATAAAGTAAAGAAAAAGCTATCCCTAAAAAGAAGATAACGATTGCTTCTTGTACGATGCTTGTGAAGTATGTTGAAGTAGCGAAAGAATGTATTCGTCTGATGTCCGAAAAAACCGCTATTTTATTTATTCGACATACTTTTACATACTTTTATTCATTTTCGGCATTTAAACCGCTTATGTTTTATCCGATTTTTGCTGTACTATTAAAGAATTTTCGGTAGAAGAATGATGTACGACTACATGGATTAGTAGTGGATAGAATCTCTTGAAACTGAACAGCATTATTAGATATCCTATCTTTAAGGCGAACAACGTAATTCGAAATTATTTATAAAAGTTTGTTCACGATTGTACACGTGGACATGCGTTAAAATAATGTCTTGACATTGTAATGTCAAACTTCCCAAATAGATTTCAAGGGACTTTAAAACCGGCGTGATATTCATTTATTTTTACGACATCTAACCCTGTTTTCGAAAAGGCATTGTATTCTTGTTGAAAGTGCAAAATTGCGGCCCGAGATAATTTGCCAAGGAAAACCATTCGTAGAAAAGGGTAGTTTTGTAATTCCTTCAACGCCATCGTGTTTTTGAAAATCTGTAATAAGTTTTTATATACGTACACACTTGCACTTGCATATGTAAAAACTCGAATACTAATGAACTTTTTTCATTTAGAGAAAAAAAATAGATAGTATTTAGTCATGTCTATTTTTGGTGCAACTATTTACGAAGACGGTTTGGAAATTCATTGCAATAACGATCGCTATCCGCTTTCCAACTACAATGTTTTTCTCACAATAGAAAAATTTTTGTGATTCCGCTTCATAGGAGACAATTATCTGTAATATGAGGCAAATACACCCAACTTCTTTTTACACGTTATTTTTTTACCAAATTTTCAAATAACACGATTAGCCAACACTTTTTTACATGAATTTTGTATTTCATCATGAATTCCACAACAAAATTTTTTTTTGTTATAATTTTGACTTATTTAGTGACCTAGGGAAGCACCAGAATTTCGTGATCACATTTTCTTTTATCGCGTGGTACTTCAACTTGAACACAGCATTTTGTTATTCAGCATTTATTATGGGTTCAGCTCGTGAGAGACAATAAATAATTTTAATAATGTTCTAAACGTTCAAATTAAAGTTGTTTTCAATTCGATGATGAAATTCCCAGTGTTGTATGTATGTTTTGAGGTCTGCAATAACGAATCAAACCCAGGTAGACATATCCCAACATCATAACATATCTGCTAACGATAGCACTTTCAGTCCACTTCGTAGTAAAGATGCGCGCTTGTTATCACGTAGCGATAAATAGTCGCGAGATTGATTTTTATTCCTAAGTCCATTTAAAATTTTTACATGCTGCAACTGTGGGCTGAATTTTCACTGTAAGTTGATTTTAATTTTTTTGTAATAAAATGAATTGTTTTGCTTTTGTATGGTTTTTTGATAAAATATTTATTTTTTTTCTTCATTTTATATAAGGTTGAGGAACACATCTCAAAATTTATCATATATCGTATGTATTTTGTTACACGATTCTTTGTGCACGGTTTTCTAAAAACCATATCTACCATGTAAAAAAAGCGTTGGATGTACTTTTTAGGACCAACCTAAAGGTCTTCGCCAGTGAACTGATCCCAGTTCATTTGTGAAAGTGTTCGCGTTAATCTAATTGTCACACTGATGTTTAATAAAGTGTTTCCCACTTCTAATGTATGGCGCTATGAGGCGAATTTAACTTTCTTAGCTGTTTCCTTTAATTGTGACGCTGCTGTCAAGAAGCATACTTGTTAGATTATTTCATTTAATTTCATTATATTTAGAAACAGGTATTCACCTCTGAATGGTTTTAATCGTTTGACCATTAGGTTCGGCTTTGCATTATTTTTGGAATTCTCGAAAGTCCCGTAATTTAAGAAAGAAGAAGAGTCGCAATAAATCAAGTTTGAAAAAGTATTTGTTTCTCATACCAGCTTTTCGAAAGTCTCATCTCGAGGTAGAAGAGAAAATTTTGAAAATATTCCCTTTAATAATATGTAGTTAGGAATATTTGCTACGGTTGCTAGCTCCAATAATGCAATACGGACATCTTCACTATTCTTGCACATTTCTTACGAACGGATGAACAAGGCTCAGTTCAAGGTGAATACGGTCATTTTTTATACTTCATTCAAAGTTTTTTTATTTTCTTTCAATTAAATGTGAAACCCATTTATGCAAAAGCTGGAATTTCTCTATGGTTTTTTTTTTTTGCAAAGTTATTGAAAACACAGATACAAAGATTAATGAAGTTAGGTTTACTTTGTATTCGTCGCCATATTGCTAGTGGTCGATGCGGAAACACAAGTGAGCACATATGCCATAAATCATAAATTCTCTGCTTTGCGTGATATTTAATAGCAAAGAAAATGTAAGAGCGAATGAAAAATCATGACACCATTATACCTACGGTTTTTAAAGAATTTTTTGAATAATTTATTTTAGCTTGGCAACTTTTGGAATTTTGTATATTTATTAACGGAAAGGGCGTTTATTTATTGCTGGTGTCTCAGCGGCTCGAAAGAAACTAATTTTAGTCTTGAAATTATGTAGATGGGTATGTTGACATTCAAGTTAAATATTAAACTCATAACGATCGTTTTCTTTTGTAATTATTATTATTCTTTCTGAGGTATATGAAGAGTACAATTATTTCAAAATATTAAGTAAATTGGTTATGAACAGTTTTTTGCACAAGAAACGTCTAATTTGCAACTTAAAATTTTAGGAAGAAGCTTTATTCCATTTACAGACAGGCACATCACTGGAAGGGAAAAATAAGGATGGACAAACGGAAAGACAAGTAGAAAAGAAATTTAGAGTGTGAGAGAGGATTGAAAGTTGAAAAGATTGACTAAGAAACAGATGGACGTATGCGAACATTTGTAAATGGACATATAGACATTTGGATCGAAATACAGATGGGTGAATACAGGAAGATTTGTGGATAGAGAGATAGATAGAAGAATGGCTAAAAGCACGAATAAATAGAGAAGGTAACATGAATGGTGAGACTAAGAATGGCTCAGAAGACGGAGCAAATAAGCGGTAGACATATCGTCCGTAGGAAAGGTAGAAATTGGATGTATGGGTGAAGTAAGGGATCGAAATATGTATGAACAGAAAGACGAATTGACGGTTAAACGAACACATGGGCGGTCAATTAGTTTGCAAGAAAGATTGGATAGGTGTACAGTAGGTAAACAAGGAATGTATTGTACAGTACACAAGCCAGTAGAGCTACTAATTGTCGTTGGACACCAAATTTAGCGCTGCTTGTTTTTATATCTTGCCTTTGAATCCTATGATTTTATTTCTTTTTGTTTTTATAAGCTCGAGGAGCGTACGAGGGTATATTCAGTTTGTCTCTCTATTATTGACCAATATCAAATAGCCAGTCCATTTGAGCATGTCCTTTGTTTTGTCTGTCATTCTCTGCAAATAATCCTGATCGCAAAAGCGAAGGTAGTAAGTTTAAATTAAACAAACCATTGGAAGTCATTGTAGGCAGGTTAATAACGAAAACCGGTGAAATCAGTGAAGGGACACGTTTACAGTACAAACTGATAAACTGAGAAGACACCTGTTTTCCAAAAAAAAAAAAAAAAAAACAGAAATGAGTGTTTTTCTTATTACTCATATCGTGAAATAGATGTAGTGACCACGAATTTTCACTTATGCTCTGTTGGTGTCCCTACAGTATCTTTACCTTTTCACTAAAGCAAGAAAAATCGGCCATGCCTATACAATGTTATATGAGTACTGCAATTTCAATTTTTAATTTTTGAGAAGAAGGAGGTGGATGGGAGTTTTCTTTTTGTGTTTTTTTTTTTTTTTCGGTTACGTAACATATACGAAAATGTTATTCCACATGCGTAAATATGTTCCGCAACGTATTTAAATTCCATCAAAAAATGTTTATGTGCATTGCTTGAAATGCGTACATGGTTATGTCAGCATTCTTAGAAGCTCTTTAAAGCATTTCATTATAATGCGTTTGAGAGATGGTCTCTGCAAATGCGTTGAGAAATTTTTTTACATGTATGAAGATGGTTTCGGGTGCTGTATGATGTCGTGAAGAACAAGAAGAATGGTAATAACTCTTTCTAGCCACGTTTTGTGAGCATAATTTATACAAAAATGAATTGTGCAACTGCATGAAAACGAGAATATGTACCTGTAGTTAGTGCTCAGCATTTTGGGTCTAAATGTTATAAATATATGTGATTATGTAATTTCTTCTTATGTAACTACTCTCTATTCTTTACGTGACGTTTGGCGCTTAGTGGGTAATGTTATAATTGTGTGTATGTTATATGAAATTGAAATAATTTCGTAAAATAAGGTAATAAATTAAATTTTTGTTGTGCTTTTTGGTTTTCCTTTTTAATATAATTCATTTTTTCTTTGTATGATTTAGTTAACTCATTATAATTATAATTCACTTATGTTATCTGCATCCGACCTTTGTTGCGGCTTTTACGGATTTCATGTATTTCCTTTCTTGTGTTTCTCTTTTCCTTAAGTCTTGCATAAATTATTCTAATGCATAATGCCTTACCTAATAATAAATTTTTATTTAATGCATATACTTGTACAACTTTATCTAAGAATGTTACTCAATGAAAATATAAAACTTTTTAAAGACTAAACGTTAAGCTTTTCGTTAATGTATTGTTGTACGGTGACCTTAGAGCAGGAAGTTGGTTAAGTGGTGGAAAAAATTGGTTTGAGGTCAAGTCTTTACATTCTTGCTTCAGTCAAAATTTAGTTTTCATAATTTTAGAATCTCAAACAAATTTTTACGGCATGTCTTTCATCGTTTGATTGTTTTAAACCCATTCGAAAGACTCCCAAAATTTCATAAATTATTTCAAGATCCTAAACTAAAACATTATATAGGCTATCGATGGCAGAATCAATAGAGAAATGCGATTATGTTTGCGTAGGATTCGCTGCATTCCGTCACATAATGTATCAGATGGCAATTAATTGTATTGCTGATTTCGTTAGATCTACAGAAATTCTTGATTAGCATGAATCCGTTATCGGTCAACAAATTGGGTTATAATCAATGAAAATCGGGCAATTGGCAATCTACTCTTTACGCTTATCTCTCACTAAGTTAACTTTTCTAGCATGCGATATTAGCGATATTTTTTATATCGGTTTACCACGCTCTGGATACGTATGTGTTCTAATCTTACAGTAAAAGTTCTTGGATAAAATTGTGAGGACGACTTCCTTTAATAGCGTTTCTTTCTTTTCTAGTTGCAGATGAGTGTATTTACCCTTAATATAATGCATAGTAAATATTTTCTTATTTACATGTGCAAACACTCGTCAAATGGTGTTTTTAAGGTTATTAAAAATTTTAATATATATATAAAAAAAATTATAACCAAATCACAAAAAACAAAAAGAAAATTATATTTGGCTGGCGCCGAATTTGTTCTTTAAGCATACTCATCACTTCTATCTTAACAAAAACTCGCAATAATATATCGTTACTCCACAATTTGCTTTTAATATTTTCCTTTTGGATAATTGTGAGAATCAAAGACCTGGTTTTAGTTCCGCACGCTAGCGTAAACGAATAGGTGTATTGTAAGCTAGGCTTATATATTGGGCAGGTGGCATTAGAATGAAGACGGATGGTAATGTACGATTCCGTGAATAGTCAACTTCGCGTGAGAGATAAAACTGTAAAGTGAATTGTCATGGACAGACTAGGCAGCATCGTTCCAGATTAGGAACGATGGGAGATATAATGATGATTTGGATGGAAGCAATGTGAACAACGAATATATAAAAAAAGACAATACGTAAAGCTGAGATTCAGAGGCACGTGTAGAAATGAAGGTTCTTTTGTGAATATCCATTAACTGATTTATCTTAGGTATGATTACTCACAAAGAAACAATAATAAAAATGAAGTAAATTGTAATTTGCTTATAAAATTCACTTCAATCATCTTGGTGGAGTCACTTACGGAATCGTGGAATTAAATGTTAAATTGATATACGTCCGTCAGGGGAGTGCTTTGAAATGAAAGCGCTCCAAAGAAATAAAAATGTTCTTGTATTAGAGAGGCCTCTGGTCAACCGTTGTTTTACCCAACTGTAAGATGTGAGTGTCTTTCATATTGTAGAATACTCCATAGCGCAAATGCAGGAAAATTTTAATCGTTCTATTTGCTGCAGTTTACGAGTAACAGGGGAAAAACAATTATTGTGTTTACAAGAACGAATGTATTCTTAGTTTTGATTGTATTTTGCGATTTTTGAAAATAGTTTGCACACCTAAGCGGAATATTCATGGCCATAACGTTTTCCTGTGCGTACGGTAGGATCAGCAAGGTATAGTGTGTATATAAGAGCTCATAAAGCCAATTAGAACTGTTGCTGCAGATGTCTGCCGACGTCAATTGAACACATCGAACAAATTTTGTATTTTTGTACGAAATTCAATGCATTTTGCACGACAACATCCGGCCATAAGTTGCAAGAGTTGTCAAGGATACGCTGTCGAATGGGGAGTCCTGCCGCACCTAGCCTGCTGATTACCGTTTGTGCAGATTGGTGCAGCATGACTTGGTCTGCGGGCATGGTGGAATGACTTTAGCTGTTGAAGGACAGCTCATGAGATTAAACTTTGTCTTAAAGTTGTTCTTATTATTCACGTAAAATTAATATCAAAAATTAGTTACTTGGGTCGGTCTATGTCGCCGCCCACAATTGCCGACAGAAACTGATAAGTTTCCTTTATTCTAGATGATGGTTTGTAAGGCTCTTGATTTTCGTCAGATAAAAAATTACAACATTGGACCAAAGACTCTGCTAAGTTGTAATAGGCTGCTTAGTTTTGCCAAAAATAGATGGTGACTTGCTCTTCCATTCATTAATTATGCTTTCAAAAGTTTTCCGTAATGAGATGTTAGCTAAAGCGATTAAGAGTTTGCCCGCAATCAACAAAAAAGCTTATATCTATGAAATCAGTTTTACCTTATGTAATTACGTATACGATGTTGGCATACGATGCGATTGATACCGTGAAATATCGTACGTAAACTAATAATGAAAGATAAATAATTCAAACAAAAGTTGAAAAAAGTTTCTTACCTTTTTTTAGTTATAAATATTCATATGTTCCTTAGCAAGTTCTTAAACTTATTGTATGTGAATTGAATGTGAAGTGTTTGTCATAGCGACTTCAGATAATAACATAGAATGGAAAAAGAAAGCTTAGCTAAAGCAAATATATTTGTTTTCTGCTTTTCAAACATTGAAAGGAGAAACATTTTATTTGAGAAGAGAAGAGGACGTTTAACGAAAATTGTGAATTATCGAAAGCTAGAATGTAAAGTCAATCATAATATAGACGGATTGAATACGAGTTTTTCACGTGTGCATAAAAACACAATACATATTTATTCGCTTTGGAGGGAATTTTTTTAAGATACATTTTAGATTTAGGAATGAAGGTAAGAAAAACTAGTCAGTCACAATTCAATTGCCGCAGGATTCACTAGATGGTCAGGCAAGCGTACAACGTTTCATCGGCCGGTATAATAATATAAATAAAAAAAATCCGCCTGTCCGTACAAAATTCATAAAGGTTCGTGCCATAGGTTGTGGAGGGTATAAAAATGTCTTTATATTTCTTTCTACAATATTTCCGCTGCAATTCACTGAAGCTATTGTCGAATATATAATAAGTTAGGAAAGTATGTGCCGACCTCTCGGGAAGTTATCATGAAACAACACACGCGTCGGTCTTCGGTATAAATTTGCAATTTAGCTCAGTGGGTGTTTACCAGCTTTACGAAGAGATCATGAACCAACTGTGCAAAATTAGTTCACAGGGGTCATCCTACAAACTTTATACAAAATAGCTCCATAGGTTCGACCAATGTAGTGACACGTTCCGTTCTCTGATTCAGAATATGGTCGCAGTATAGTTGACGAATAAATTAGACCAGAATTAAAGAATACTTTATAGCACAGTACGTTAACACTTACATTGCGTTATGTAAAATTCAAGGTATAAATGGACACCGTCTTAAATAACAAAAGGTATGTTAATAAGTTTATATATATGTACGTGTTATAAGTGTTGCACACATAATGCGCTTTCGATTCTCAGCAATGAGTATAAAAATCTGCACAAATGAACCTCGAAACCTTTTATAAAATGCTGTGGTTTCAGGTTAAACTTGAACTTGCCTCTTAAAATGTATGAATAATACTAACTCAGGAATGAGAGCCCTACGTGAATAGAAAGAGGATAATTAAGAAATCTCTGCCCATGTAAACCATAGAGGATAAAGACTTAATAGCACAGCAACTCAACAAGACTTACAATTAAAAGCAATTTTGTGGTACAAAACTGAACTGTGTTGAAACTAAAAAAAAAAAAAAAAAAAAATAACAAATTACCTGTAAAATATAGAAGGATATGAGCTTATACAGGTACACTATTGCACAAACATCCATTATAAAAAAAATTTTGTTGTAAAGTTTTCTACAGCAACAAGTGAAAATATTTTGGGGGAAAATGTCTTATGGATGGGCTGGCAAACTAAAGTTCTTTATGGTAATAACTTTGGATTTCATGTTATTTTCCCTTTTTTCGTAACGTATGAGCAACAAATATTTATTATAGTGTACTTATTCGTAAAGAAGGGCTTACACTAATAGATGATAGTTTTTCATTAAGATTGATGCGATTGCTGAAAAGGCCACTCGAGAGAAAAAAAGGTCACAACATTATAGTCAAAGCAAGGCCGACCATTAAATACCCTACACCAATTCGCTTAGTTCAATTATTCGCTCGTTTTGGTAAGAATACATGAAAAACCACACATGCGTTTCGTACAAAGGCACACTTTTCATGAAAGCCCGCATATTAGAGAACGAGTAAATATGCCATAGTCATCTGACGTGATCCACATTTAGCAAGTTTAATTTAGTTCCAAAAAATTATATTATTTTTCTGTTCACATCATAAAAAAACTAAAAATTAGACAAATTCTCCACAAAAGTTGTTCCTTTTCACATCAAGTTTCATGTATGTTAGAGTTTACAAAAAATACCCATGCGATCCAAATTCCCTAACGTTAATTTTTTGCTAGATTGCTCGTCTTAGCACGTCAGTATACCAAATGTCATAAAAATGGAACAGAAAAATACATGAATAGACATCAGACGAACAGACAGCCCTAGATTGATTGGGAAAATGACCCTGCTGATGTGAAGTATCATTAAAGAGGGTTCTACCTTAGCCGTTCTAGGCGTTACATACGTCTGCACACACTTAAGATATCCTACGCCAAAAGTGGTGTACGAGTATAATTTAGAAAAAGCAAAAAACAATTAACTTCTAAACCTAACTGACCAGATCTCGCCATCCTTTCTGAGAGGAACGAACACAATGAGTCCGATCACTAATAGCGCGTTCAATATTCATTTTTATAGCACAAAACAGGGTCTGGTTTATTGCTGTAGACCAACAACTTCTACAACTTCTACAACAACTAGAATAACAGCCCTAAGGAGACCATTTGTCCTCCTTTCTTAAAATTTCTAGAAAATATCATCGCCAAACATATCACGTACTAAGTAGTTTGATAATATGTTCGACACTGATGTGTGTATCTACACACATACATTTGTACAAATAAATAAAATTAGGAAATATATTAGAATTATGTCTGAGTAGTAACAACGTCATATTGTGGTGTTTGTAATAAGCTATAATGACAAATACACACACATGCACACAAAACTTAAATAGATATTATAACAAAGATTTAGAAAAGTCTTTATGACTTATGAGAAAAATGTAAGATTAGTCGTAAACATGAAACTTCCGTAATGTCAAAGAACGCGTGAATGTCTTGGGTAATAAAAAGCGGAGGTTGCCTTTTTCTTCTGCCTTTGTCTTTTTTTTCTGCATATGCAAACCTTGCCGGATTTCAGTAACAAGTGGACGCTTTCAACTGGGATGCCGTCAAACCCGTTGGTAGTCTTTATCTGTGTTTTTATCTGTGTCTAGACTTACTTCTTAATAAGTTACTAATTGCTTACCTTATCTTAATTTTACTTAGCCTAGCATTCTGCACTTAAGTCGGAAATCATGTGAGATCAAAATTGACTCCTCACGCAACCTCCGCACGAAACATATGATATTTCGACTATCAGCCGTACAGTTGTAATGACGTTGCTTTTGTAATTTTCAAAACGATCGAAATATCAAAATTTTAACTACAGTGGATGACATATAGAAGCGGCCACGACTCACGAATCTGTATGATTTTTAGATGCTACCAGTTATCATTAGTGGCGAAATCCGTATGTCCTCCTATTAACTTATTGAGTGATGTGCAATGTTTTCTATGTGTATGTATATATATATGTATTTTAAACTATCCTAATTTGAAATGTAAACAAGGGTTAAATTTGTTGCGCACATGTTTATAGAGTTCATATACATATATTAACGAAATTTATATTACAAGCAAACATGTAAACAAGGATGCCGAGCCCTTTAGCAGGTAATGTGGAAAACTTTACAACAAAAAAAAAAAAAAAACACGACATTTCACTCGCTATTGATTCAAAGATAACAAATGTGTTTGGAAGAAAAAGCGTATAACATACGTGTAAATAAATTTTCTTTCTTTTTTTTCTTTGTTTTTTCAATTAATTCGCTTTTTCTCGCTTTCAAGCAATTCATTGTAATTTGTGAAGTGAAAAATAGAAATTCTTTAGCATGATCACCTTTTTAACAACCCCATTTCGTATTTCGTTGCCGTTAAAAAAAATGTGTGTGCTTTTAAAAGGTTCTTTTTATTCTCCCATTTGCACGCCATTGCCTCATTATCATTATTCATTTATTTCAACCTTTTTGCATAAGCAAACTATCGTAAGCCATAACTCAAACGAATTGTAAAGAAGAAGCAGTAAAAACGTTGTTGTTTCGCTTAGAGCGAACTTCTGAGACCCGTAAGCGTTCCAATTGCATATATATTCGCTTATATATCATATTTTACAACTTGCTTCATGTGTATCTCCCTCCCGTTTGATGTGCGGATATTTTTGTTACCTCAAGTTTTCTATTTAGTTTTTGTCTTGCTCGTCCCACATCACAGCTATTTTCGTTTCATTCTACAGTACGTTAAAATTATTATATATGAGGATAATGTAAAATTATTGCAATCTTTCAATTTCACATTTGTGATAGCCTTAAACACAGGGTATAACTTGAATTCTGTTATTTGGTTATCGCTTTATACAGTAAATATAAATTTAATTTACATAGTGCGAATGTTGGTCAAACTTTTATCCTAAACTATATTGTTATTAATAAATTCATTTTATAGTTAGTTCTTGTTTACCATAAAAATCTATAATACGCTGAAATTCGCCGGAATTTAATTACTTTGATTATTGGGTTCCGACTACAAGACAAAAGGAAAATAAAACAAATAAATTATCATATTTTACCTTCCGGCCGGAGGAGATGAAAAAGAGACAACTTTGTGTGATAAATGGAAAACATAACATTATTCATTAATTTTTATTTTACCTCGAGATTACCAATCATTTCCGAATACCAATTATTTTACACTTCACTTTATTTACTTTATATTTCCATTAGAAAAAAAAGAACTATAGCGATCCTGTAGACTCCACACTACACCACTTCGCTTAATGCGTAATGACTTTTCCATATAAGCCGTTTAAGGGGAAATGGATGAAAAAGTAGTTCAATACGAATCATTCGGCTTCGGGCCGAGACATGTCGGTTGTACCGGACAGGCAAATTTAAATCGATTTAAAAAGTGGTTCTAATAAAATGTGAGTCTAGCTCAAGCCTTTCCTTCATTCGCATAAACTTATTAAACCTTTGTACTACAAGTGGTGTAGGATAAATAAAGTTATATTCAGCTTACAAAATAGGAAGGAATTTTATTTCTTCCAGTTGAAGTCACTTTAGCATTGAAACTGACTTGAAAATCAGAAGACTCTATGGACCTATTCGTTTCGAATATCAACTTAATCTCAAATATAAATGCATTCTATGCATTCCTCCTCCATGGTCTCCTCCAACTTATTTGGACCTATTGTTCTAATAATGAAATGCTTCAAAAATATCAATCGGATGCTCTTCACTTCATCGTTAATGCCCCCTGGTTCTTTAGCGGCAAAACTATTTATGCTGATCTCTATGTTCCCTATGTTAAAAACCTAATTCGACGCATACCTTCGAAATATTTTACCAGCTTGAATAATATCGTAAATAAATCCCTTGGCTATATCTGCTCTAAATGAATGCAATGAAATACGAAGATCGAAAAGATTTCGTAGCCTGGATCTTCCCTTTAAAAATGAATTCTTCGTTCCTTCCATTATTTATGCAATCTGTTTTTATATTTTTGAACATCATATCATCATCCCCATAGGGTGGCAAAAACCTCTATTATTTTGCTCACTTTGCCTTAATATTTATTTATTATCTTTTTGGATAGGTTTGTAATTTGTATGAATGTAATAAAAAAAAAAAAAAAAAAAAAAAAAAAAAAAAAAAAAAAAAAAAAAAAAAAAAAAAAATTGTAGATAAAATTTTATGGTTCAAAATGTTAAGTATTCGAATTACGAAACGTTAAAGTTTGCAAAAGAGAGTACTTTCAACACTATAAATAAATGAAAATTAATTTTAGTTTTAATCTAGAATCCTTTCCTAGTTTCCTTTCATTCAATACATACCACATATATGAAGCGCGTGGGTATTTAGAACTTATGGTATTTGAAATTAGCAGAGTATGATGTTTAAAGCAAAATTTAAAATAAAAAATGTTGTCTACAAATTAAAAGCGCTCTTTAAAACTAGCCAAAGAAAGAAAAGCAACTCGTGTGAAAATTGGCTAAAAACAATGCAAACGGCAATCTTAACGCTGACAAACAAAGTGTGGTTTTCAAAAGAGAACGTTATATAAATGCCATTGCCTCGGCATCCACAAACAGAATCTGCAATTGCACAGCTTTTAAGGTCGTTTGGAAAGAAAAACGTAGAAAGAAAGTCAGAAAGAAACAAAAAAAGGGGGGAGATAAACAGATAGATAGATAGAGAGAAGACATAGAGATAGACAGAGAGAGAGAGAGAGAATGAAAGAAAGAGAAAGAGAGAGAGAGAGAGATGGGGATAGTCCTAAGTCAGAAGCACAGAAAGTAACGGCAGCGCGTTAATACTTGGGTGAACATTCGATTGCCACTTAGTTAACAACCTAAAGCAAACTGACTGCGGTCTACCACAGAAAGAATCGGCTGCGCTATAATGTTCGATGGACAGTTTAACTGAAATATACGAGCACAGCTAATCTCTCGATAAACAACTTCAAGAACCCGTTATGCTCGCGCTTTGGTTAACAATTTACTAGAAAGGAACGAATTCCGACTTATGATCGGTTAGTAATCTGAAGAGAAACGAATGCAAATTCTGACTAAATTGTGTGTTTGTCACGTCATCAGTGCAAGTATTAACCAATTAAGTAATTCATTATTAATGAAGCTTTTAGGAATAATTATTTGCTGCTGATAAGTGGTTAACATTATTAGAGTCACATAGGTGAGGCATCATGTAGATGTCTTTTGTTCAGAGAACTCTTAAAGGGAAACGTGCTCGTTAAAAATAGAAAAATTGATAAAACAATTCAGAATTTATCGCATATAAAAAGAAAAAAAAAACGACAGAAAGACTTAGGAGAATATGATGAAAACTTTATGGAGAACGTGCTTTCGTGTACTAAAGGTGAAAGGTGAAGTTTGGACAAATTAGTTTAAACGTGATTGTAAACGTAAAAGCATATTATATGAAAAAAAGCTAAAACATTGAAAAAGACTTATTGCTAAAAAAATTTCTCACAAATTACAGCGAACAAGCGTCGTATGTTGCTACAACATACATATATAAGATCTTAACTAATATTTAAGATACAAGATTGGTTGGTAAAACGGGTGAGAGTAGACATGTTTTGCAAACGAAAAATAACTACTTGATGAGGAGAATGCAACGACTCGTACAAGCTGCTCGGCAATGATCAAATAAAAGGGGTGCCCATCCTCCCTCCTAACTAAAAAGAATCTAAAGCGTAAGTAATTTCATCGAATGCTAAAATTATTTCATCTATAAGCCGGATATACGTATATTGCCTGATTTAGTCTATACGATATTGAATGAAAAAGATATATAGTCAGATATGCCACAACTTATCAGAATCATCTGTTCCTGATTTTCTGACTTTTAGAAGAAAAATGAAATCAGGGAACTGAGCAAATCTAAGACAGAGGAACAACTAGAATAAAGTAATATGTGGTTAACTGCAAAACGAGGCGATTCCATGCGAAGATTAAGACGATGATTGACACCGTTATGTAAAGTGCTCACGCACTAAATTTTTTGTAATAAAGACTGGGGTCACTTACTTGTTCTACAATAATTATTAGCACTCGGACGGGTATTTTAGACCTGAGAAACGTCGCTGCAACCACCTATAGGTGGATTTTTTTTTTGTAATATTACCTACCATTCAAGGGCCCCTATGCATGTAATACGATGACGGTCAGAAAAAGTGAGGAAAGAGATATATATAGGGATTGACTGCGTAATCGATAAATGTTATGTCTTTACCGATCGAGCTGCGGTCACGTGTGTAGCTCTATAGCATTGAGATTTGAACCCGCGAATACTGACTTGATAGTCGACGATTTTTATCCACTCAGCCACTCATGCGGATGCCGGACAACAATACTGAGCATTGCTCAGTATCGAATTCTTAACGGTGTGTATTGGGATGACGAAAACGGCCGGTGATCGGATTAATCTCGCTACTTATGGCTTTCTTTAGTTGAATTTGTTAAATTCAATGAGAGGTGCAAGGTTACAGACGTTTCGAAAGTCATAGCTATTTAGTATTATAAACTTTATTAACATTTTCGGATGTTTTATATGTTTTTATAATTAAAAACCATTTCTCAGAATATTTTTTTCTTATGTCAAAACACGAAATATAAAGAAAAACAATACAAAGGAATGTATTTTACATGTGAAGAAAAAAGAACGCAACTAACTTAAAATAATTGTTTTCAACGTATTATTAAAAGCATGATATGCGATTTCGAAGGATACACATGCTGTTTTATGTATTTATTAGATGAATGGTTCGTTGATTGCTTCACGCAAAGACTTTATATATTTATATATATATGTTGTTTTATATTTTTCTCTTATTTTTTTCTTTTATTTTAGAAATTCGCTGTGGCGGTATCAGTGTTTGCGATTAAAAAGGATATTCTTTGAAAGCAACGGATGTATAATAAAAATAATACCAGCAGGAAATACGCAATTAACTACTAAAGTTAGTTGTGAATGACCAAA
Organism: Glossina pallidipes; assembly: GCA_000688715.1. Classification (NCBI taxonomy): domain Eukaryota; kingdom Metazoa; phylum Arthropoda; class Insecta; order Diptera; family Glossinidae; genus Glossina; species Glossina pallidipes. The sequence goes on along the minus strand of KK499855.1, from coordinate 883,226 downwards.
AAATAAAAAATTCTCATGTTTTCTAAAAGGAAAGCATTCAATAAAAAGATAGAAAAGATAAAAACTAGAGCCGCCCTAAGTTAACTTTGAAAAGAGCATAACCAAATATTTTGACTACCATTTTTCTTTATTTTTTTTATTTTTTATATTTTTTTTTTAAATGTGTTTAGCAAGTAAACATTGAAACTATTTTAGTTGGGCATTTAAGGGTATATTTTGACTAAACGAAAGCCAATCATTTTTACTTCACATTGTATACAATCAGGTCGTCCTTAATGACATGTATCTTGTGGTTACGCTTGGATCATATTTTTAATATATTTTGCATCTATATGCAATATGGTTAGGCGTTCCACTGAAATTTCCGGAGAGAAATCCCTCAGACACTTTTACTTCATAATCATCGTTCGACTCAAGTCAATATAAATTTTGCTTATGACGACATTTGATCACCGAAACTAGGACAAAAAAAAGAACTCCACAACGCAGTTACAAATTATTTTGGCTTAAACTTGCACTTAAGTTTAGTTTATAGAAATTAAATCCTAGATGAATACAAAGAATGTGCTTTTCTTTGTTTAGTATCATTTTACTCTTATATATTTTTGTCTACCAATATTTAATCCTTATAAACGCAATGACATCTTCCCACCTTAATCTTATTTTCAAACAATTTTAATTTTGGTTTTTTCTAAATAAGAAAAATAACTCAAAAAAAAATAATGTCGAAACGTATAAAGAAATCTATAAAAATATTTTATAACATATATTTAGGATTTATAATAATAACTGATAGATGGCCTACATTTGCCTTCGTAAAAATTAATAATAATAATAATAATAAATCATACTCTCTCTTTTGATCATTGGCGATATATATATATATAGAGAGAGAGAGAGAGAGAGAGAGAGAGAGAGAGAGAGAGAAAGAGGATGCTTTTTATAAGTATTTGCTATTTCGTATAATATTCATAAACCTACATATCCACTACTTGTATCCATTAGTTGCAATAGATATTGAGATAAAAAATTCATTTTCAAAATTTGTCCACATAATCAAATCGGTTTTCAAATACCAAGAAATGGTAATGATTAAAAAATTAAAAAAGAAAAGAGACGGCAATTAAAACTGAACGTGTAATCTTTATGTTAAGTGCTGCAAAATTCTCTTTCGATTTGTTATTTAAGTACACTGTTTAACGTGGAATAAAGGCATTTGTGGAAAATAATTCGATAAATTTCCGGCTCACTGAACGGTCAATTAGCAACAACGAAATAACGAAAAAATCAATTCAATGCCATACAGAAACAATACACTCATAAGTAGACGAGTATATAAGAACTGCGAGAGGATATCCTTGGTCGTATATCTAGTGAGTGCTTAGTTAGTAAAAGCATCACACTTACCGATTGGGCACATTGCACACATCCAGTCGCTATCTCTTTCTCTTGCCCCACTTCTTTCAGACCATCATCGTGTCACAAGTGCAGGAATCATCTCCTGACTGACTGGTCATATTAACAAAAAAGAAAAAAAAATTGCAAATATATTTCGGTTTTAAGATTTAGCTGGTAAAAGACCTGTTGTTATACAACTTACACTTTGGCTCACGATAATTATTAAACCCTTAAGCGAACACAAGATATTTGAAAGCTACATTTTCCACCCGTCCATTTACCTCGGATATTGTGGTTCGGTTAGTTAAACTAACCTTCGTCGAATATCTGGATCATCAAAAAAGTTGGTGCGATAGACGAATTGCAAACGGAGGCGGCTTTTTACTTGCTCTTGAACTTTAGTGAATACTGTGACCGCATCGATTAAGAAAAGTTCAAGCAGAAATTTGAGAACAATTTGTTTACTTTTTTGTTTTTTCTTTTTTTTCTTATATGAACCATCGCTTAGAGGATATCACCTATAGGTGCAATACTGTGAGAAGCAGAAAGGAGTGTGGAAAGAGAAAGAGAGAAAATGAACAAATTCCACAGTCCAGTGAATGTATACCAAATGGGTAATGGTTGAGCGTACTCATAATAGCTACAATCAAGCATAGTTAGGCCGCACTGAGTTTTGAGTCCGCGAATACCGACCTGACGGTCTTGACTTTTATCTTTTCGGCTATGCAGCAGTCCTTTTAAATCCATATTTTTCCTAATATTCCTCAGATATACGTTAAACTTTTCTAATAAAGCTGAATGCCTTGACTTGATTTCTTAACATGCCCGGCCCCATCAATTACGTTAAATGCATGTTATTTAAAATTCGTCTCAACCAACCACCAAACAACTTTTCCAACATACTTTTCTTAAGTATAATATTATAAGTACAGACTCACGTAAGAATTTGCGTTTTTTCACTTTAGTGATAGTTTTTTTTTCTCCCCGTTTACTGAGTCTATAAATAACGGTGTATACACAAAAGTTAAGTATGTTTATAACTCTATTGAAAAACATGTCAACGTTTTGTGTGAAGTATTGTTACGAAAGTTTTCTTATGAGAATTTATTGCTGTTATTTTTACTATGAGATTTTCTTGGAAACATTTATTTTTCACTTTTCGGTTCCGACTATATGGTAAGTTTTTCATATGCTTTTCAATTTATTAAATAAAATGCATTTCAATCTGAATATTCGCAGACAATAACAGAGACGGTACTTTATCGTAATTGTTGCGTTATGCATATGAATAGCACTAGACGAAGAAATAAAAAGAAAATTGTGAAAATTTGCATTTTCAGTTATTACGTCTGCTAAGAATTTCAATGTTTTTCCAAATTACTTATTATGAAATTTACAATTCCACGGTGAAAAACAGTTGAGAAATAAACGAAGAATTTGCTGCAAACGGGACAAAGCCTTTACTTTTGAACGAAAAACGCTAAGGCGAGGTATACCGTATTCGCTCTAATAAACACACACCCACTTTCTCCCCCCACCCGCACACAACTTTCTCTTTTTAAGCGATATCGTAGAAAGATATTTGTCATGCCACCTTTCGGCGACAAACGATGTTATGTGAAATGAAAATTAAATGAAAAAATTTTCTTTATTGGAAGTCATTTGTATTGAGCACTTTACATGCATTTTGTTTATGCTTATGCTTACACTTTTTAGAGACAATTGAGCCAATTTCAAGCCAAAGATATTTAGTACAAAATGAGAAAAGAATCTCGTTTAGTCCAGCACATAATGTGTGATCCTTTCAAGAGTTTCAGTATCGCGGTTTCTTAGAATATATGCTTGACCGAAGAAATCATTAACGCGTGAGCGAACGTAGCGGGAATCATTTCAAAGACTAAAATCTCAGCAGCGATATTTCGCAAACCACTTGCTGTTTGTCCTTTCGTCTACATACTATTTCCCACTATACACGTGACCCACAACTTTTTCGATTTTGCGATGTGTTTTGTATTTGAAATCTTAAACTTCTGAACAAACTTTTCGAATAGTTTTCCCTTTCTTAACTTTTAAGTATCGGCTTCAAGAGTACGCAAAGAAAAGTGGAAGCAGTGATAACATAAAGAGCCGGCCCTTTTCAGAATTGCTCCCTACTTCATTAAGATATAATGGGCACTCCTAAAAAAAGCAGAGTTGAGGTTGGCGCTATTTTTACATAAAAAGATCAGATCAGAATAGTAAGTCGCAATTGCTATGGAACAATAAGTTCGTGGGATGTAATTGTACTATAATGAGAAATGATTGCAATTACTGTTCGATAGAACGAAAATTCAAGTTTAAATGTTTCTTAAAGTGAATTTACATTTGCATGCACATTACTTGTATTTTTAATGTAATCATTGAATTCAATATATGCATGTGTGAGTGATTATGCGAACGGTAATTGTAATAAGGAGTTTAGTTAATGTCCGATGTGATGAAACACTTTTGTACAACATATTGCCAATGACGGAAATATCTTAATGGTTGCAAGCAACGCCTACTCGGTTGCAAACAACAACAAATTAGAGGGAGCATCAACTAGGACGGAATAAATTTGTGTTTTGCAAGAAAATAGAAAATATAAACTCATAACATACATACATAACCACGGTAGTGATTCACAAGCAGGTCCATTTCCGACCTTCTCCTACTAGCAAAACTTCAAACACTATAATTACTTTTCATAAACCATGAAGATATTGAAATTTTATGATTTATTTTCGGAAGTTGATCTGGAAAAGTTGGTAGTCCATTAAGAATCTTAGTTCGAGTAGAATTAGCACATCCAGGAACCTTACATATGATAACTCATGTTTTTATTATAATTTTCTTCATAGTTATATCGATTTTCATTGGGGGACTTGAAGATTGGTTGCTCCTATGAATACTCAATACTCACGATGAAAAGGTTGTTCTAATATTGAAATGAGATAAGTGGGCCTGAAATATTATCTTAGTTTATACAAAAATTGCAAAGTTGTGTTGAAAGTGAAAATATTTTATTCGATGACTTTTCGCACATGAGGTTTTTAGGCCTTTTAGTTTGTTTGCTTGAAATTCTCATAAGAAAGCTTTTAAGTGATCCTGTTGTTTTATACACCTACACAAAAGATGCACTTCTACGTACGAGACCAATTGTGCCCACCCACCTTTTATGCTTTTATATGCATGAGATATAAATTCCATTTAATAAGCGAACTATGTCGCAAACGCTCGCCATGTATCTACGTCTAGATACTTTCACTTACTTTATGACAGGATGAAAGTATACTCAGTATGTTATTGCATTTACAACATTCATGTGAAAAATGTTGAAGCTTTATTGACTGCGGCTACTCTTGATCAGTGTTCTAAGTCTGAATCCATTTAGCTAATGTGGTTTATAGAAGAAGAAGGAGATTAGTGTCATTATTTTTTTATTTATTTATTTATTTTTTTTTTTTTTTGCACATTTAAGTGAATAGAAATGATAGGATCTGGAAAATACTTACACCGGGTAATTATGCTCTAAAATATGGTTTTCGGATTGACGGGCATCCAAGATTCGCCTTGAAGTGGATCCAGCTGCCTTACGGGATCTTCATTATGCTGACTGCATAGGCGGATATGTGTAGTTGCGACAATATGTATCTACATGGCTATGTGTGAGTCACGGGGGTTTTTTCATTTGTTTAGTTTTTTTTTCTTGGTTTTGTCTTTTGAATTGCCTGACCTTGTGGCAGACATATTTTCTACAACTAATGAGACCATTGAGGTCAAGAGTATTAACATGAGAGAGTAAAGTAAAAATAGTGAGAATATGCACATGAAATTACTGCGAATTAGAAGTCATTTGTTAGGAGAAAGTAAGTAAGTAAAATATAAAACAATTTTCCTTCTGTTTTTTTTTATTAAAGAAAAAGATTTTTAATTAAAGATAAATTTTAATTTTCGTTTTCGTTGCTATTACAAGAGTAAAACATGTATGTATGAATGTGTTGTCACAAGAGAATACTAATATAAAGTGTTTCATTCACTATTTTCTCATAGGAGCAACGCATTTCCATTTGCTCCATATTAGTTTAAGTTTTGGTGTTTGTTTTAATTCCTTTCTTAATATGTTGTCAAAATTTACAACTTAATTACTTAGAATAATGTTTATGAATGTTTGTACATTAGCAAAGTTTCCTATCACAGTTCTCATAATGTTCCGGTAACTTTGCAGGCGATCCTTGAGACTCATTATAAAAAGTTGTGATTGATCATTTGGGAACTTTAACCCATTTGTGAAAGACTTTATTGATGAATTATCGTTTGCAGTAGATGAACAGATGCGTTTTGTGACCAGATTCTGGCGCATGTTCTATTCAAAAGCAATAGAACTGTTTGTTTGCTAGAATCCACTGTAGTAGTAGTTGTAGCAGTAGCGTTGTCTTTAGTCTACATATCCGTGATATAATTAAGCGTTTCTTTAAATGTGTACTTTCACTACCAGCACCACAATTTTCGGTCGAGCATGCGGTATGATTGTGTGTGGATTTTAAAAAATCTGTGACAGATCCAGTTGCTTCAAATATTTTCACAGTAGTGCCTAGAGCGCGCTCGCAAATGGACGTTCATGTCGACGATAATCTGTTCGCCATACACGAAACATGCCTACTGCAGAGCAGCACCAGTGTCTTTGTAGTAAGTTTTTACCATTTTAATGCGTTCAGCGGTTATCGAACGGTACGTATTATAAAATTGCAAACATTAGGCTAAACTTATGATGCCTTGGATGACTGTTCTGCTTTACATATATTACTGAAATAAGTGTTTCATGTGTTAGGTTTTCGATCATCAAGTGAAATCATTGCAATTAGTGTTACATTTCCCAAATCGTCTCTAGGATTTTCATGGAGAATACCAGGAAAGTTGACATCTGGAACTTGGCATCCGGAATTTGAAGCATCAGGTATCTCTCTCACTCGAAACGATTTAAGCCGATAGCGAATATCCGGATGAAACCTTGATTGATTCCCCCATAGAGAAGTCACAGTGAACAGACACAGAAATTAATTAGCAAATATCAAATTTTAATCTGACGTATTTGCTAATCGTCTACAAAGGGGAAGAATTTTTTTTACTTGTCAGCCACATTATTTTCCCATAAAGCCAACCTGACAAACGTTGAAAATCACTAATTGCCTTTTATTTGAAATTTGACTTTTTCTTACTGTCTTATACATTCAAATTGTATGAAATTGAAACAAATGTCGTCTGTCACAATCGTCAAAGACGATGCCTAATGACCTACTTGCTCTGTGATGGCAACCTAACATATATATTAAAGCATTGTCTTATTCGAAACCTACAGAGATCGAAATAAAACGTTTTAAATCGCCAAAGTTAAACAAAGACAGACTAGTGTAAAATGCAAATAGTGTTAATTTATCTCTGTGCCTTTATCCGTCCGTCTGTCATTTGTTTTTCGAAGGCGAAACAAAATTGTGGCTCATGAAATCCTAGTGAAGACTACGGCGCATTATTTGTTGGCGACAGCTGAAGCACACCGTAAATGTGCATATATTTTAGGACTGGATAAAATTCTTTCCTTAAAGCCTCAGAATTGCAAAAAAATGTTTATTGTTTAAAAGAAGAAGAAGAAGAGAAAAAAACACTAAAATTTTGAAATAAATTCGTTTAATGCTTGAATACTCTGAACAATGCCCACAGCAGCAATTCATGTTCATTTACATTTTTTCTATGTGTTTGTCTTTTTTCTAACAAAAAATATAGAAGGCGTTGTGCTGATAATTTGTTATACAAATATACGAGTGTTTGCTAGATTAAGAAAAAAAAAAAAAAAGAAAAGAAACACTGATGCGCATATAAAGTAATTAAGAGAAAAGTAAACTGCAGTAGCAAACACCATCTGTAAGATTTTCTTTCTTCGTTATCGTATATGCATAAAGAGCGTATAAAGCATATAAAGTTAAATAAAAAAATGTAATCTAACGTATGATGGGAGACGGTACGTCACCTTATACATACTGTTTTTTTTTTTTTTTTTTGCCTTGTTTTAGTTTTTGTTTTTTCATTATAAATATGCAACAATTTTCAATTTATTTAAGATTTTTTTCTCTTTTTTTTTTAAAACAATTCTTTTGTTATTAACGTATTTTTCCGATAATTTTAGTTTTATTGCCAAGAAAACGATTTAAATTGGTTGACGATTTACGAAAGAAGTAACGGCAAGGTAAATATATATATATATCTATATATATATATATGAATATTTTGATATTTTCATTTGTATATTGGAAATTTTAATCTATTTTGATTTATGAAATAGTGGCCCAAAAGTGCAGAAAGGCGCGAGGTGTGGTTAACGTTTTGGCATAAGTTCTCTAGCCATCAAAGTACATCTTTTCCATGTAAAAATGTATGTACTTTATTTACGCTTTTAATTAATTGGAACAATTTTATTTAAATTAATTTCTTTGTTTCTTAATATACGAAGATCTGGAACGACAACTTCAAATATCGCACATTCGTATTTATTAAACAAACTGTTCTGGAGAAGAACGTTTTTTTCTCTCATTGAATGTTTTCCACGCAGTACAATGAATCATCGAAAATTGTTTTCCTTAGCTTTACGAGAAGAAGAAGAAGAAGAGAAAGATACGAAAAAGTGTACGGATGGATGGACATTTGTTCTGATCAAATATTAACGAGAGTATTCACGTTACTTGCCCTGCACGTCATATACCAAGTTGATCGTTCTTGCGTTTCTTTATGTCATTAGATTGTAACGTATGAGATAATTCGCTTCAAGTCTTGGCATTTAGTTTATATTTCATGAAGAAATGAACGGATGGTATTTTGGAAAAATTATTGTGTGTCATATCAGAGAACTGAAGCAGAACTGAGTGCAGCCAAGTGGATGAATGCGTTTATGTCTGGCACTTGGGCGGTAGAGTTTCAATAAAACCGATTGCCTTAGATGCTAGCGCTTGAAGACTTTAATCTTTGAATTTATTTCTCTGGGAAAATAAATTGTAACCATAATCATAATACTTGGGTGTCTTAGCGCGTTTACCACTGAGGAAAAGTTATGAATAGATAAAAATATTATGCTTCTTGCAACAGAATAATTACATTCAGAGAGACCATAGAAGAAGAAGGAATTCATGCAGAGATATAAGGCAATATTTAGCAACGTTTTGAATATAGCCCATGGAGAAGATTGGGGAAAGGAAGCTGTTGAATTTCTCCAATAATTGTCGGCGAAACGCCGACGCCGTTTAAAAGATGGCTGGTATTATTATTTTTTCCTTATTCGTTAAGTATTACGGACTACAACTGGCTGAAAAGGCCGAGGGGAAACGCAATCACCATAAAAGGAAACGCTACAATTTTTAATGACAATATATAGCGAAACTCATCAAGTGAATATTAGAAGCATTAAAATCCAATACCTGCTACCGCTTTCAATTTTATTCCCTCTGCATTCCACTTTCATCGTCTGAAAGGTTATAGGATGCATCTTACCTTCTAAAAAATATAATGTAGACAATGTTTATCTTAAGACATTGCATTTCCCAAAGAATATCTCAAAAAAGGAAGAGATGTTTTAAGTTACAGGACATTGTACGGAACGTAAACAATAACGATTGCAATAAATGATGGACGTACTTTAAGAGCGGAAGAAGCATGATGAATCCAATTGTAATGGACACTAACATCGGAATAGGTTGTTGGCTGATAAGAATTGCATGATTTACCTTCTGATAAAATACCATGCAATTTGTTGTCACAAAAGAGGGGAGCACCGGAATCTCCGCGACATAAACCGATCTCAAAAGTCGTACCCCTTACGCAAAGTAGATCATCCGCAAAATTATAATCATAATTGTTTATGCATTCATTGTTGTTAGTAACTGTCAAATTAGCATAAATAGCTTCATCTGTAAACGGACCGTCCTAGAAATTCGAAACAACTGAGACATCATTGCAGCAATACGCTTGCGTTATGCAGATGTGTCACTTACCCAATATATTTGACCCCATCCAACGGCTTGACAAACTGTGCCAATAGCCGGAGGTTGCGTTGCCATTGAACTGATACTAATCCTTTTATTGGATGCTGGAAATGAGGTTTCCAAAATTAAGAGAGCAATGTCGTTACCATGATGTCGATGAAAGTGATTATGTGGTACAATTTTTAACACCCTATACTCCATGCAAGTAATAGTTTTTCTTAAACGACCCGAGCATCCAGCTGTAACAGATAATCGATGAGGTCGCGTCACTACTCCGTATTGACTGTGCACGTGTGATAGAAAAAAGTGGTGCTTTGATTATATTTTTCTTTTCTTTCTTTGAGAAACTCTTTACTGTTTCTAAATTTTTATAATTCATTCAAAATAAACTTACTCTACAACGCAATGCGCTGCAGATAAAATAATATTCCACGATACCACAGCTCCATTGCAGAAATGATTGTCACCGAAAAATTTGGTCGGTTGCCGTGTACGAATTGAAACGACCGATTTTGTTAGAGAATCATCAACAGGCCTGAAACCTCCGGCTATCATGAACACATAATCATCAGCATCCTTACTATTATCATTTACACAATCACTTAAATTAGTAGCAATCGACAACAAGAATTGTCTCTTTATATGGAAAAGAAATAAAATAATCTGCATTTTCTTTAGCAACAACATTTAAAATATTAGAAAATGGGCGACGACTCTTTATAATATATTCCAAATAATTAATTTTTCAAATAGCAGTCAAACCGATGTTGAAGTGAAGCAAGTTATGACATATTCTTCTTCTTCTAAAATTCATCAAATCACCAGCAAATGATTTAATGTGAAAAGGTTTAATCAGAACACGCACTTCCTTAACTGACCCTTAATAAAGTTATCGATTAGTTTTGGGAGAGAATATATAGATATATATATATACATATATTGCGCTCCCTACGTAACTATGATTATTTTATGTAAAGTATTTTTTTTCGTGTTTGATTATCATATTTTGTATATGTATTAAGTTAGGGCATATGTATGCAACATTCCGAAGGATTTGAGATACCGTCACCTTTTATTATATCGACGGACTCAGAATCATTTTCTGAATTGATCTAAACTTGTCTGTCCGTCTGTCCGTCTGTTCGTCTGCCCGTTTGACAATGTGTCCCTGTGCTTAACCTACAGCTGAAAATTTTTGGGAAGTCTCAATGAAATTTACTCTACTGATGTGTTTTGACCCAAGGACTAATGCTATTGAGTATAGTTCGGATTGCTTTTTTGGCTCCTTCTGATGTGACACCTTATTTTGAAATGTCGTTACATGAATAACTGCATTAGGCGAAATGGTGGTGGCGCGCTTTTATTTCATTTTATTTCATTTTATTTTATTTCATTTTTACAAGACTGTTATTATTTTATATATTTTGGTTTTTTTTTTTCATTTTAGAATGATGTTAAGTGGATACAGTGCAGAGAGTAATACAATAGCGAAGGATATGTGGTAGGGTGAAGATAACAAGTGTACATGCGTGTATGCATGTAAGTCTCAAATGAAAGAGTAGATATGTTATGTAAATATATAGAAGAAGAATATGTGAAGTAGTAGATGCACAATGTGATTGAGTTAATTTTTATGTTCAGATGACACGCTTAACAAACAGGAGAAATTTTATGGTGTGAACCGCTAAATTGAAGAAGCGAAATATATATCAAGATCATTGCGATCGTGAAGACATTATATCGACAATCAACGGAGCATAAAATGACGAGAATGGATGCTCTGATATTCCAACAAATAAAAAGAAGATAATCAGCAGATGGCGAAACCCCGCATATGCATGATGAGTCGTTCATTACGTTGATTTTGTATGGATGATCATTGCATCTGGTGTACTTGAACATCAGCCCTTAAATAAGATAGACAACACAGCAGTCGAGGCTGCAATGGTGGAAGCGATATCGTTATGCTTACCTGGGATGGTAAAGAGTATGAATGACCTTCTTGCCAAGAAAAAATTTAATATTCTTTGTCAATCGCCCTTAAGTCACCAGCGAATCAGGGCTCGATCATTAAAGTATGATAGTCTGGAAGGTGCAATTTTATTAGGAATGACCTTTCCATAAACAAGGTACCCAAGAAAAATGGAAAAAAAATGCATCACATCTGAGATTGTGCCTAATCTCTAGTGCATATGGATGAGTTTTGTAAGAAATCATATTATAAGTAGCAGAATAGAAGAGAGAGAGAAAGAGAGAGAAAGAAACAGAGTAATATAAATTTCGAAAACTTTCACGGGAGCATTAAGGTTATGTCCGATTATAGTAAACGCGAAATAGTTTACTTCATTTACCGTGAACGTGACTTTTCGCAAATCGCCTCCACCGCAATCTTTCGCTCTTATTATTCATTTTTTGGGAATCTTATCATGAAGTTTTGGCAATTTATGAAATGTTTTCACCTGTTCACAAAAAAGTGAAAAGAATTAAAAGTTAATTATCTTCTTTTCATATTTAAAACATACTATACTTCGTTAATATTTATTATGCGAACACTTGCTCTGCACACAGTTCAACTTCCCACAAGTAGTGTTCTCGAAAGCCAATAAAAATGTTGACAAGTTAAAAGTTGTTTTAATTAAACTTTTAATACCACTTAATTATATTAATTTGATCAATATTAATTCTCTCTCTCTCTCTCTCTCTCTCTCTCTCTCTCTCTCTCTCTCTCTCTCTCTATCTAACCGTCAGTCCGCAGCCTAAACTTATAATTCGAATCCTATTAACAAATGTTGCTTTAAATAACTTCAGAAATACGTTAACGATAATTTTACTGAGCTGCAAAGTCCCACTGCCGTGCAGAGCACATAAGCGTAGTTTAGAAAATCGCAATTCGAAAAGAAAAAGAAAAGAAAACAGATAAATAAATTAATTTGTTTGTTGTTGTTTGATTTTAAAGCGACAACTCATACAGATACGTGGACATACATATTGACGGATTTTTGTTTTATTCATATCTACTCTTTGTTAACAGCTAACTGTTCAGTTAGAACTGTTGGCATATTATTTATTATGTATTAGTTACATACATAGAAGATGTATGTGTGTATGATGAATGTGTGCTGTGTATGTGTATATATATATATATATATATATATGTGTGTGTGTGTGTGTGTTGAAAAGCTCTCGGAAACAGCCAGAGGATGTGATTTATGACATGCTGTGACACCTTAGTTGTTGTTATAATTAAATTATACTAATTAAAAATTCAATTAGCAAAACATTTATTAAAGTCCACCTGAAAATGTAGTTTTCGGGCGGTTTATGCTTTTTACACATTGAATTCACAAATAAATACATTATTAATAGTGTGCAAGGCGATGCAAGGATATGGAGAATGATAAAACTGGATATAGTTTGTTAGCAGATTTTACTAAACATTTTAGATGATATGCTTAGATGTACAGATTTGCATTATGAAAACCGGAGCAGCTTGTGATGGACAGCAGTTACCGAAGAAAAAGTATATCGTTTAAAAGATCATCATTAAGAAGAAGAAGAATTTATACTATACTGTTGAACACATTTCATAATTTAGATATAAAAAGGAAAACGATCCGTTAACATCCTGACATATTATGATTGAAACGAAAGATAAATTGAAAGGAGAAAGTCGACGTAAGGAGCTTTAAAACACACACTTATTCAAAAAGTTAACACAACGCAATTAATTTTGTTGGTGTAAGACAATTAATAAGGCAATTACTACGATCACTTGAACCAACATGTTTCAGCGGCAAAAATTACAGAGCTCCGGCAAAATTAATTAATAATTCCGAGAAATGTAATGAAGTCGTGAGATGGGTCGCAAAAAAAAAAAATCTTCAAGCTTGGCTACTGCTAAAAATGAGCGAAAGGATTTTATTAGATCGGGCTTCAATTTGCGATTTTTTGCTAAGACCCCTTTTAACGCTGATGATCTTTTGGAAAGTCAATTTAATTACCGAAGAAAGTTAATGGGAAATTCAGGACAACCATCGGATCAAAGAGATGTCGTGCTCCATGAAACCTGCGAAACCCGACAATGCTGAAATAAAATAAGAAATTAAAGTAACCTGTGCGGCATGTGTTAGTGCATCCACCCTATCGTTCAGAGTTTGAAATTTCAAATTATTCCTTGGTTCGTACCTGACAAAGTTATTTGAGTACTAGAAGCTTTAGTTCTTTTTGTACATCGTCAAGTATTATTCGAATGAGTTTTATTGCTAAAACCGTGCAAAGAATCTTAGGTAGAGTGTGTAGAATTCGAAGTTTTGATCAAAATTGATGCGTAGTCCTTATAGAAAAAAGATAGTTATGATCGGAAGAAGGCCAACTACTAAATGCTTTGCACTATTTCATGGAATAGCATTCTCTACTAATTTTTGTCAAGATATACCGAAACTATATCTTGTTGCTGCCATATAAAGGCTTACTTTTCTTCAGTTCACCTGCGTTGGTGGAGACACAACACCTGAATAAATGGCGTTCATCTTCAGTAAAGTTAAGTTTTCTTATCACAAAATTTATTACTCTTCATTTATTCCATCATCATAAAACGCCTGAGATTAGATCTTGTTTCGTTAAATATAGCTTTTTCTCTTCATGAGAGCGTCTGCCTTGGGCTTGTGTGGACAAAACGTAGCGCAGTAAATTCATATGTCAAATCTCTATTATAAACCAATTTTCTAATTATATATACACCTACTTTTTAAAAGAACACATATAGAGTAGGAGGTTCGAAAAACCGTTTCATCCGATCATTATTTTACATATTCGCAGGATGTGGCAAAGTAATATTTTTTCCGTTGTCACGGGGAAATATTAAAAATTGCAAATTTGTTTCATATAATGATTTATCCAGAATATGGCGTTACATACGTAGAGATCAATTCAAATTATTCTCAAAATCGGATTAAGGTAATGTAAAGGGTGAACCTGAACCTGAAGGTTAAACACAAAAATATATGGTAACATCAGACTGACAGATAAGCTTCAATTAATTTGGAAAATGATTGTCAAAATTGGTTCCATCGAAACTCCTTTTGTGTATTGCATATATACACACCATCTGACCGTTATGAGGACGTACGTAATAGCCAGTAGGACTTGAGATAAACCCATCTTTTATTATTATACCAATCGATTGAGAATCACTTTCTGAGTCAAATTAAGCTTGTCTATCTGTCTGTCTAACCCTATGATGTTTGTCCATTTTCGACACACTTCAATGGAATTTGGTACACTGTGGTGTTTTGGCAAAAGGACGAATGCTATTGCAAATGATTCGGATGCAGTCACTTTTTCGACCACTCACCAAATAACAATTATTTTGATAATTAGCCCTTATATGAAAAACTATTCTGATTTGACGGTGTATTAGTAGATAGGCGTTCTAAATTGATATGAAACATTAGGACCGGATAAGGAAATTTTTGGAACTTCGTCCCGTATAGATGTTCCTATGGAAACTGAAACTTTATATGGTCAAAAGACATCCTTTTCAATATTTTTTGATGAAAATTCGTGCATAATAAATATTTGACATGAAAAATTGTCGAATCTCACCCAATTTGGACAAAGTAGTTCTACTTTCTGACTCCCACTTCATAAAAAGGTCTTAATGAAAAATAAACCTTAATAGGGTGAAAATGTCCAATTTTTGATATTGATTCGTAAGAGTAATTTGGGGTAAAGTTTGGATCAAATAGGTCTTTTAGGTAAACTCAACCATATAGAGGGTCCCTCATGAAAAGCAAACACTTGTACGTCGACAAAGCCTAACTGGATTGTAGATGCAAGTGGAAATTACAGTTTTTCTAACTTTGCGCCATATTAGTTTTCAAGATCGTCGATGGGCCTCAGGGCCTTCATGAAAATGACACCTTTACATAAGAATAATGTATTATTTTTCACGTATTATCGCAAAAATGAATGAATGTCTGTGTGAAGCCAAGTGGGGTATGGTGTCTAATAGCTGGCCTTGCCCGACTTTAGAGTTCTTACTTGTTTTTATTTGCATTATTTACTACTAATGTAGAAAAAGAAGAAGATGCATTTCAAAGAGATGTTATCCAAGTTATTCTTTAAATTTCCTCAGCGAACTTGTTTGTTCTTTTATCATCGAAAGAATATTGACATGGAAAGGAAGTGGTTTTTTAAGTTTTTCATTACTGATACACAAATATGAATATGAATACCGTCTATTATCCGTGCATGTTTCTGTAACAAAACTAAAAAAATATGTAATAACATCTTCTCGCCTTGACCCTAAGCCTAATACATATACACCACTGGCCTTGTCGAATATGTATGTGTACATTTGTTTTTTTTTTTTTTTTTTTCTGGTCGTGTTCAAATACCCAAACAAGGAAAACTTTAACAAAATCCCTGCGAATACAATTTTGCAGATGATTTTATTTCAATTTTTCTTTCTACGAAAAAAAGCATATGAGTGCGAAATTTTCCACAACGAAGAAGAGGAAAACTAACTATCAAGCTGTTTATCGATATTTATGAGCTGCAAAGCTGGGGCAGTGTCGTGCTTATATATATGTATATATACATATATATATATATATATTGTTTGCAAAATATTTTAAGGAAACTTCGTGCGGTTTTTCGACGGTTAAAATTGAGGCGTAATAAAAGAAAATGAAAATAACAAGGTAACGCATAAAAATGCCTTTGTAATTTTGTTAGTTGCATCGGAGAGTAGATCGAGACCGTTTTTACTTTGCATTGCAATATTAGAAGCATACGTAGGGCCATCCTGTTTGGCGCCACACAGCTGATTGAAATTTGGATCGACTTTAAGATAACAGAAATTTCATGTTCTCCTTTTCTTACCGATTAGTTTTTATGACAAATGAAAAGAAAACAAAAACACTTAATCGATCAATATATATGTTGAAGGTTCTAATTTGCAACGTGTGCTTACCTAATGTCTTACTTCGTTCAATGTAGTATAACAAAAATATTTGCATGGCTTTGAGAGTACTTCGAAGAAGCATACAAAAGAATAGGACTAAGTTCACTAAAGATCTAATGCATATCAAATGTAGTACAACAATTAATATATATCTCTCTCTGGACTCGTTTTATCGGGATATTGAAAATATGCAAATTTATGGCAATCTTTAAATTTTGATCTTACGATTTTATTGCTAAATTTGATTCTTGTTTCTTACACATATATATACTCGGAATGTATTATCGTCCTGATTAGGCAATTAGTTTCATTGGGCGACAAATTTTGTTCCGGTCAAAACATAAAGTCAAGTCACAAATGTTCATGTAGGTATGGGGTTTTTACGTAATCCTCGATGGTGATTAACTCAACGATAACTTACTTCAATTTCGTTGATCAATGTCGCTTGAATAAAAATGTTGCCTTAAGCTTTACAACACAATGTAGATTTCTCCGCGGAAGAATAAATAACATAGTTGACTGAAATGCTTGATTAGAGAGTAAATTCTCTACCAAAAATACTGAACTCATAAGAGTAACTTTTCCTGTTTCATTCGAAGCAAAGTACTGCAGTAGACATGATACATTATATGAAACGGAAAAAATCATCAGAAAGGCCAGGCGATAATCCAAAATCGACGATAAAGCCGAATAATAGTAGCATCCTCGTTAAAGAGTAGTCCGTTTGGCATAGCTTATTGTGAGTTGCCGCAATTAGACGAGACCGTGACTAACAATAACTCTACCCGAACGCAATATGCAGAAAAGTAATAAGTCGTCACTTTCCTCAGCGTGATAAGGCAAAGAACACGCCTGGGAAATGTTTTCAACACTCAATTGGAATTACGCTTCACCTTCATTCGGATTCATTAGGCATCACTCCTTCTTATTGACAATCGTTTTAATCAATGACTTATTGCCTATCTAAGCAGCACTTCGTATAATAATATCTCCAAAAGGCGTTCTTTTTATAGATATCGTAAACAAAAATCGTCTAATCTTTCGCCGCGGATTTATTTTTCATTCGAAAGATGACGAATGTTTATCATGTACAATGTGGCGATTATACATTACTTTGAACAAAATATTTTTTTTTTTCATCTCTCGCTCTATTTCATTGGAAAATATGTAACGAATTATTTCTAGACTTGATATTCTTTCTATATTCTCTAGTTTATAAATAAATACGTTTATTAGTAGAGTGTTTATTATTAAAAACAAAGTGTTTTTAATGCTTTTTGCTTTGTTGAACATATTAGAGCATGTGCTCAACAAAATACTCGTAGCTGCAAGGCATAAAAATTTTCCAACCTGACCTTGCGATTTCACGCTTTGCCTTTGTTTACAATGAAAAAATTCACACAATGCTTTAATGACTGAGCAAATTAAATTATAATAACAACAAAAACAAAATTTAATTGTTGATTTTTCCACACATTGTTTCTTTGCTTTCAAACGACTTCTAAAATCCTCAAAAGTTTGTTGATCCATTTGTAACAACTAGATATATACTGTGTATAGGAGAATCTGTTATAAAATACATCCAAGTTCTTGCGCATTCCGATATATAGAGCACATCAATTCCACAGTCTTAAAATTGCTGTTTAGAAGAACAACAAACCCAAATCGCTTTTCATTGTCAAAACAATTGAAGCGACAAGAAACCTTGGAATCTTAAAATTGAACTTTTCTTCACCCGCTTACTTTTATATGCAGTATTTGCAAGAATTGTTTTGTGGAGAGTTTAAGGCGTTAAATTTAATTACAAAGAACCCTAGGGAATATATATCCAACCTGCCGAAAAAGCGCTGTGAAAATTTCAATTAATTCGATTTCTAATTCTATATAAGTATATTCTATATAAGTGTGATCATTTCATTATGATCCCCGTTGGGGATCATTTCAAGCTTAGACACGTTGACAAATAAATATTTAGATCTCTCTTTCTATAAATCTACTTTTACACTCTTTCGTAGTCTCATTTTATTAGCTCTCTCTCCCTCTTTATAGCGCTCGTTTTTCTATAAGAATACTGATCCATCGGGCCCGTCAACTCAGTAACCGATCCATTTCTGCTTGCATTGGTCGTATTAATCGACGTGTACCTGGCGACGTGTCTGTCCCTCTGCACGTTTCTTGGCTCAGATATCTATTCATTCATTTCGCAATCTATCCTTCTGTCGATTTCCTCCGCATGCGCTCGGCTCTCTAGCAGTCCTTCTATTAGCCCCTTCGTTTATCGATTCATCTACAA
This sequence comes from Glossina pallidipes, assembly GCA_000688715.1. Lineage (NCBI taxonomy): Eukaryota > Metazoa > Arthropoda > Insecta > Diptera > Glossinidae > Glossina > Glossina pallidipes. Next base: position 864,523 of record KK499855.1, on the reverse strand, counting down.
TTCCTTATTTTATTCCTCTTTCCACACGTTTTGTACTTTATTGACGATAATCTGACAGGCACTAAAATTGATAAACAAGTTTGAAACTTTGCACAGCTGACCATCATACGACAAGTGTAAAGGTGGGCATGATTCAGCCGCAATACTGACAAATCTAAGATGAACTTTAGCCACAAGTTGTAAGCAAGGGTTATCCAAAATTTGTTTCGAATATTTCTTGCTGTTATACAAATCCATTTTAGAAAGATTCTGATCCGTTTATTTCAAATTGTTTTCTTGATTTGACGATACGAAGTAGTTTTTAGCATAATTTGAATTTCTTTCATGGACATTTTAACGACCATGGCTAACAATAAAAATTGATATAATGAAACAGCTTTTAGCCTTCATCGTACTAGGTCCATACTTTTTTTTCGTGCGCATTTTAACTAAAGCGTAGCGAAAGAACTCGACTCAAACCGAATACAATCTCACTCCGATATGTTTACGATAGAATTTATTAAATATGCATTTCAGATATGAAATTGAAGAAGATTAGTAATAAAAAATGTTATAAACATTTCCCATAATAATAAATAAACACATATATACGTACGTGTTTTTAATAAAATTGCTAAGAAATCTAAATATTTAGTTTCCTCTTACGAAAAATGTGCCTAATTTCTAGTTTGCTTGTATGATATTTCTCTTGTTTTCTTTTTTTAAATTTATTTTATTTTTAAAAGTGTAGAGAAAAGCTAGAGAAAAGTTAGATTGAGGTCTTAGAGAGAATGCATCAAAGTAAACTTGTTTGAATTACTGGCGGGCGATTGCGTGTACTGTGCAGTATGCGGACTATTATTTAGATGGAATCAAAGGGGACTTTCGAACTCTCTGATAGAGTGGTTTGAGAAAAGAGCCAACTCTTCAGGTCGTCAACGGTTCGTAGTCTTTACCCACTCCTTTATAATCGCTACCGTGTTACACATATAGCGGGTATTCCCTAAATGCTTGTTATTATAAGAGCAAGAAGGTATAAAATAAGTACTGTGTTAGGGCATTAATAAATTGTCATTTATCTTGACAACAGAAGATAGTTTTGTCCAAAACAAAAAAAAAAAGGTTTATTTTTATTTTCTAGTTTTCTCAATTGCGTTTGTTTTTTGTTTTTTAAGAATTTCAAAGCTACTTTTTATAACAATCTTAAGTTCGTACAGCAAACTTCAAGATGATTCTTAACATCTTTTACTTTTTAAAGAACATGTAAACGAACAAATCATTGGTCTGCATTAGTTAAGCCTGTTTTCCATTCTGTTTTACCATTCTCGCATTCGCGTATGTGTAATTAAGCAGATGAACTTAAGATTTCTTGATCTTCCTTTAGGTCGATTCGATGCCACTTTAGCTGTTAAGATGTCATTATCAAACTCAATTGATCATCAAGTTCGCGTTCTGTTAGAAAGTCATGAGTCACTCATCACCAATTAATTAAATGCCTTAAATACTCTGCTTTCTTTGTCAATTGGGAACGGATAGCACATAAAGGCATAGGAATTTTATCTCTAGAGAGAACTTTCCGCGAACTTTTATCAATTGTCAGATTTTCCGTATTACCGATAATTCCCAGAGTAGTGTTTCTATATACGATGATCGTGTACTAATAAAAAAAAGAAAGAAATGCTCAACATATCTAAAACATAATAAATATTACGAAAGATCGATATGTATCTGTTCCATGGTATTTGGGACCTACGTCTGTGGATTCAACTTTTACGAACTTTAAGAAAGCATCAAGACAAGTATCGAAAGTTCAATACAAGTATTGAACAGCTGTGGCATTAAAACCATCGGATCATCCTAAATGTGGTGAATTTCCTGATTTTATATTAGAACATATCTACTGTGTCCGATGGCCCGATAGTGGTTCTCTTGCACTTCCAGAATAATTCAAGTGGATGCCACGTCCTTCCCTTTTACGGGCCTATTTACGTGATCTTAGGAAACAAACACAGCCACCATGAAATTCCTCGAGCTGTTCCCAACAGTCAGGGCCATCTTCTCCACTATCCTGTTTCTGCTACAGAAAAAACCGAATCTAGCAATTCCACCAAGAAACGATCGTCTACAATTCGTTGGGTATAACGGCTTTCTCGACGCTTCAGAGAGAAAACAAAATTATCGTACTCGGTAGGAAGCCAACCCACAAACTGTTCACGCGATGCTTTCTTAATTCGTATTAGCAATCTTTCGCTGGAGTTTTTTGGTTGGTGGTACCATCGGTCTTATTCCTTTGAAAATAAGTCTGGAGATCCTGTGGCCGTGAATCAACGGCTCTATATATATCGATATTAATATTTATGACTCAAATTGGAAGATGTTGATCGAAGAAGCATGTGATTTCAAGGCAACGTCAAACATTCAATTTATCGCCTGATAAGTATAATGATATAACAATACCCTGAAATTCTGATATAAAATGACCTCCGCGATGCTGAGATTGATCATCTTCAAACTACTTCTTGTGGGGGTAGTTGTACCCTCTAATATATAAAAATTCTATTCAAGATTTAAAAATGAATAAAGGAAGAGCCGCCCTTGCCGTTTAAATGAAAAAAAAACTGCAAAATATTTCGAAGATAAACTACTTTACTGAAAATAATTGAACAATAAAGTTGCTACAGAACTCTGAAGTCAAAAAAGAGTATTTCTGAATAATTGAATATTTATACAAATGTTTATACATATTTATACATAGATTTACAGGTTTGATAGCAGTCATTGACGGCTTACAACAAAGTTTTACGCTTTAATTATCGCTGTAATGTTTCGTTCATCGATAAGGCGCTAAAGCTGAAGGGCTTAATGGTCTTTAATGATTATCTTCTTTGTGCAAAATATTAGATGCGTGGAATGATTGATTGATTTGGAATTTGGGATGAGAGAGAATTCATGTAAAGACTGCATTATATACGGGGCTTCATCTGCTCGTTTGTTTAGCAATTAAATTTGCGTTGAAGATCTTAGAATTTTGCTTGGCATATCAAAGTCTCGCCAGGCGAAGTCAAAAAGGCCCAATTTGTCTATCATCAGCAAAACTTTCAATAGTTAAAGTCTAATACTTACGCGTGCATAAAATCTTGTGTTTCATTAAAAATCTTAGTAATACTTATGTAATTCATTTTCCTTTTGCATACATTTGAGGGAAGTTGTAGTGTGTATGTTGCTGCTTTAATATATGGTATTATAGCCATAGTTGGTGGTTTAGGCCGATGTACTTTAAATAGTGTAATACGCTCACGCAACATGTAAATCGATTGCAGGTTTACGTAGAAATAGGTGAACACCGTAAGGGAGAACGTTAAAAAAATTGCAGAAATATTGATCTATAAAATAATTTTCAGTCTGGTCAAGTAACCACACTGTTGGCAAGGCATCATTCCCCTTTGAGTAATACCCAATCTGGTGGAACACTAAGTAGTCACACATTAGAAACGAAAGTATCGAAGGTGGTACGTGCGTAAGTTTGCTCTGAAGATGTTGATCTAATAGGTGATATTCATTCGGGTTGGTTGTTTGCTACTGACGTCGATCGATTAATCAATTAATTGTAAATTTAATCATTTTACTCCGAGTGATCATTATTTTTTAAGCGAAAATATATCCGTTTCCTTTTAATCAAAAATATGTAAAGAATATGTCAGCAGATAACTCCTAGTCGATAAGTGATTTTCTTTGAATTTTTTCCTATTTTTTGGAGCAACAATTTGCGTTAACATGCAAACATTGAAAGGAATTTATGCCTACTTCCAATTTTTTTTTTTTTTCTGTAATTTGTTCTTTTCATACTTCGAAGAATGGGGGTATAATCATTTTGTTATAATGTTTGCAACATCCAAAACGAAGTTTCTTGATGAGTGTGAAATTCTGAATCGATTAAGCCCTTTCGGTCCGTATGTGCGTCTGTGTGATGTATGTTTTTCAAACTCTCCTGGTCGCAAAGACGAAGATAACGACTTCAAATTTGGTAAAAACATTGAGAGTTTCTGCGCGCAGGTTGGTGTTGGCAATGGGCCAAATTGGTCAAAGTACAAGGCCGCAGTGAAGTGTAAACTGAACTCATCTTCGTTTTCCTAATAAAAAATTTGTGACTTTTTGCCCACTACTCACAATTTGTAAAAGATAGAAGCCTTAAGTATTTCACATTTATTTGACGAAAAACTCTGCTATTTATGGGCAAAAATGGAAAAAATCGTCCATGTCCACACATAGCTAGAAATGATTAATTTTTCTCTTCTTCATTTTTTTGAGATTTTTAGCTTATTAATCATAATGAAGACAACAAAGGATGTATAAAATTACGCTGTACAATCCTTAAATTAAGATATATTCTGTGTCTAAGACTGTGTTAATTCCGGTATAAATATGATGGACACAACTATGTGGTGGATAAGTTTTTTCTAAATATTACTTTTTAGCTAACTAAGACGTGAAAGATACATTTTGTCCCAATCACTTGTATATGGCATTATGGTTTTAATGGGGGTGGGTGCATGATATTCGGCCGCAGCCGATCATAACTTTCTTACTTGTTTTCTTTTTTGCGGAAGGCATTTTAGTGGAACGTAAATGAAGGAAAAGAAAGCCTGCCGGTTTGATATTCGTTGAGTGTGAGTTTTCTTCACATTTCCAGTATTCATTACAATTGTTGATTAAATTGGCATAACGTCAAGGTTATAGCCATGAATAAAGTGGTTTTTCTTTTCCTGGCAGCTCATTAACTTTTAAGGTGAATGATGGTTAAACACGGCGGACTAAGCCGAGACGAACTTTGACCATCCACTACTTTACGATTTCATTTATTCATTTATTTTTACGTAATTGTGATTATGTTTGTAAGCAATTTACAGACTTTTTTGGCATTATGCGGCAAGGCATCTGCAGCAGATTTCCATATTTAATTGCATTTGTGAAACTGCCAGAAAGATACAAGCCTTCGAACAGATTGACTTTTAAACGCACTCTCTCCCAACTACTGATTAACAATAATTGATTCACCCCTTTTTTAAAGGCAACATTACTGCATTTATTTTAAAATCAATATACGTAAAAGTCCTTTTTTGTCCTTATTTTCCTTTATAAATATTCCCAATGCCGGGACAATAAATAATTCCCGGGACTAAGCGTTATAACATTCATTTGTTTTCAAAAATTCAATTTTACTCACAAAGCTGTCCTCTTTTAAGAGTGATGCAATCAGTTTAACGTTTCTCTGAACAATCGATACCTTCTTTATAGGCGGAACAAGCGTGTCACTCACAAAATTACGTAATTATTTTCTTTGAAATTCCTTTTCCTGAAGTGCCAATTTAAGATGTGTTCGAATATATCTAGCAAAGAGACAATAGCCGTCTGGAGAGTAGACGTGGTCTACTCTGGACGACATATGGTCTTGGTGAAAGATCATTTCGTCTTTCGCCATTGGAAGTTGACGTTTTTTGACATCTTTCCCCGCCAATTGGAACAAAAAGCGCATTGAAACGATGTCGCGATTTAGAATAGCGATCCTGCAATTGACTGCACCTGACTGTTACCAACGATAGGATGAAATGAATTTGCTTTTATAAGCGACGCCTAAAATATCTAAATAAGTATTGGTAGTAATCTTTGATAACTAGTGTGTGTGAGAATATGCAAATAGGTTGTTTTTCTTCTTGTTTTTTTTTTGTTTGCAATTTAGTTAAGTACATTTATGTAGCATGCCTTCGTCAATAGGGAGAGTAAATTAAAAAGAAAAAAAAACGTTAATTTATTGAAGACGTTTGAATGTTCGGCGATAGAAACAAGTACTTTTCAGCTATCAGATTATCAGGCGTAGCAGTTAAGATGGCCGACTTTTCCTTTTTCTTGTTTTTTTTTCTTGAAATATTGTAAACGGGTTGATGTACGTGCCGTTTATGTAATGAGAATATCATGCATGAAAATTTTGCATATGGAATTTTCTTTCAAATGTTACGGTCGTGGGAGTTTCTAAAATCGAAAGGAATTACTAATACTGACTGCTACCAACATCAAATGCGAAAGTTGAAGCACACTTTAATTGCAAAAAGACTGCAATGACGAAGACTACAAATGAAAGAAGAATACAAGACAAAAGCATTATCAAATTTTTTTGCTTCAGTTAGAGTCGGTTTCGACACACTCCGCTTGGTAACTCTGAATGACCATTCAATCGGCTTAATAATGTCATATACTAGTATAATAGCTTAAGTTAAAGTGGTGGTCATTTGAATTTGGACTTGGAGTTGTCCTAAAGCAAACGATACGAGTTTCAGCCCAAAAGGCATTTATAAATCAGCTAGAAGCTGGTGAATACGGTAACACGTGAAATTAATCAGTGTGCAGGCTACCGCATAACCGAAGGGATAAGATTCGTGACTGGCAAGCCGGTAGAATGCAGTAGCTATATGTATATAGTTACTTAGACCTCTGTTCGCTTGCCAATACCTTAAGCATGAAAATGTTGTTTAGTTTTGCCATTGTTTAAGTTTGCTGCTTGCTTTTGATTTACGTTATTCGTTATAATGTCGTAATGTAAGCTTTATATTTCACGCCTAAACAAATTGTAGGCCAGAAAAGAAGAAAAAACCGTTTTTTAATTTAATTTAAAGTTTACCGTGACTTTGCTTGATCATCTTGTCTATGAGTAATTTAAGTCTTTAATCTTCGTAATGTTGCTCGATTCGGCTGAATGTGTATGGTAGACAGTAATTAATAAGTCAATGCACATACATCGCTACATCTTACAATAATTATGTAATCATATGTATTTGTTATATTCTTTATCTAAACCGATTAAAATACTTTAATCATTTTTTGTTTACCTTTGACATTTGCAGGGTTCGCAATAGAAGATTAGCATACCTAACGAACGTCAATACGCAGATTAGGTTTAAAAATGAAAGGCGTCCGCAAATAAGTATGCACAGAGTTCCAAAAGAGATCTGATCAAAACTGAAAACTCCACAAATTTGTTCTTATCGTTAGAAGTAGGATCTCAATTTCAGATATGATACAATTTTTTATCTCTCATATAAAGATCCTGATCATCTCGAAATGGCCGCCATATAAAATTCGACTCGGCAAAGCAAATATCTATATTCTATACATGCAGCACAACGAATACACTGCAGCACAACGAAAATCTTATAAGTTTACTACGCGTTACATATAACACTCGTATATAATCGTTTTATGGTTATTACTCCATTCTGCGGTATCTGTTTTTTCGCCTACTCCTCAATCCCTGGGCTCCGGCTGCTTGAGGCTCCACCACTTACTGCTTATCTTTTCCGTTTCTTAATTACCCGTCCTATCTAGTCGTTTACATCTTCTTCCTCCGTTTAGATCTATGTCCATCTCTCCCTCCGTTTCCTACTAACCATTCAGCATTCTTTCGCCTGAATGTATGCTTTTTTTCGATTTTGTTTATAGTGAAAATTGATATAGAACTTAAAAAGCAAACAGATCGAACGTGAACATGAATATTGCAGTACTATAAGTACCTCCGTAATATGTAAAAAAACAAGTAACTTTAGCGAAATATATGAAATTTCAGAAACCAGTCTTTGAAAATTCGGTGTACGGTTAAAATTGTTCCTTGTTTGGGGCTCACACATAGGTTGAAGCAAGTTTAAGTATAGTAGGGATTGCTTATAATTAATTATAAGAGAGACGAAAGCCTCGATAACTAATTAAACAACACGATGGGGTGAAAGTCAACCTCGAATAAGAAAGCAGCCGATTATCAACGACAATCTGATAAAGAAGGGCTAGGATCAGAATTGAAGACAAAATACACTCTTCTTCAGTGTCGAGCCATGAACGAATATAGATCGTACTGTGAAAATAGTCAACATTAGTAACGCGTAAGACCATATAAACAAAGTCAGTGATATGTAACAGTGGACGTGTAACCTAGATATTAACTAGTAACTACACTATAGGTTACAATAAGTTAACCAAGACATATTGAAGTTGGATGAATAGTACTTCGGGATTTCAGATATAAAATAGGATTGCCATGAAGCCGGAGGTTACGAATAAAATCCGGAAGGATAGTGCATCAGCTTCCTAACTTCAGTGTTGGCACAAAAAACCTGAATGATCTTAGGTGGAACTTCTGGGCCACCCGAAAACATAGCTTAGGCATGCGAATTTTGTTCCTCACAACAAACATCACATCTTTAATGGATAATGTTCTTGTTCTCATCTTTTTGTTCTCATCTTTAGCTGAAAAACTATATTTAATTTCTTCAAATCTTATAAATTTTTTTTTTTCTTTCATGAAATTTAAACGATAGATTTAATCATTTCTCTTAGTTACCAAGCAAACATTTTGCTGCAGTAAAAGTCGTTTAAATGACTTATTAGAAAATAAACGAAACGCTTGCAAGAATTTATTAATAAGAGAAAAATCTTTCTGATAATAACTGAGTTAATATAGACACAAGACATCTAAGCATCTTATACTCATCTTTCGCTATCTAATCCAACAACACGAGCGAATTCCTCATTTTAAGGAGTTAAACTCATCAAATTGAATAAATTTTCTTTACGTTTCGTTATAAATATTGAATATGGTTAACAACGTATAGCAGAAGAGTTCTTGGAGTTAAGCTAACAAAAAAAAAAGAAAAAACACTTTTTTTCTTTTCTTACTGCTCTGCTCCTTGTTTTCGTATTCAAGAATTTCTACGAAAGAAAGCCGGTGGACTCAAAGACGCAAAGTGTGTTACTTAGATGGTGTGCATCTGTTTAACAGGATATCATCATTAGGTATGTGTTTCAATATATATTATAGCGTAGTATGGGGCCGAATTGTGCAGAAAAGGTACGGGAAAAACCTAAAATATTTTTATTTCCTTTAAGGTCTTCTTCTTTAGTTTCTGCAAGATTTTTATACTCTTGTAGAATTTTTCACAATTGAGAAAACAAGTTCTAAATTATTTACAAAAGAAAAATAAACTAAGATTAAGGAAAACAAGTGAAAACGCTTTAGTGAGTCACGAGCCACCATTAAATACCGTATACAACTTTGCTTAGCGCAGGTATTCACATAACGTCATATGGTAAACGGTCGCAGGCGAGGCTCGAGCCGAACCATTTTCACTAGGCTCCTTGCGCCAAAACATGTCAGTGTATCAATTTTCATAAGCATATCTCAAAAATTGTAGGCCTGTAGGATGAACACAAGAGTTCTGAATGGTCAGAGTCAGAGATAAACCTGAATTGATTCAAAATGTGACTAAGAAAGTAATTCTGAATCGATCGATATCACAGGAAAGGTATATCTATCTCCTCTGAGTGTTCCACGCGTTCCACACGACGAAACTTAATACATCCTTTTATTAAAAGTGGCGTATACATATCTACATGCATATATATATATATATATTAAAAAATATTAAAATAATTATCAAAAAGAACGGGTATGATCAGAAATACGCTTCAAAAGACCGATAACAGCACAGGGAGGGATAATTTCCAAGACTATCACATAGACATCGTCTGTCAGAAATCGTGCATATTGTAACTTCGGAAGGTACCGACTCCAAGACGATGCATATCAAACCTACTTTGTTCATTTTCGAAACAACGGAAGAACTGCGAATTTTGTGTAACAACTTTTACGTTCTTATGGCGACTGCACAATGTGGAAAAGAAAAGTTTGTAGGTGGTTTGCTAAGTGAAGTTACGAAACGCGATTAACCTTTTATATCAATGGATCAATGGACGTTCGCTTTCTTTTGCAATCAAGCAGTACAAGTGGACTACTGATTTCTAATTATACTTCACACGCCACTTGTGATACAGGGTCTATGAACTTTGTGTGCATGTACGCGACACCCAGAGGAACTTGATATAGACTCACTTGTTATCATACCGATCGATTCAGGGAGCGATAAGTTCGTCTGTCCATTGTGTCTTCAATTTACAGATCACTATTCTTGTTGCACCGATCGTTTTCGCACCCATAACAACGCATCCTTTAGAAAATGATTCGGATCGCTCTACTTATTCTTACGACTACTTTCTATATATAAAGTTTTTATTTTGGATAACTGTTATATGAATAAACGTTGGCAATGAAATGGTTTAGGATAGTTCATGATGGGTCGTGGCCCATTATAGTGCCTTTACTTGTATTTTTTGCTTCTTTTTTTTTTAATAAATTCGTGAAAATTGTTTCACAGCACTTTTTACAAAGTGCCTTTTAAAACTTATGCAAATTTATTTGAAAATATGATTTACATTTGTGTTATACAATTAGCGTGTATCTCGTGAAAGTAAAACAGATTCGAATTAATTGAAATTATTAACGTCTTACATAACATTTGAACACTGTTAAAATCGACATATAGATCGTATAACTGTAGGGAGAGAATTGAAATGGTAATAATTGCTTCTTAATACGTTTACATAAAAGCAAAATAAATAAAATAGATAAACAACAGCATTTACCTCCATTTGTGAACCTTTTTTCCCCATACCACCACCGCCTGCATGTCCGCCGCTCTGTGCTGCATTCATTTTTGAATATTTATTTATTTTAAATCTAGATTATATAGCAGATAACAATGTTTTTATTCTCCTCGCTCACAATTTTATCAATAAATATTTACGCTGTATAGATACTGATACACATGCACATAATTACACTTGCTCACACAAATATAAATTTATATATAAATTAATTTCAATAATGTGCGAATTTTATGAAATTTTCACTGTTTAAACTGAAATATTTTGCTAACATCCCCTACTAGAGGTCGCAAGACCAAAGAATTGCGGTATATTAACTTTAACATGCTAATTGGAACAATCAAATATTTTAAATGAACGGAAAATTTTTATTATTTTGATTTCATCAAAAACAAAAAGTTGTTAAAAATTTGTCATTGAAAACTGAAAGTACAGTTATTCATACATTTCCACATTTCAACTTTAAAGCTTAACACTAGAACTATCGAGAATATCTCGATCACGGGATCGAAACTTATCGACCAAAATATGAAAAAAGTGTCGGCCGTTTTTCAAACTTATCGCAGTTTCTAATCCAACCAGTTTTCTACTTCGAATTCACAATCGATCGGAGAGATTTTGTGTCAAATTTCTGATTCCTATCTTCATTTCTGCGACTTTGGCGACGTCACAAATAGTATGAATCAAAATGACCCATAGCGTTAGAGACAGATGTATGCAAAACGTCAGTAGTTCTAGTGTTGAAAATAATATCTGGAAATGTCCGAAATTACGCCTACGATAATTGCAGAATTTGAAACCATCATTAAGATAAATTCAAAATTGCGTCACATTTTCCTTAAGAGGAGAGTAAACCGCAGCAGATGTCGTTTTAGAGTTTGAATTATCAAAAATTTATTATGAAGTGAATGAATGTTTTCAAAACGACACGCCCACTAATCGTGTATATATATAAATTTATATATATCGACGATAGCGAGTATCCACGATGCGCCTAAAGGCAATTGCACAGGTTTCCTATTCACTGCATTTGTTTACTTGATAGACATTATCTTCAATTGCATCTATTGTTTTTTCTCTTTCCTTTTTTCTTTTTTTTTTTTATTTTGCGTTGTTTTTACTGCTGCTTTTGTTATAACGTTAATTAAATTTTTTTTTCTCCACTTCGGTTAATTTGACTTTATTATTGTTGCTTTCGTTCAAGTCTATTTAACTCGTTTTTGTTTTTCCTTTACTTTATTGTTGCATTTCATGTCTCGTTACTTAATTCAATTCCAGCACGTTCCTCAAACAGTCAAATACGACAATTGTTAGCGAGTTTATATTACACATAAGCACTATATGTACATGCATTAATAAGCTTTGGAATCTAGCTATTATCAGATGTTACTCAGATAATCCGCGATCTCCGATCGCTAAACTAAAATACTGACGAGTTCAGAGAGATGAAAATATTTTAATGTTAGTGAAATTTTTTTTTTTTTACGAAAAACTCTTGTTTTATTGAATTTATTTTAAAAATCACATTAAGTCTTGGGAACTGCGTCGGTTTTCTTCGAAATGTTAACCCTTTTTGAGAAATTCACATATCGGACCTTATAAGAATATGTTACAAGCGGCACTCGGGTAACTATTCCAATTCTGTGCTGCTGTGATCATGCTTCAAGGAACCGCTTTATGCTTACTCAACTAGTAAGCTTTCTAAAAGAAACCTTCGAATCTTCTAAGAGAATCAAAAGTGAACATAACTTCTTCAAATGATCAAATAATTTGGCATGAAATTAATGCACTTCAATAAATTTAAAATATAACAAGTAACAAGACATTGTAGTCGGGCAAGGTCGACCAATAGTCAATAGCCTATACCACCACCAGGAGAAAGTAGGTAAAATTACACTTTGCTTTCAGGTACGGGTGTAATTTGCATGCAAGACATTGCATGGGAACGGTCTTAAAACGTCAAGTAACTCGATTCGTGTTTGGGAAACTTCTCAGTTGTGTGATCTTCTCAGAGATGTGATAGTTTTTCACTTATTTTCAAGCCATAAAGCGCTAAAAATTAAACGCTCTCGTCATAAAAAGGCTAATTGTTAATGAGAATCTTCGTAGGGAAAGAGCATAAAATTTTGTAGTCAATTTTCCCTTCAAAATTCCTACAATTCTTTTTTTAGACTGTGTTACCAGGCAAAGATTTATTTAACTCTTCTTTGAGTTGGGATCCAAAAAATATACCACTGGGGCCCAAAGTACCGTATATTAAAGTTTTAACTCAAATTACTACTCCTATGAATTAAAATTTACGATAAAATATTAAAAGTTAAAGCATTTTGCCTACTTCTCGTAGAAACTATGCACCTGAGGGGTTTCAAAAAATTCACTCAAATTTCGTACAAAAATTTGAAAACATAATACTCTTACTCTGCGATTTTTCTTTCTTAAACGACATTCTCAAGACAAGGGAGTAAACAAATTACAATATTTAGGTTATACACAAAATCATTCGCGGATAGATACTAAGCGGAGAGCAAAGCTTAAAGTCTTTCAGAAAATGATTTTGGAGATATCGGTATAAGAGAAATTCGCCCGTTCTTAAGTCCCGTTGGCGGTGTTACACATACAACCGTAAAAACTTGATAGACCTTGGACCACAGCTGGTGTATATAAGGAGACGAAGAAGATAAAAATGTATTCATTTCAGATAAGTCGCATAGCATAAAACAAAAAAAATAGGGAAAACTTTCTTGAGCTTTTGCGGAATAGATTGAAAGACGTTTCGACCGCATATTGAAACACATTACGATTGCAACTGATAAGACAAACCAATTATATCGAAAGACATAGGCAGCTAGACTCGTGTTTATTATTTCTTTTTACAGAGAAATTATGTAACTTTTTAATTATGTAATTTTTAATTGCTTTTTTTCGCTCTTCCTTCGCGTCCGATATGTTTTATTGTTATTTCTTTATACTAATTTATAGCCGATAGGTTACATACGTCCTCGTCTGTCTATATGTATAAAGTTTGTTCATTTAAATGCTCAGAAATGTTTACATACCATGTAACACTTGCAGGACTACAACGTACTTTTAATTAAAAATCAACAGATAACAACTTATACGTAGCAGATCTAACTTAGTTGGAAACATAATATTTTTAAAGCAACTAAGTATGGAAATTATGTTTCCTCGTGACCGATCCTTTGATACCCATCACCGTTATCCTAAGAAACTCTAAAAAAAAAGGAAAAGAATTACATTCTCACCCTCTATAATAGTGGGTAGCGCGGCTAACTCTTTTATATTTTCAGAATAAAAGTGGAAAGTTATAGCTGTTCATAGTTTATGTTGCATAATCGTGTAGGCGTAGTAAGCATGTTTTTTGGCCGGGTTGGTTTTCAGGTTCTCAATTCCCAATTTATAGGCGAATGGGAAAATCTTTACCGCAGATAAAACATTACAGTTGGGCAGACGCACAGATGGACAGACGAACTTACGGACATATATTGAAAAAGAATTAAATTTTTATACCCTACCATATTGGATAGGCGTGACCAATTCTTTCCATTTTCCCAAAGAATATACTTTCAAATATTTGTAGATTGATCTGCTGTAGTTTACGGGGAATGAGCGAATAACCAACTTTTTATTCCTTTGAAAAAATGCAGGTGTTCTCAATTTGCGTGGTACTATAGGCGTGTCCTTAAATCGATTTGGCCCATTTTCAATACCAAGAACTTCAATGCAAGAACTTCCAATGTTTCTGCAAAATTCGAAGCCGATAGCTTCAACAGACATTGAACAGACAGACTGATGGACATGCTCAAATCGATTCAGAATTTAATACCGATCAAGAATATGTATACCTCGGGGGTTCTCTGAAGCCTCCTTCTGAGCGTTGCAGCCATTTTGACAAAATGAATATACCCCCCATGGGGTATATTGTGGTGTATATACGGGATGGGTGTAGAAAGCTCATATAAAGAAACCTAGAAGCTATAAATTAATTTCAACATTTTTGTCCCTTTATACGTTGATAAATGCGTGCGCCCTGATCTCAATTGCAATCTTAACATATAGCGCGCTTGTCTTATACTCTTATAATTTATTCTGTTGGTAAGATAAGCATGAAAATTAGCTGAATCACTTACTTCTCCGATTTGCAGAAATATTTAGAAAAAATCTAAAAATTACAAATCCACTTTTTTGTGTTGTCCATCTTACTAAATGTGATTTTCCGACGTTTGACATCAATTTTTCATCGATAGCCTCTGGAAGTTATCCAAAAACTACTACTACACCAAATTTCTTCGTTAACTTTCGTACTTTCTCTGCGACTCTTTTTGAGTGGATACGGTTCATTACCACGATCGAACTGAGACGGACAAATAGGCAAATTTATGCTTTTCCGATTCCGAATCGTATACAAACAGTAGGCAACCAGTTGGCGTTGGCTTCCGAATGTTACAAAGTGATTTTAATAAAATATCCTGTTGTGCGGTAAGAAGATGTATTGTATGAAAGACGAAAAAATTAATTTCCAAATATATAATAATTTTATAGTGACTGCTATTTATCAAAGGGAAAATCGCGAAAATAAATAAAAACTAGTGTACATTATAAATGAAATTAAAAACCATCATCATCATCATCATCAATAATGCGATACCGTGGTCGTTATTAAATAAAACCGAGATAAAGGATAAAATTTCTTTCTTGTTTTTGTGGCAACACTTCATGATTTATATAATGTAAGAAAAGAGAACGAGGACAACAAAATAACATAAGCAAGAAAGGAATCTTTATAACACAACAAATTCCGACCATTACTTTATAAGTTGTAGCTGTTTTATGGGCGCTACTTTTGTAATTTTCAAAACAATGTACAAAATCTGAATTTCCTTTGTTGGTATGGCAATGCTTTTTAATGAAGGAAAATACTGCTCAAACAAAACAATCGTCTTACAAGTGGTGTTTGGGCTCTCTTCCTTCCAGGCAAATACTAAAGAAGTTGTTAGCTGATTAAACCCTAATGCTGAACGCTTTGGTTGCCCAAATTCAACATTTGTTGTACGATAGATATACAAACGGACAAACATAGAAAACTCAATCCATGCCGGATCCTACGTTGATCATGAAGACAGAAGCTTATCGAAGTGCTTCTGGTATGTTACAAACGAAACCACAAGCTAAATAAAGACTTATTCTTTAGAGGGATGAGGGCATAATAAAAGCAAAAAATTATGTTATTATAGTAGGGGATGTTGCCTAAACTTCCACCTCTCCTTCTTCTGAAACGTGAAACAATATGTGGTATCTCACTTAATTTGTGTTGGCTTTCTGTTGCATTTTTAACCCGACACCTTAACGTGCCTAAGTGTTTGTATAAATTCCGTCTTATAAAATTGTCGGAGAGAAAGTTTAAGCAAGTGTTTAAGATTCGCGAATTGTTATTGTTTGAGTTTATCTAGAAATTCAAGCAAAATTAGACAAAAAGAACAAATGGAATAAAATATCTTAAATTGAAGGTATTTCTCCCCTACACCGAATTGATGGTACATTTATTAACATGCGATTTGTATGGTAAGAAACCTTTATCCATCCACGAATACAAGCCAGTAATAGTTGATTGGAAAAATTTTGGAATGTATTTCTCTATGCATCCTTCCGTCATTTAGTTTATAAACATAAGCAGTACTCATCATTGAATGGCGTCACGGTTCAAGTACAAAAATTAAAAGATTTATAGTGAACAATAATTCTAGCATTAACAACGAAGAGTTTCCTAAGAGGCTAAAAGTTAAGACTACGACTCTGCGTAGAGTCATTTGAAGCAATCGGATATATAAGCTCGTCATCATTCATAATTGAACTTTCTCTCAGCAGCTACTTCTCTCCTCATCCGTTATCAGAACGAACCTTTATTGAGTCATAGTAAGACATGAAAAATAAGATAAAATAAAAACAGAAAAGTGAACTCTCCATATTTTGCTTCTGTAAATCCGTGCAGTGCTATCTAGTATCATACATTTCGTTTTTCGTTCCCGCAGCAGCAACTTGTGCGAAGTAATAAGATAATTTTTTACTTATATTATGCCCTCATCCCCCTAAAGAATGAGTCTTTATTTAGCTTGTGGTTTCGTTTGTAACATACCAGAAGTACTTCGATAAGCTTCTGTGTTCATGATCAACGTAAAGCATAAAAAATCGCGATCATATAAAGCAAGTAAGAAGTTTTTGCGTACTTTTAAGCGTATATATCACTTCTGTTATGTATGTTACATTAAAATTAAATTCATTATATTATAGTATTTACAAAGAAACATAAGTATATGAGTGGCATACTCCACGAGTTTTTCCATTTCATGCCGCCTTTTTACCTTAAGATTAATAAACTGTGGCTATGTTATAACGTCAAACTGTTGCTTTTTTATATCAATAGCATTTCAAAAAGAATTTCTTCAAGTATCAAAGAAAAAGAGAAAATAACTTTCTTGGAATTGTATATAAAAAGGGGCGACAGAGGAAAAGCAAAGATTATAAAAGAAGTAAATGTTTAGTTACTTTGGAAAGTATGCTTCAATGTTATTTTCCTTTATAAAATTGCTAAGCATACTTAATATATATATATATATATAATATATATATATATATATATATATATATTCATATACGTATACATGTAGTTATGCAAGTATACATATTTATGAGCGTTTGAGAAATGAAAATAACTCATACATACTATACGATGGGATAGAGGTTATACTTATTTTATCACTTCGTTTGTGACAACAATTACATTTAACTAAACTAAAAATTTTTTAAAATACATTTACTCTTGTCGTCCATTTTTCTGTTTCGTTCTTTCTATTTGGTTTTTCCATTCATTTTCCAGACGTTCGTTCGATCATCCGTACGTACCACATAGAACCAATAAACTTTTCTGTATGCTTTTGCTGGTATTTTCTTTTGCTTTGTTCTCTGGCTTAGTCTTGCGTTCAACTCACTATCCATTCCCCTTTGTCTATGGTCCGTTGTTATATACGTTATGTATTTACGCCTATAATCAGTTGTTGTTGAAAAAATCCCCTACTAGTTGAAATCGAAAGTTGAAGCTTAAAACATTTACTTGGAAAAAGAACTTTGTTTGCTGTCAATATTTAAAAAACTACGGAAACAAAGTTGAAAAAGAAGGCACCAAACCATTATATGTATGCAATTTTTTTTTAGTAAGATGTAACCTATAATCGTTGCTACTATAATGTTTGACACGTGTGCATTTAGACCGCAATTTGCTCATTTACGCGTCTTCAGTTAAGTTCAGTTCTTCAGCGAACTAATGGGGATCGCAAATTCGTCTCAAAGCAAGTATACCTTTTTTTTTTTTTTTTTGTTGCAATTCGAAAGCAAGAAGGTAAAAACTTTCTATACCCCCAAGTGATGTTAACAGGTTTTTTTTTTGTGGTGTTAGGGAATATTTTATTCTAAATAAAATCGAATTTAAACGAATCGTTTCGTTTTGTTAAATATTAATAAGAAGAAAATTAAATTTGGCTCATACGAAATTATACTATTTAAAATTTGAAATTCTTTAAGAACGCTTTAAATTTCATTAGCATACAATTGCATCATTTATCAATAATAAATAAATATTTCTCAATATCCTTCCTGTTGAATGCTCTCTGACAGTTAATGGTATGCAAGTTTTCTCTTATATTTCAATAATTTTCTGTTGCTTCTTATTCTTGTGGTATATTAAATATATGTATATATATATATATATATATATATATATATATATATATATATATATATATATATATATATGTTACGTTCTCTTCCGTTCGAAGCAAGAGAAGAACAGAAAAAGAAACAAAAGTAACAGAAACCACAATCATTTGAAATGAGTAAACAAAAGGCGGATATAAAATGGAAATTCGAGTAAACTGACAGTAAATTGTGCTTTATGTGTAACCATATAACATCATGTGCAAGATTGTAAGAAGGATTAGAAATAAAATTACTTTAAGTTTTAAGCTGGATGGTCCAGTCCACGTGGCGTATAGGGACTCAATTTTCATTAATTAATGCAACTAGTTGTCCGTTCCCCTTTATAATATCGGGTCTGAAAGTTTTGCAACTAAAACGAAAACGCATTTCTTCATATCTTTCTACCAATGCTGCTGTTGTTGCTATATTGATTGGTATTAAAGTTGACAAGTACAAATAAAAGTACATAACTAATGAAGCACGTTTCATTACTAGCAAGCAATATGTGATATAGAATAATAGTAATTAAAAAAGAAGTCAACGAAGAAACAAATTATAAGGAAAAAAAGGAAACTAAATATTAATTGGAAAATGTTTTTTAATAGGAAAAAAAAGCGGAAGAAAAGAACTTTAAATGAGAGAAAACTTTAAAAGACAAGCCTTATAATTTGAAAAGAAATGGGATGAAAAAGGTAGTAACATCATTTAAGGTATACAAAATTAAAAAAAAATGGAATATATATTTCTTTGAAAAAAATTCATTGGACATTTATTGCAAACAAATGGCTTTGCGTAAAGTTTTGGTAAAGAAATGTATTAATAATTATTCTGCGAATACCTGTCGGGTTTGATTCTTCGCAAATTCCAAATTTCATTTATTTCCAAAATGTCGTTCAGTATATATCAAAATCTAAAGAAATGGATGGCATTTTATTCTGTTTCAAACAAAAACAATATGCAGCTAAAGTTACAGGCATTATTAGTTTGTCTTGGGATGAAAATAAAGTGTGCTTTCAAACACTAAGTGCTTTTCAAGATTACGAGCGAGGAATATTCTAAACTCCAGCAAAAGCAGTCCAGAAGGTGATTTTTAATTTGGCCTTAGAGCGTCTTCTGGTTGTGAGATTATTCTTCAGATGTATGTCCTTGCGATTAGCATTGGTTCAGATCGATGTATAGTTAGCAGATCAGGGGTTCGCAAAAGTTAAAAATGTACGAAAATTGATTGATGATTGTTTCTCCATGAAATCGCGCAGTTTCTATTGCGACAGTACTCGCAAGC
Organism: Glossina pallidipes; assembly: GCA_000688715.1. Classification (NCBI taxonomy): domain Eukaryota; kingdom Metazoa; phylum Arthropoda; class Insecta; order Diptera; family Glossinidae; genus Glossina; species Glossina pallidipes. Next base: position 844,953 of record KK499855.1, on the reverse strand, counting down.
TATACGATAAGCGGCGAAAGACAATAGATAGTGAGAACGCAAATTTCGCCTAACAAGCTTTGTAATAAGTATTTCGTAATTAAATTTGAATTTTATTGAAAAAATATAAAGAATTTATTTGTACATTTCTCAAAAACAGAGAAAAACATAATTCTTTTCGATAATCAAATAAATACTTTTAGACATTTCTGCTAAAATCTGGGGTAAAGGAAAGTTTATGTTCTTCTTTGTTGTTTTTTTTTGCAACTTGACAATCAACATTTATCTAAACGAAAGTCAACTTGATTGCTCGGTTCTTTGGCATTACTTAAATTTACCAACTATGAGGCAATATTATAAAAGATTAAAGCGAATTTCGTTCACCCATCACACAACTGCTTAACAGTGTTGGAAAAGAACTTAAATGGTAATAACTAAAGAATTTATTAAAAGATTTTTGTTCGAATCGTACATAATGTTAGGCGAAAGAGATGAACCAACCTTTGAATATGTTTTCTCTGTTCTTTTCTTATCACGTTTTATCAGAAATTCTGGTTGAGAAAGCCGTACTGCGCTTATGTAAAGCGCAATTCCTTACGGGTATTTCTAGGCGATTCAAAATTGTGTATAGCTTTGAATTTATTGTTTCCTTTCCTTTCCTTTTTTTTTCTTCTTTTTTGACATACACAAAAGACGTTAGGGTAAAGGAAAAAACATTGCATACTTTCAAGCGTATGCAAATGAAAGGAAGACATATATGCTTGGCTTTCTACGAAGAGTACGATGAAAATGTTGTTTTTATCCGTAATTTTACTTCTTGTTTGTTTTCCATAAAAAGTTAAAAATCAAAATTTCAAAAAGTTAATGGCTCTATATATGTATGCTAAGAACGTAACATCATGACGAAGGAAATCTTTTCGAAACTTCTACGTACTATAGCTATAATATTAATTTTTAAATAATAGAATACTTTACAGATTCACAAACAGACAAAAACATGTACATATATGCACACACACACCCACAGGAGGTGGAAGCGAATAGGGTATTCCACTAAGGTCCGACCATTTGGACCACACTAATTGCAAAGTAATACCTGACGATGGTTCCGCGAAGAAGCGTGGTCAATGAAGTGGGCGTGTAGGCTAGTTTTGATACATTAGCGCCATGGGGGGGCAATTGCGGATGGTAGTGATACGGGCCAGCAGTACCTTTGAAAGATTTCTTCCCTTTGGTTCGCATAGCAAAAAAAGACAGACTCACACACAAATATATCGAAAAAATGTCCGTTAACATTTAACTAAAATACTGTGTAATCAAGACTTTTACTATCTTTCATGCTGATCATGAATGTCTGTTAGAGATAATTTTCCCTTTCTTCAAAAGTGTTCACAGTAATATAAAAATGAAAACCCAATCACGTACATTTCACTCAATGGCAATTGTTACTAAACTGCATATATATATATTCAAATTGCTATGGCTCCGACACTCTTTTTCCATTAAAATGCATCTGTGTAAGGAAGTGTAAGAATGAAAAAAAAAAAAATTATAAAAAATAAAAGAAGAAAAAAAGTAAATAAATAAAAAGACAAACTAAAAAAATGTTCATGAATGATTCTCAAATATATTGCAAAAATGACCCAAATATGAATGTTGAACAGTTCGATTCTCCCTTCTTAAATATCATCAATAGAATAAGTTGCCGAAAATTTCAAACCAATATTTTTCGACAAATTGAAACCCTTAGTTAAAAAGCAAATGAATGCGGAAATTTATTATTTTCAATTGGAAATTTTTACGTTACGCTAACGAAAGTCCATTAAATTGTAAAACATTAATACCTCGCGTTGATTCTATTACACTATTTTATTAAACTCGTCGCTGAAAAAAACTATGATAAAGAGAGAATAGAAAAAGAGAGATGTAATGGGAGGAAACCCTACCCGTGTTATTCAATCGGATGAAGTGATGAGCACGATGCTCGAAGAACTGCTGCGGACAAAATGTAGTAAAATTTTTTCATTCGCGCGACTTTATGCAAACCAGTATTTGTACTTTTTTTTTTCTCCCAGACTAGCCGCGGTCTAACTGTAATCTGTTACTTAATGAGATACGCTTGTTTACTCTCATTAAAAAGAAAGAAGAAGCAAGTGACTTTTTCGACTCAGCTTTGTTTAATTTCGGCCCACTTGACGTTTTAGCTTTCAAATTTTCTCTGGTTTCCTCTTAAAGTTATAGTGTTTCTGTTACAAAAGCACTTAGAGTAAAATTGATTAAATGGCACAGACAATAAATGTGTTACTATAGACGTGTTTGCCATTCCATAAACTTCAACAAGCGGACATATGGACAGTTGGTACCTTTCACGATTCTAACGACTCGCATTGCATGTACGTAGTCCCTAGACGTCCGATCCTCTAAGAAGTATATGGTTCACAAAGAGGTTAGTACAAAAAGATCCCCTACTTGATGGATTAATAGAAACAAGAATTCTCGGGGCCATTATTTATAAAACTATTTTTAGAATCGATACTCGCGATAATACTCTGTCAGTATATCCATTTTACTTTGGCACGTCCGTCCATATCATAGACGAAAAAATTAAAACAGAAAACTGCGACTTGGCTCGATGTTAATAAAGAGACTTTTAATGTATATGGTTACAAACACCAAAGCTTCCTCGAAATAAAAACGAAAATCTCAGTAGAGAATGTAGGTTATTGGTTATTTTTTCCTAACTAATATTTAGAGCACAGCTATTCGCGCAATTTTCAATTTGGAACATCTATTCTGATCATTTTAAATGTCATTATAAAAATGAGTCCGACTTGACAGGCACATCAATTTTCATCAGAGATCTTTTTAAGTGGGTGAATGTGTTCGATTTTCCCCAAGATACGTACAACTCCCTTTTTTTGTTTTTCGACATTTCATTTAAAATTTTTTTTATAATCTCTTTTTATCACTTGAATTTGCATAATCTCTTTCTTTTTATCGAGTGACACAGTGTGGGTGGATTCCGCTTGAACTTGTGAACATTTAACACATCGCACCCACAGCGTCAATGTGAATCTAAAAAAAGCGAATTTTTTTTAATAAATAAATACTCCGAATAGTTTGGAGTACTGTTGAAAACACTAAGCATAATTTATAAAAATTAATTATAGCTACACAGCTTTTGGACAAGTTTCGTTTAAAAAACCAGTGTACGCGCGTGCATAGTAATGAATCCTGTTAGCATCATCAACGAACTGAATAAAAATTTTAAGGATTAGATTACAAATGATTTCTTAAAGGAGAGCATTATCATAGATATTGTGTTTCCACATGTGAGTGCATTCACCTTATTTTTAAATTATCTTTGAGTAGGAATTATTTCAAAGAGAGAGAAATAACAGCAGAAGTTTCAGCCATGCATCTGAATTGTTCATGTTTGGAATTAGTTGGACGAAGATTTACTATCGCCTACTCGGTGTTTAAAAAATTAATTCACTTCACTTATGAAAACAAATCAGATAAACATATAGGCATAGGCGGAAGAGTAAGAAGAAATGGCTGCCGCGATTTTTTGCTTTTAATTCGACCAATCAATGGGAGAATGTCGCCTATTCTTGCGGGGAAATGGAAAGTGACAGGGTGGTGGCCATAGCCCAACTGGTGTGTAAGTGCTATGCTTTTAACGACTAAGCGAGCACTCACTACAGCTAGGACCAAAGTAAACACTTGAACACTGAGATATGTACCGTCCAGCACTGACTTGATAGTCGCGATTTTTACCTATTCGGTTATTCTTAAGGATTTAAGTATTTGAAGCAATTGTAACAGTGTACATGTGGCTCATGGATTACCATCAGCGAAATATTTCCATATATTGTACCACCTAAGGGTTTGTATTAAAATTTTTCTAAAACGCATATGTTTTTTTGATCAAATCGGGATTTCGTACATTTGCCTGCCAGGTCCTGTTGTAATTATACCTTAGACCACACGTGGTAAGGGAGCATATTAGGTTTTTTGCGTATGCATGCAACGCCGTCTGGCCGTCCTTTCTAATTGCATCCTTGTGTTCAATTTTCATACCGCAATTTTAAATTTTAATTTTAATTTATTTAATTCGTAACTGCAAAGCTTATAAAAGCCCAATTCTTACGTAGTTACAAAGTTTAAATATTTTACAATGTGCGAGTACTTTCGTATTTATTATACCTTCATACTAATTATGCTTAAGTAATTAAACTCCCAAACCTGTTGTAACGCTTGTAAAGAAACAGAAAACTTGTTATGAATAAGAGAGCAATGGCAATATGCATTCATAGATTATTCAAGGCAATTAATCTTTTTAAGAGACTAAGACTTGTGTTAACAGTTGCAGGATTTCATGGGAGATTTATAAGATCCTTTAAGGAAATCTGATACACTGATGTATTTTGACTCAAAGACAAACGCTAATGAAAGTGATTCGGATTGGATAACTTTTTCGGCCACTTTCCATACACAAACCCTTATTTTGGAAACGTCATTATACGAAAAACTGTAGAGTGATGTAGGCTATCTAATGACCTTGTATAGTGTTTTTCCTTCTTGTTAGAATCAACATATGCAAACTGACGAAAATGCTCATATATAGTTGAATCGATCAGTTAGTTATAAATTAGTTCGATGCGTTTTCTAAGAGAGAATGTAACTAATACTACAGGGTATAGAATAAAACTGTGAGATCTTTATTTGCAAGTAACGTTTCTAAGAAATTGTGCAAGTTACCACACTGCAGCATACCCAACAGCATATCCAGTTTCTTGGCGGTTTCAATAGGTATATATTTGCGTTAAACAAATGCTGTTTGCCGGGAAAGCTACTTTTTCTGATTAATTCGTAGAATAGAGGGCTAAACCGTTATGAGTGGATGTATTACCATACCCAAACTCAAGTAACTACTGTACAGAGTAAATAAGTCAGTAAGAGATCGATGATAAATTTTAGTATGCTTTCGCCTAGAAAAAATAAAATATAAGGTGCGAGGAGAATAAGCTAGGCGTAGCATATTATAGTTTCCTGCGACCAAATTAAACCGTTCCTAAAGAACGCTGCTAACAATGGTTAATGAACTGCGACGAAAATGGGTGTGATATGCCAAAAGTCACGATATCGTTAGTTAGTGTCTGCGCTCGCAATCGGAAACGTTTTACCTTCCCCGCTGTTATCAGCACACATTACATCATCCACATTCTATAGATGACCTATTGTTCACTCGAATAGTGCTTCCATTCTTATGACGATATCCCAAAATGAGTTCGCTTGACGATAGCTTCAAACGACAATAATAGTTTTTCGTGATAGAATTCGAAAATTGCACGAGATTTGGGGAAAAGTAGTAGCCAACGATGGACAATGCTATGATTAATCGGTTCTTTCAGTTTATTCTGAAATGAATGCATTTTTAATCACAAAAAAACCGACTGAAATAATTTTTGCTCCAAATACAAAAACACATTTTGTAAAATGGTAAATTCGGAAACAGGTTCGAAAAATGTAGTTATCAAGGAAAAATAATCGCACAAAACCCAATAATTTCAATATATTAGAATTTTATATAAATCGGTTTGAAGTAATGTACATATCGTTGCTTAATTAAGTTTCAATTATTTGTAAAGATCGATCAGCTAACAAAAACATAGTTGGAGGGTGTGTCAGATCCGTTTAAAACGAGTATAGTTACTTCCTTTTTCCCTTTTTCCTATCATACCTTGCGAGCGAATTGATAACATCAGTGTGAATTTGTCGTTCGTTATCCAATATAGAAATTCAGATATATTAACTATTAATTCGTTTGACTGGGAAATATATGCGTTCAATATCTATTCATACATACATATAATAAAGCTGTTGTAAATTATTATGATAATTTCTTTGCGAGCCGTCGAGTCGTAAACAGCAATAATAAGTGAATTTCGATTTTTATACATGCTTATCTTTGTATGCATACATATAATGTATATATAAAAGGGATTACATAGCTATTAATGTAATTTGAAAACATTTATTTTTCGTAGAAATAAAAATTGCATATTTTTTGGGATACACCGGCTTTTATCAATTATTTGTTTTTATTTATCATTTATAACATACGTTAAAGCGAGTTGATATTAATTTTAATAATGCATAGTTTTAGGTTAATTAGCGAAAAACCAATTGCGTTTAAAATGCTTTATTTAATCAAGAATTATTATAATGGAATAAACTTTTAAATGGTTTCTTGCATTAATTTTTAATTTTAAATTTCATTTGTATGCAAGTTATTATATATGCTTTATAGCTGGAAGCAATTTATTTAATTTGTAAATTTTAATTTATATTTATTTTAGATTTTTATAAAAAAAAAAAACAATAATAATAATAATTGAGTTATAAATTGATGAAAGTGTTTCCTATTTTCTATTTTATAATAAATGTTTATTTTATTTAAAACTTGTATGTTTATTTATTTATTTTTTTTCTTTTAACGTTTGCTTCATGTGATTATTATTTGTTTATTTAAACGTTTTTTTTTTGATTTTTTTTTTTCTTTTTTTTTTGCTTTTTAAAATAACGCGCCTACATAATAGCGGCGTTTGGCATATAAACGAAAACTACATTTTCCGGTGTTTAACGCAGAAAAGCTCAACACGAACTAAATTTTTGTGTCAGTGAGGTCTTTAACACAGAAACAAAAATCTGTAATTCTTCTTCTTTTCATATTAGGATGGAGTGCGTTAACTGCAGCAGCTATTGCTATCATGACAACGGGTATTCTAAAAAAGCTTTTCTTTTTTTCTATATACATTATCAACAAAAACAAATGGTTAAAAAGCTTTTCTTGCAATTGTATCACGTGCCAACATAACGTGCATGTATATGCTTGAAAAGGATTTAAAAATCAAAACAAACCAGAGAAAATTGAATTTTTGCAAAACAAGCTGAAGCAAACAAATGAATTTGATTTCAAATAAAACTGAAAAGAACTTTTGCAAGAAACTAGAGTTGAAAGCTAAAACATGTAGGTAAAAGAATACGGCAGCCAAAGTGGTAAATAATTTGAGAAATGTACAAAGAAAACTTTGTATTGTTAAAGTAATTTCCGAGCAAAAAAAAAAAATAATAATAATAATAATAATAATAAAAAAGAAAGCTAAATACGCCATGAGGCAAACCTTGGATACCCGCTTTTTTTAAGTAATGTAAGTAAAAACATGTGTACTTTCTTGTTGCATGTAAGTGTGTGTATTAGTCAGTTATGATTTGCGAAATTAAAATAGAAATGTTTGTGTAATGCTTCAGTTTTCTACTTTCTTTAAGTTGCACAACTTGAAGACTTTTCATAATAAATCGATTCACAATTTCACCGTAAGCGTGAAAATGGTCGGTGCAGTGTCTTTGAAACCCGCGTCTTCAATTGTTGCGTACAAATGATAAGGAAAAATTAATCTACAGTTACGCTTGAATGTTGTATTTATTTATCAGACTTGAATACGTAATTCTTGGATTAATTTCAATGCTAAGAGACGTTAATAGGCATGTAACTAAGGAGATTTGTCGAGTTTTTTTTTTCTGACATCAAAAAAGGAACATTAAAAAAATGTGGAATTTTGAAAGACTTTAATAAGAGAATTAGGAAATAATTATACTAAGATTCAGAAAAAATTGATTATCGTTGTATAGCTTTGGACGGTAGCAATTCTTAAATTGTTAGCATACTTTTAAGGTTCTGTAAAAAAATGCAATCTTTTAATTAGGAATGGAAACATTAACTTGAAAAGCATTGGCAGAGACACAACGCAATTTAGCAACACATACACGCAGAGGTAGTTATTGTTAAAATACGCGAAATGCTTGCATTAGAAATATGAAGAAACTTTTACGTTCTACGCAACTAATGGTAGAGGATATATTATATTTGTGCGGACGTATGTGATATCCAGAACAGCTTAAGATACATCAATCAGTTCAGAATAACTGTCGAAATCGATCTAAATTTGTGTGTCCATTTGTCCATTTGATATCTGTTGATGTATTTTTGTCTTTAACTTGCAGGTCACAATTTTTGAGATGTATTGATGAAATTTGGAGACGCATTAACGCAAGAGCGGACGCTGTTGAAAATACTTCGCAATGGTTCACTTGACACAAAAATTAAGTCGACCAAATTTGAACCACGTGGTTCATGTCTTGGACCCCACTCCATATTAGATTTGTCATGAAGAGCGAGCCGTATCGGTTATCATGAAAACCAAGCTCTTATATGGAGAGAAAGTCTAATTTCAATAACAAAATTTTAGGGGGATAAACTAAGTCAGGTTTCAGAGGGAGAGTAATGGACGAATCTTAATATAGCGTCGTATGTATTTTAGCATTGTATTGTTTTTTTTGTCGTTCTTGGATTTGTTTGTCATATCCTGAAATACAGGAAACAATAAATAAAAAATATAAAATAAATAAAAATATTATACTTGTTCAAGGCCGTCGTTAAGTACGCTACACCTTTTCGTTTAATACAGCTATGCATGTAACGACTTTTCAAAATAAGTCATTATAGGATATGTGGTGTAAACAGTGATTCGATCCGAACCATTTTTAATGGGGTTCGTCATAGCGAAAAAATAAGTCGGGATATCGAATTTCATCAAAATTATAAATCAAAAATTGCGATTTATAGGTTGAACACAAAAATACAGGGACAAACATCAGGCAGTTAGATAGACAGACAAGCTTATATATAATATGATATTATATATACACAGTATATCACATAATATTATACAAAATATTATATATTAATAATATTGAACGCAAATGTACGTAGAGATACGGAAGGACAGACAAGCTTCAATCGATTCAGAAAATGTTCCTGAATTGCTCGGTATAGCAAAAGATAACGGTATCTCAAATCTTTCTGTGCGCTGTATACATTCAAACAAACTTAACATACCCAGTACTACATATGGTGTAGGATACGATGATAACAAAGGTATATGAAGACTGAAGACTACCGGTTGTTTATGATCTGTAAAGCATATATTACAGCCCATCATATTTTCTAATTAGTCTCTGATCCCCTGCATCTATAGTGAAAATGTATAAGCGGTTTACGAAAAATCCAGATAATTTCCAGATTTCAAATTTGGTTAAACTCTTATCTCCTACCTCTGTAGATGTCAAATATCCATCGAAATTCGAAAAGTGGATCTTTCCGACACGAGTTTTAAGCAACGTGACCTAAATTCAATAGAATCTGTGAAAAATTGAATTAACGAAAAAAAAAACAATTCTATTAACATACATTGATATATTAATGTACATTTTTACATACCGTTTTTTACATCCTACACAGTTACGGTACAAGAATATGTTAACTTTCTACGAATGTACGCAGAACACTTAGAAAGACTTGGGACCCACCTGACTTTTGTTATGTCGATCGAATCAGAATCATTTTCTGAATCACTTTACAATTCGACCTAAGCTTGTCTGTCCGTCTGACCATCTGTCCGTCTAATATTCTTGTATTCAATGTACAAGTCGCAAATGTGGAGATATTTCGATAAATTTTTTTTTTTAATTCAATCACGAAACCTGTTGAAAATGTTCGGATCAGACCCTTTTCTTCAACCACTTCCATATCGCCTTATTTTGAGAAGACGTTATATGAATAACTGCACAAGGTGAAATGGTGTAGGGTATTTAATGGGGTGTAGCACACTATAAAGGGTTCACTTGCTTCTACATATATTATTATGCATTAATATTCTTGAATTTTTATCACAAAAATTTTTATTATAATTCGCTATTATTTTATTGAATTTCATTCATTTCCGAACTTATTTGCATAAAAAGTTCACCCTCTGCTTTTTCTATTTTGCTTTCGTAAAAAACAAAAAAAAAAAAAAATTTTTATTTTCACTATCTAAGAAAAAAAGCATTTATTGGTTTATGACTAAGTGAGATAGCAAACCGTTACTTTAAAATGATTCCTTTATAGGTCGCTGCATTGAACAAGTGAAAAAATTATTACGTATGTCATTCAAAAATTTTAATGTAAATATATTTGAAAATGTGAATTTTATGCCGAACTTTGAAGACGTGGAATAATTTTAAGCAAGTGCATATAAGTAAGATAAGAATAAAGCATGATAATGCGATAGTGACAATAAATATAGAAGTGAATTTAAGAAAATGATGACTTTGAAGGCATATGAAAATAGATTTGAATCGATTGTCTTTCAATTCATTGAATTGATTACGATTAGAAACAAGTAAGAAGACTGTAGTGGGGCATGGCCCGTCATTAAACACCCTGCATTTATCCAGGGAGAGAGATACTTATCTAGGATGTTATATGGGAAGTGATCGTAGAAGTGATGAGATCCAATTTGTTCGTTTGTGCCAAGCGTTCGTCCTTGGACTAAAACATGTGGGTGCACTCAAAAATCGCGAACTGTAGCTTGAATATAACAAAACAAGACGGACAGGCGGACAGACGAACAGACGATGAGTAGACCGGTTAGATCGGTATAATAAAAGCTGGGCCCATCTCCACTACTTCCTGGTGTTGCTTACATCCGGAAAAGCTTAATATACGCTTGAGCGTGACATGACATACATATATATAACTGCTTTACGTTTGGAGTCGAACTTACAAGGATTGCGTCAATTGTTAATGAAATTTGTGCTTAAGTCGCCCACAAACAGCCAACAAACGTTATCAGAAGTTTTTAAGATAAATTCTTTATTCAATTCATTTCCAAAAGTTACCCTTTGGGAAGTTAATAGACTTAATCAAATACTTGGCACACACACGCATTTAAACGTATAGTTTTAGATTTTATATGGTAGATATTAAAAGTTTATCCTAAGTCAAGTAAAATAATTATATTCGTTATATTAAGTATTAAGAAGAAAAGCGAAAAATGATTATGTTAATGTGGCCCATGAGTTAACTGTAGATCTTTAAATTTAATGGCATATATATTGTATGTATATGTTTGGCGTATATATCAATGAAAAACAGTTCAATTTTTGACCCGAAAAAGGCCATCTTTTGTTAACAATAATATTGAACACAATTTATTGAGAAACGCTCTGCGAGCTTTTACAGAAAATGTTATTTTAAGCGTATTGTAAAAGATTCGAGGGAAAAGAATGAAAATTGTAAGAATTGTTTTATGGGCTGTTTTCATAAATGTTATGTGTTATAAACGCTTTCTAAACGCATCTGTAAGTGGATTAGCAACGTTAGAAATCGAGAGACAAGACAATAAGCTGTAACTTTCCCCAACCAGAAATTCATTTGGCAGAGAGAGTCTTTTCGAGACATTTGGAGAAGTGCTCGAAACTTCAGACAACCAATTTCTTTCAGATAATATCTTGAGAAATTTCCAGTGAAATGCCTACTTTTGTAACATATTCGATTCAGGTGATTGAAGATAGCATAGTGTCGGTACGCGTTAATACTTACATTAGACTTAGCCTGCTGCTCTCTATGGTAAATACATAAAGGGAAAAATGAAATCTATAACCGAGTTCAAATCGTGTCTCACACGTTTTTATTTCTTGGCAGAGGCTCTGACTCCTTTAGAATCGATCTCAGTGATTAGACAACGGTCGTATTAGGATATTTTTGTTTGCGAACGCTTTTCAATGACCATAAATACTTTCCAAAGGCAGATGTTACCGAATTGAACAACTTGGAAATTAAAACGCAGACATTCGGCTGTAGCTTCCTAGCGGATTTTTTTTTGTATTGCTTGTGTGGACAAAACCTGAATATTTAATAATTCGGCAAAGCTTATCGAATTATAAGAAGAGTCTTAAGCACATATGTTGCGATGTACACAAATATATCGTATAATCTTTATAATCTTTATCTTATCAAAAAAGAAACGAAAAACAAGTCTCTCTCGTGCTGCAAACGTAAAGCAACTCAAACTCTTGCAAATGATTGACAGCTAAACGATATTGCAAAACAAACATATTTCCTTTTAAGCAACAAATGGTATTTTTCCCTTCTCTTTTGATTTGTTTTATCTATGCATTTTCAAAAGCCATTTATAGTAAAAAATTATGGGAGAGAAAAAAAAAAACAAAATTCTGTGAAAATTTGTATGTAATTTGTGTTTTTGGCAAAGATCAAAGTTTTGTTAACTTTGTAGTGCTGCCAAATTGTTGTTGCTTGTATTTAGCATTTTTCATAAGTGGCCTGAAGCTATTTGATGAACTTTTCCGAAAAGCAATTTGCATATAATTAATGCTATTTGCTATTTGTTGTTTCGCTGGCCTTCAAGCACTTTCATCCGGATTATGAAAATATCTGCGCTGCTTGATTAGCTAATAATTTCTTAATTAACCGGTTACGTAGGGCCGTTGTGTTGTGTTGTGTTGTGTTTTTTTTTTCTTCATTTGGTTCACCTGCACATAATATTTTCATAGCTTCCATATAAGAATTCAGGTATAGGTAAGCACCAATTGTATGTAAGCATACCTACGCTTACGCAACATATTACGATTACATAAAGTGCTACCAAAATTTTTGAATAAAACGACGAAATCTTTATGCACAAAAATTACGCAGCAATAATTATTCCTTTCTTGTTTACTATTTTTACACTTTGCAGCACTTGTGTTACAAGCGTATATGTAATTTTGTATGGATGTATACAATATCCAGAACTAGTTGGAATAGATCCACCGTCATCACTTTCTGAATCGATCTAAGCTTGTCTGTCCATCCGTTCGTTTCGTTTTCGTGTGTCACAAAGTTTAGTACACTTACATCTTTTGGCCAAAGGACGAAAACCATTAAAAATTATTTGCGTCGGACCACTTTTTCGACCACTTCTCCGAAAACTCCTTATTCTGAAAAGACGTTATTTGAATAACCGCAGGATGATGTAGGGTATTTAATAATGGTGAACCGTAGGGCACTATTGTGTTTTCCGTTTCTCTTATCATTATTATAATAGAAAATTAAAAATATTTGCTTTTTTTTTCTTTTCTTTTCTACAGAAAATTTTACAAATCGAAACTTAGCTTAAGAACTACTTAACAAAACGTTTTTGTATCCTATTTTCGCGTTCGTAAAAAGGAATATGAAGACAATGAATGCAAATCGAAAAATGTTATACTTTGTTTTGTAGAGATCTTTATATTCGATATTTATGTAAATATAAAATGAATTAATCAAATCTAAAGCCATAAATAATGCTTTGAGTAAAATTTGAAACAACACTTCAGCAACAATGTTGAGTGGCAGAATACATGAGCATTCAGTATTTATAACTTTCACACATCTGCATTACAGAGCATTGGCTGGCTGACTGACTGACTGACTGACTAGACTCTGTTGCAAAAACACTCGCATATCGTGCTTATAGACATACAACACTGTGTACACAGAGTATTGTACATATTTAAACATTGATGATATATGTGGTTTCTAAATGCATATAAAACGTATGAAATAAATTGTGAGACGCATAGAAACGTGGGTGTGAAACGATGAAAACAAATACTCTGCACAAGTTGGATATAAATGATTTATTTACTAAATGGGTATCGGTTGGCGATACAATAAGCTTCTATCATGATTATTATTCCGTTCTTAAATGCACTAACAATAAATGTACCCTGAATTTGCTGCATCGGAAGTAAAGAGCTTTCCTTTGTTAATCGAATTCTACTACTAGCTATCTTCGTAGCTTAGCAGCATATGAATTTCGTAATTACGTTTGTAACATTTGCAATATTCAGATTGCCAAAGGATTGAAACTTTTCTAATATATTCCTTTAGTTCAAGTGGAGGGGAAAAATCCATATATTCATAGAAAAAATGAATCCTCGTTAGTAAATACCAAGTTTCCCTAGGTGCATCGAGACAGTTAACTAATCGATGTTAAAATTATGTTCGACTCCAGTAGTCGGCATGTATCGGCCAAAGGTGTTTATATTCGTTATTTTACTCGGCATTACTCGGAAAGTTGTTTATTCTTGAGCACCGCAACGAAGTTTCGCAAATTGCTAACCAATACATACTTTCGTTGTTCCGCCGTTTTGTTTTTGCCCTTTCGGAAATTCACTTTTATTTCTATTTTCATTTCATTTCATTTATTCCTTTGTTAAGTACCTATAAAGCCATAGGCTTGTCACCTAGTTACCTAATACCTACAAAATTCCTCATAAATGAACATCTGTGTCCTTCTTGATATATCTAAAACGGAAAAAATAGGTTATGTGCACCTGTAACACGGTTGATTCGTTTCGCTTTGTACGAATCGTTTAGATTAAGGAAAAATAGTTTTTATGGCCGTTCTTTTTTCACAAGGAACGTATCAAGATTTATCTATAGATATTTTTTACTTTTTCCTTCATGCACTTAATCGTTCTATAAATTTTTGGAGTTCAAATGCAATGAAAAGTGAACATCTGTTTTAATGGTTAACCGTGTTATACGAGCCCTTCTTCGAGGGTTACACGAATCCGATCACAATTTTTCCGTCATTTTCTACGAATCTGTCTTATATCAACGGATGCTATAGGGACGATCTACTGTGTACCACTTTCATAATGTCTGAATGGAAAAGGAATTCGACGAACCGTATAATCGCAACATATTCATCAATAAATTACATGCTGTAATAGATGGCGTTTGAAAAACGTATCTGTAGAGTGCATTATCGTGGACACTATTAATAGAAAAGTTGTGCTATGTGAAAGGTATCCACAGTTCGTCTTAACACCAATGCATACTTTACTTTATAAAGTTTTGTTTGCGTTTCTCTCATACGTCAGAAGTTATTTGTTTATGTTATCTGTTTATGCTGCTGAAGCTCTTTTCCTTACAAGCAAAGAAGAGTTTTTTTTTTTTTGTGTTACGCATTAGTAAGTGTTTGGATGACTGCAACGTTAAAATGTTAGTGCTTTTGTACACATACCGTTAGGCCTATGCAATTTTATTTTCCTTTTTGGTTTTCATTTTCCAGTTAACGGTACAAAAATGCTCTTGAAGCTTTTAGTAACATCGCATTTATTTGCAGAAAAGTCTTATTTTTCATTTATTTAACATTAAAGAAAAGTGCTTAAAGCTCTTCGTTGCGTGAGGATGAGCTTCTCGAATTGGTTAAGTCGGTGAATGTCTTGGATAAGTTAAAGTAGACAAAAAACCCATCTGGGGAAACGAAAAATTGTACACTCAAACCTGCCTTTGTGGAATCTTTTTTTGTGCGTTTATGCGGTCACTGTTCACCGTATAAAAAAATACTTTTTAATTGTGTTGCGAAAATTATTTTTTATACACCGCAACACCAACAACAAAAATCCCCTGGTGTCAAAAACTTTACATGCGTGTGCGGAAAGGTTAACCGTGACGAGATCCTATAATCTTAGGCAAGCGTTCAAATAATATATAAAAATACCTTACGAACGATTAACATCTTGCTACGACTATACACGAAGCGTAAGGCTACACCACTGGAAATTGATCCCGGGTAACGCGATTTGACCATCGAACTTCTTAACTACGTTGCTATGCGATAACTGTGAATCAGATATAACCGTTCTTTAGCATAATTCGAGTTTTTCAAAAAAGTTCAAATTGTCATAAAAGCTCTCTTCCGCTTTTGTGCAACTATACTAAAAGCAATTTGCAAAGCAAGTGAATATAGCACCCGAAGAGGTTATCATTTGATAGACCTCGTAAGTGACGGTAAGTTTACTGTTCAACTAAGTTCTATAAAGGACAAATCTAAGCTGTGTGTTGTTAATGTCGATCGGTCCACTGAATTCTCCCCAGTTAACGAATTGCATTTTGTTTAGGTACCAAGTCCTCCTAGTCAATGCGCGAGTATAGCCAACGAAGTAATTACTGATAGAGACCCTTTTCGTTATCATTTTAGTCCCAAAGAAGCTTTGAGAATTATCGAAAACTAAGTGCATGTGTAGGACGGAATCAAGAATTCCATATTGGTGCCAAAGCAGAAAAAGAATGAGTGCATTATGGGTTTCGAACATATTGTGCAACTCTTATCTAATCAATAAATGCAAAAACATGCGATGTTATTAGAAATCGTTTCAGTTGTGTCTCATCCTTCTCGGACTTAGAAGCCATTCTCTTGGACAGAGATGAGGCAGCACTCAAGGATGTGACTACTTCTATGTAAAAAAAAGGAAAGACAAAAATTAAAGATTAATTTATTATTTAGTTCAAATGCAACCTAAATTTTCTGGTTTTCAACAAAAATTACAAGTTTTTAAAATAAAAGAGAAAAGTAAAACCAATTATTAAAACTGAAAGGAATTCTGGGAACAAACGCAGGGGTTTAGACAAAAGTGCAAGTTTTTTGCAATTGCGTTTTATTACGATAGTAATCGGTAGGTGCACTCATACTCTCATTTAGTATTTCGTACAAAACTTATGCGATAAGAAACTTTAAACGTGTTTATCGTTCGCATTTCCATACCATATTAATTAAATAAAAGCATTATAATGGATCCAGGGCCCCAATCATTTCGATTAATACAGTTATTTATATGTCGTCTTTTGAAAATATGGCGATATATGGTTCCGATACGAACTATTTCTGGACTGAAAGACGTCATTGTACTAAATTTTGCCATAATACCTTCAAATATACATGTGTAGACATCAGACAGATGGACAGATAGGGTTAAATTGATACCAAAAATGATCGACGATTCGATTCACTATAAAATATTTGGTTTTAGTCTCTCTGTGTGCCACATACATCCGAAGAAACTTTATATACCCGTTACCCACAAGTTATGCAGCATAGAAAATATTCCGCATTTGTATTGATTGAGTTGCTTACTTAAGCACTGACTATTCACTATAAAATGGGCCCAATACGCTGTATAGATTTGTACGCCGGTTTAAAAAAAAAAAAAGAAAAAGATTTCCAAAATTTTCTCAACATACTTTTTGTCGCCCTCCAATAACGACTTATGATACTTGCTATACTGATACCTACACAGGCCACTTTTCGCCTATGCTCAAGGATGTCAAGAATGTTGGACACACTCTCGTTACACATAAGCATTTGAGTTCGTCGTTGCATGCGCTCAAGGGTGTCCAGTCAAAACCAGAAAGTTTCAACCTAAACATACGGAGTTTAGTCTGATATTGTCCGGCTTTTGGTCGGGATAAATGGTACGGATATCGGCTGCGTTGGAATAGTTTTTACATCACTTTAAATAACCTAAGATTTTGACAGCATTTTTCACACATCGTTTTATATTCTCATTCCCAGAACGTCAAAAGCTGCCGATTCTGCTACGTTGACTCCGTTAAATCAAAAGTGATGCTCGTCACTGCACCTGTGAAATATGTAATGACTTTTGTTGGCATTGCTGGCATTGTTGGCCTTCAAGAACAATGGCAGATAGTACAACAATTTGATGATAGATTAATGAAAACTTCCAACAAAATAAGTTTGCTACGCAAAAACTTATAAACACGTTCCGTATATAGGGGCGCATATGTAAACAAAATCTAAGTAGAGAAAATATTAAAAAAAAATCATAATAATAAAAACAACTTGTCAAGTGTAAAGTAAGGATTATATAGGCGTGCACACATCCCATGATAATGTATGCAAACGTATGCATAAGTGTAAGGAGCAAAAGAAAATGAATAAATAAACTTATTTTTAAAAAAGAAGGTCTCGTTTTTTTGCCCATCGTCATGGCGTATGGATATACGAATTTTACTTTCTTGCTTGCAACACCTGAAATGCATATACATTGCGAATACATTATACAAATATACATCATACTGATGTTGACTCTTCCATTTTTTTTTTTTTGGAGACATGCAGACCGCAAAGATTTCGGTGAAGGGAGGAAATTATGACTTTATATGCCAACCATAATAGCAATTATTATTGGGTTTTATAAAACTCTTACAACCATAATCCAAAGAATTCCTTTTAAGCAAGTGCTTGTAAATGATGGCAACAGCTGAGGGAATATCTCTTAAGCATATGAGTATTTTTGGCAAACGTGAAGGTACCGTGCAGCCCGTTCAAGTACTACTCAAACCTCAATCGGCGTAACATGTTGCATTCAGAACTCGATTAAAAGCGTTAATGGACCCATCCGCTCTTAAAAAATCAACATTAATTTTTCTCTGTTCTTATGTGAAGAAAATTCATATGCGTATATATGTATAGTGATTTAATCTAAATCTAAATCCATTAATACTCACTCATTGTGAGAATTTCTGAGATTCGCTAGATAGGCAGAAGATATGAGGATGCTAGTCATTTATTGATGCAAAATATACTTCTCTTACATATGGATACAGGGCGCAATTCTATTATTCTAGGACCATGGTACGCGGACCACTCAGCAAGTCAGAATGTCGGCTCTACCTTTTAAAAAGCTAGACAAGATAGGTACTCGGGTCATTTAAATAAAATTAAATATTTTATTGGTCTTATATCCTCCAAGCACTTTCAAAATATTCATAGGTTCAGATGATCCGTATACGAATCTCCCAATTCCACTTGCACCGTTTCAGTTTCACAAAGAATATGTCTAATGGTAAGATTAATATAAGATAAAACGTATGCATGTATGATGTTCAAAATATTAGGTGGGCCAGAAATTTCTTTCAGTTTTTCACTATAAAATAAAATAAATAATAAGCTTGTTGTTTTCAATGAATTAAGTTTTTCTGTAATCTCACGAATCGTTACGTATCGACCAGTTTCGTCCGTAATCCTTAGTTGATCGTCATCAGTGGTGCCCATCTCATCAAAACGCAGTAAAGCTTTCACTGACAATTCCCAGAACGAGACTTCGCAAAGCAATTTTGTGGAGTGTGTCTCCAGTCTACAATGTACAGTCTAACATCTGCTCAGTCTCACTACCATAACACAACCCATCACTTTAAAATTTTGTTTACAAAATAAACATAAGCCTGCTCTACATAGCTATGTATATCTCTACACCTAATTATTTGCCTAGCTATCTGAAAAAAGTTATTTTGACCTGATGCCGAGAAAAACCGGGATAACCTTCCTACCTACTACCTCATTGTGTTTTTTTTTTATTACATATGAGATAGCACTTCAAATATAATTTTACAAACTATACGCTAAGTTTTGGGGGCGTAAATGGTTTCCCGTTGTTTTCTATCAAAAACTAGGAAAGAATTGTGAAATAACGGTACATTACTTTTTATTCAGAGTAGCGTCCATCAATACCTACTACATTTTTTCAACTTTCTAGCAGCATTCGGATACCATGCCATAACAACATTTCATCCTTTGAGGCTATCCACGAATCAACCCATCTTCGTTTGATGTAAAGCGTTGCTCAGACAGACCGTGTGCCATCGACTGGAACAATTGATTATCGGAAGGGGAAATATCTGCTGATCACAACGAGGAGGGTAGGACATTCGAGATTAGAACTGCAAACGAAAAATTTCTTCATACTAAAAACTCACGATATCATGGGGGGTGAGTTATCACGTCCATTTTTTCTCGCAATGGGATCAATTATTGTTGGTAGCACTCCTTAGTGATGGTATCATTTTGTTGGAACAAACCATAATACACGACGCACTGTCGACGATGGTTCTCCTACTCTGCCGCATAGTTATTTGGATTCTGGATATCATAACGCATTCACTATTCATAAAGGCTAAACAGCATCGTCCTTCAAATTAAGCAGGAAAAGTAAACTTCATCGCAACTGAAGCTTATTGAGCACAAAACTTGACATTTTCATACGCTAAAAATTATATAATGCTGAGTCAGTTGACCAGGCTTACGCTATCGCTTTTTACATCTGACGATTTCAACAAAACGTTCTGATGGGTGGTTTTTATTATATATTGTATATCACGTATTACATATCGTGTACCTTTCGAAAGCAATCCTTCAAGGCAAGCTCCCATATACCAAAGGAAATTTTAAAAGCAATTTATTTACTTCACAATTTTCAGCCAGATCTTAATAGCGTAAATTAAGAAAATAAAAACAATGAATTTATTTTCTGTTTTTTTACTGTGTCTCGTGCAAGTCTTAGAACCGAGTTTCCATTTTTGAAAAGAAAAAATTTAAGATATGGTGACTATGTGTTTTAAACCTGTTTAGCAAATATGTATTATTATGCATAGACTATAACATGAAATCGTGGGAGAGATGCAAACATAAAAAGTTCCAAAATATCACTTTTTATAACCTTGGATTTATATTTCGCTATGGATTTAAAAATTTTAAACAAAATAATCTGAAAATGGTTGCGTAAGTAACAGCAATCCATCAACTGACATGTTCAAAGTTATTTTTATTATATTTGTTTGATGGGAGGTTGACATCTACTAAAATTTGCCATCACTTTTTTGTTTACGCGAAATATCTTGAATTTTTAGTTTAGTTATCCAGCAATCCACGAACGTAAAGTGTTTGATTTGAAACGAATTTTTTCAATTAAATTCGCGATAAATCTTTAAATGGCTTACAATGCATTTTCTATCTCGAAAACACTAGTATATGATTTTCAAAACTTGAAAAGAAGGCCATAGAGCAATGAGAGATTTCATTGAACACTTAGCGGCTTTCGTCGACAGGGTCAAGAAACTGATGCTTCAATGTCGTGGATTCAAGGTGTAAATCTGTTTCCATTACATGTGCAGTCGACCAAAGCCATTGCGATATATAACAAGGGTTTGTAACCAAAAACTTATCGATTATGATTGAAAAAGCTTTGTACTTACCTGTTATTGTTCTTTGTGTGAGTTTTCCTCTTTTTGAAACTCAAATTTCCACTTGAAAGAAAACCTCATTTTGAGTAAATTAATTTTCACAATTCTTTCCTCTGCAAGCCGTATTTCGGTGAATTGATTCTCGTAACATAAATAGAGATTAAACTCAAGTGCTCACATTCTGCTGTTGCAAGCGCTCGGAATTATTACACAATGAAAATTCTTCTAATCGAGAAAAATTAGTTTTCATAACTCATTTACAAAATTTATCTGGGTTTTTAAATTTTCCGCTTCTCATATTACCATCAAACGAGGATTTCAATTTATATAAATCATATTTGCTGTGGAATCAAAACAAAATCCCAGCACAGAAACCACAACTATTTCAAACATTATTTATTCAATTATATTATTTTGGTTTTATTTAACTACTTTAAAAACTCGTAAATTTTGTGGTGGTGTAAGCGCTTAATTATAAATTTTTTCTCATACGTGCAGCATGTTATGCGTAGGAGGATGTATGTACAAAAGTTTGTTATACCCTACACAACGTGTGGTAGAAGAGTGTATAAAGTGTGTGCCGATGTACACAACATCTAGAAGGACCTGAGATAACAGATCCAGCTTTTAATATTACATAGCCTCGAAGCTTGTTTGCCCATCTGTCGTCTGTCCGTTTGCGTTCATCTTACGGCTGACAATTTTTTAAACATTTTGATAATATTTAATACATCGACATGTTTTGGCCCAAGGACGAACGCTTTCGAAAAAAGGTTAGAATTGCACTGCTTTTCGGAAGGAATTCCTTATAACGTTTTATTTTGAAAGATCGTACTAAGCAAAGTAATGAATGGTGGGCTCTGGCACATTGCAATGTTTTGACTTATTTTTGATACTAAATTAATCATAAAACTTTTCCATACTTGATCCATGTTATTCTTGAGGAAAATGCTGAACATCATTTCACTAAGAGACATACATATATAGAAAAGTCATTTATATAGTAGTGTAAATGAGCTACGTTTCATTGGGACCTTATCTTTTGCATGACGTACTTACTAATCCGACAAACAGATTTGTTGTGAAATTTCAAAACTGTATTCTTTATAGATTACTGTTTAATAACAATGTGAGGCTGTGTTAGTTTTATATGCACCTCTATGCGCCAAGTTTCAGTTGTTAGTCTCAGGATCTGCAATTGTAGGAGTTTCAATAGTAGTACGAAGCATGAAGGCGTAAAGCGAACAGATAAACGATAGAAGTATAGTGTAAAAATGTAAATGGATAAGAAAAAAGATGTAAAAACACTATAAAACCACTATTACCCTACCCTTCGTTTAATAAAGTTATACGAGAGGTGGTCGAAAAAGTGTTCCAATCCGAACCATTTTCTATAGCAGTCGTTTTTGGACGCAAACATGTCGGTTTACCAAATTTTCTCCAAATATCTTAACAAATGACATCTATAAGTTGAACACAAGAATACAAGACGGACGGGCGGACGGACGGACAGACAAGCTCAGATCGATATGAAAGGTGATTCTGAATCAATTGATTGGTTGAAGTGATTCAGAAGGTGATTCTGAATCCATCGCTATAATACAAAAGTTAGGTCTACCTAAGAGCCAAAAGTGATGTAGCATACAATAAATTGTATGCTGAATTGCAACAAACTCAACATTGAAATATGCATGCCTCTTTCTCTGTTAAAGCGCACGGAATATATATTATGTGAAAACCATAAAATCAGTCAGTATTCAGTTTATGTTTATAAAATTTAATTTAATTGCTTTGGTTGCATTTATATAAATACGAACAAAGACTAGAAACAAATGCGAATAACGAATTAAAAATGTATTTTTTTTTTCTAATCAAGGTATTACAGTTTTTTTATTTGTTTGTATTTTGTTTTAAAGCCATTTACAACTGAGATTTGTGGCTTTGGAGCATTTTGTTGGCTAACCATAATATGTTATTAAATTATTTTCCTGTTCTCTGTTTACTGAACTTGTAAAAATAGGTGCGTATTAGTTTTTGCTATGCGCGTGTATTAGTAGAAAATTTGAATTTTCATTTTTTGTTTGTTGTAGTGATAAAAAGTTTTATTACTTGCACTTAAAACATTACCAAAATTCGTTTTCACACGTAACCATAAATGAAACTAATGTTGTTGTAACATTGCGAAATATGCATCAGGCATCGGAAATGCTATATAGTGATATATATGCAACATATTTCTTGCAAAGTTTCAACTTTTCATCTCAATGTACAATGCGTACTAACTGATAGCTGAAAGGATTCGCTAAACGGATTCAGAATTTATATATATTTCTCATTAGGCCTTCGATCGGTATTCTTCAATGTTACGAAGGCAAAGACAAGTCCAGTGTACCCTGAATGAACTTTCTTCGCCCTCAGATACGTCCGCAACAGTTGAGAACTTGAAGCAAAGGTATGACATAACGCAAATTTGCAATGACCCTGTGTGTGCACAGCATATATAAGTAAAAAAATCTTAGTCATTATTAGCCATAGGTAACGGCGTTCGTAACGTTCACATTTAAGCAATTCATCGATTTTGTTAAGTTTCCTGGGTTAAACTCAGCATATTTCAGACTACACATAGGAAATGCATGTCAAGCGTTTGATGGACTAAGAAGATGTTAGATGCCTCATCACAGAGTCATGGATATTTCCCATCACTGTGACTGCGTTAAGTGAACTTCTTCTTTTAATTTTCCTCAGTTTTTTCCCTGTTTTGTTTTCTCTACTTATTGATTTGTTTTGAAAGTTGATACAAAAATTAATTACATTTTTATGTTATATAACTCGACGATATATTGTAAGTATTGATTTTATATGAGGAATACTTACTGATTGCTTACACAAACTTTGAAACTTAGTTAAGCGTATAAAACGTATAAAAGGGTATATGAAAGCAATTTCAGCTGAATAATACCTTACACGCGCACTGTTTCATAAATACATTATATTTCACATTAATACCTTAACGGCAGGTGGTATATGCTGGCTTACCTTAAATTGTTAAACTCAATGAAAGTATCCTTAGCCGCATTACATTGGGATCAAAAAAAAAAAAAAAAGAAGAAAGCTAAGGTATTTTAAAATTTCATTAATGGAATAATATGGCCATGCTTACTAGAACCAAACATGGCCAAAATATTCATCAAAAACATTTCAGTCGCAATTCCGTTCAAGGTCTACTCGAAGACACTAGTAAATAAAGGAACTTTATATTGATTTTTTCAATCACTTTACGTTTAAAAGTTACTTTAGACAATACTTGGACTTTTTTTGTTTTTTTAATTACATTGAAGGGTTTACCTTAATTTTTTTTTATTTTAGTCCTTGCATAAGGACTAAAATCTTTTTTAAAAAGTTAATTATTGTGCGCGTATGCGTGTGGTTGATACCGTGAAATATTCTACCTCTCTCTCCCTCTATTGCTTACATTCGGTAGGTGTTTAAGCGTCACTATCAAATCTCGTAGAGAGATGCTAATTGCGTCTTCGTGCTGAGAACTAGTGAAATTAATCACATACTTACAAATTTAGTATTAATTTTGAAACTAAATGTTGGATGACCTTAAAATGTGAACTAAACGTTATCAAGCAACACCTTAATTCATTGATATTTAACTTGGATTTAATTTTTGATATCAAAGAGTGATTTTTCGGTTTTTCGCCCATTGCTCATAAATTTCAGAAGATATAACAGTAAAAATATCCTACACCACCTGCACAAACATACAAAATATCATCCACGAAAAATCAAAATTACAAAGTATCGAAATATAATATTTCCATACCCATCACTGAACGATGAGGGGTATATTCGATTGGTCAAACCGTTTGCAATGTCCAGAGGAAAACTTCAGAGGACGCACACAATATATATTTGTTCTTGATCGCCATCAAACTTTGTATCGATTTAATCATGGCCGCATACCCGTCTGTCCAGGTTTGCGTCTGTCTGTCTGTGTAAGGTATGTTGTAAACATTCGCCTGGCAGCAAATATGAAGCTATCGACGTCAAGTTTGGCAGAAACGGTGGAAATTTTTGCACGCAGGTTGGTATTGCAAATGGGCCAAATTTATTGAAGGACAAGCCAACGGTATCACGTGCCCTCATAACGCCGCTGTTTTTTTAAACGAATAAAAAATTTGCTTCTTGGTCATTACTCATAAACTAAAGCAGCTAAATTTACAAAAATGTAATCGCATATTTCATGGGTGATGCCGTAGTATCGGCACAAAAATGAGAAAATTTGCTACGCCTACCCGATACTATAGTGTATCAAAATTTTTTTTTTTTCTTTTCAATACCAATTGTAACACGAAGAAAAAGGTTTCAAAAATCACATAAAGAATATTAATACTTGGCCAGTTTCAAATTTGCAATGCAGTTAAGAATGTCCGTCTGCTCGTCTGTCCATCTGCCCAACTGGGTAGAATCTGTGGCAAGCAAGCTTTCAACCACAAAATTGCAAGTATCGACTACAAATTTGGAAACAAATTCGAAAATGATTCAAATCGGTTAAAGGACACGCCCATAACATCCACACGCCAACACAATAAAAACTGAGAGCATTTTTGCTATTCGAGTTTTCTGTTTGGTACTCATAAAGTCCAACCCATACACCATATATATTCCCACTTTTATTCTGAAAATAGAAAAAATCAGCCGTTCCCGCCAAACATTAATGAGTATGAAAATATAGCTGGTTCCCATTTTGTAGCCCTTTTTAGGATAACGGTGATGTGTATATAAGCTTCTGTAACAACCAAATATTAAGTATTTCTTAAGTGTTTTTTTTTTGGTTTTGGGCTACTGATAAAGATCAGGATCGCACAAATTGCTGAACAGATTGCTTATGTTTTATTTCCATTTAAATAAATCAGGCGAATAACTCAAGTGGAATACTGAAGATAAACTACTTAGAAAATACGTTTATGGCTGAGTTTATTATCTATTTCTGCTCTAAGCTTTTTATTGTATTAGTGCTCTGAAGAAAAGTCTCACTTAGATTTCTATATAGAATATTGCTTACAAACATGAAAGTGTTAGTAGCTATCGTGGAAGCGTATACTGTCTGCGGCACTAATATTTTTTCATTTCGTTTCGTTTCGTTTCGTTTAAAACTCTGAAAGCTAACCGCAAACCTATTAAAAATATAACCAACACTTGTTTATAGGCAGAACCGACATCCCATGTGTGTTAACTGCGGTTATATCGTGTGCTCTCAATATATACGCATGCATGTGCTGTCTCTATCAACACATCCACTTGCACACATTAATAACGGTTAACATGATAAAGTTTTCTATATTCTTTTCCTCTATTTTCTTCTTCTTCTTCTTCTTCTTTTTTTTTTTTGCACTCATTTAGATGAAATTCGAAACTTGTTTACCTTGAAATTCTCATTTGAACGTATCATTAAAACGCTGTAATTGCCATTTTGTGTGTGTTTTCTCTTTCTTTCTTTCATTCTTTTATTTTTTCTGTTTTTTTTTTTGTAGCGCACATCAAACAACATCTTGAAAATCATCCACCTCCCAAATGATTTCTAACAGTTAAACGCCCCATCACTTTATTAAGTTGAATGTCTTTCAAAGTATTTCATTTATTCGCACAATACCCTCCATACAATTTCCATATATTGTCGTTCGAAATGAGTTATTTAAGTATTCTAATGCTTTCTTACTTCTCCCCACCCCCTTTTTGCTTTTTAGAAGTTTCGAAGTGATTTCGTTAACAAATAGAAAACATTTTATTAAAATGTAACTAAGCGTGCAGCGAACGTCTCTTTAAATTATATCTCGTCTGTAGTAAATGATCATAATAAAAACCATCAAAGTATCTTTGCACAAATGACATTACAATGAAGGTAACCTTCACTTGTAAAAATGTGCTCACATACATTATCACAAGAAGTCGAATATTGAATAATTTAAATGGTGTATAAGGATTTTTTTTGTATCTATCTATCTATCTATCTATCTATCTATCAGTCAGTTAGTTTGGCAGGTCAACTGTACGACCGAAATGTTGATTCGTTAGCTAGTTAGTATTTGAAGTGTCACAAAAATTAACATGAAAAGGGGAAATTTTTCTTTTATTAAAATCTACGGAGGAAAAGTTGGATGGCAATCAGAGATATGGAAGGGTATGGAATGGCACACGTAATGCCGATAATCTTAATCGATCACAGTCTGAAAACTATGGAATCCACGGAGATCACGATGCCCATCTCAGAACTAAATCGTATGCACAAATAATATCCGTAGGCGTTTGAATGTGCGCCGAAAATGCGCATTGCACATGCATTTTTTAATGCGTATCGAAATTGGGAGTGGCAGTAGGCAAGCCGGCGTGAAAATTTCACCGCTAAGACGGTGCTTTCACGAAGTAGTCGTGGTGGTCCATACCTGGTACACTAGCTTTGTTATAGACCTACCTTAGATGTAGGATTCTCTTGCAAACGACGCGATGCCAGTTATCGTTTAAATGCACCTCATAAACATTTGGCTCTTGGGTATAGATGTTAATTTCAAAAGCGATCTGCATTCTTTACTAATTTCGTATGTAAGTAAAACGTTGTAACGTCCACGCATATATTACTATCTTATATATATATATATATATATATATACATGTACACGCTGCCGTTAGATTTTTCATCAAACGGTTTATAAATTCAAATTTCGTTTCTTAAAACTTGCCCTAAAAATAGAAAGAAGACGAACTCTTATAGCAGGCGATCCAGGTAATTGGAATCGCCGTGTTCTTTGTGGGGCTTGTGGGGATTTTTAAATTCGTTTTAAATTCCATTGTACTCCAAATAAACAAACAAACCGAATTTAAAAAGTCATCTAAGCGAATTGCATTGATATCAAGCAAACAAAGTAGAAGTAGTTTGCATATCTTAGCTGTTTAGGTGCTACGTTGCGATTTAATTTGTAAAGCGAGAAAACTCAGATTATTGTACAACCTTCGGAATTGCTGTACGCTTTCAGTGAAGGCACGATTGTGGCTCGCCGTGTAACTGGTTGAGCGGCTGTCCGTAGTTTTGCATATTGTATGTCATCCTTACACTACTTATAGAATATGTGGATATTTAAAGAATAAACTATATACTGCTATATACTGCACTCTATAGCAGAGTTTGAACAGCGATTCCAAATTTATTAATTATATGCTGTTCCGAGAAACTAAGCACTAGTGTAAGCAATTGTTGTTTTATTTATTTTTTTCTTTCTCTTCTGAAAAGAACCAAACGAGTTGCATGCCTTTGATATCTAATTTCCATGGAGAAGATGAGTCATAACCTCATTGCCCAGATGAAAAAGAGCAGCATATAAATACAAAATTTGGAAAATTTTCTTTTCCTAAAACTAACACTGTAGCTGTAGCAAAAATGCATCTCATTTCACGTAATGCTCTTTGTAGTCTTTAAAATCTTCTTCTGTTTTTGCTTATCGAAGAATAAAGTACATAAGAAAAACCTTATCACGCTACAGTAGCTTTAGGGAAAATATTCATTCTTGTCTTCGCAGTAACTCATTTCCATTTTCTTAGATAGTTTTTGACGGGTCAACTCTTTGGAATACTGGAATACTGACAGGCATTATTGTTTCTTATTTTTTTTTTTTTATTTTAATTTTGATTTGACCGAAATTTTTGCTAATAGGCAAACGCACTAATAAAAATATTTTTATTGTGTGTATTTAATGAGTTTTCCGTTTGAATAAATTGGAGTTCGCTCTGCTTCTTTCATTTGAATGCGAATGAAAAGACGATTTCAATTTAGGTAAAGTAAAAAGGGGTTGGTGTAGCCATCAAGATGTTTTAACATTTTTGAATATAATTGTGATAACATCTCTCGAGTTCCATACTGCAATGATACCAACGCTTGTTTACTTTTCACTTTATGCTTAATATTTCAATTTTGAGCGACATAAAAATTAAAATCTAAATATCTTTAGGCATATGCTATGAATAATTAAATCTATTACAATGTGCATACATAAAAGCAATGAAATTGTTTTTTGCTCACTTTAAATAATTTTGCATGAAAAGCCCGACAGACTTATAAAGAGATAAAGTAACAAGTTTTACTTTTATGCATATATTTAAAAAAAGAAAAGAGCAAAAACAAAAAAAATGAATAAATAAATAAATAAATAAATAAAGAGAAAATATTGAAAGTAACACCGGCTTTTATTTTTAACACCTACCCACACAAATAACTTGAAAAATATTTATAATCCCCAAGGCTGTAGAAAGTGAACTTGAACCCTTTTTACGTGGGCATATAAGTATAATACTACATATTAAACTAGTCGGTATGTTTGCGCGTATGTGTCTAGGTCGCAATTATAAGATTGCTGTATAAATATCTAAACCTGAACGCATACACACGTCGTAAACAGCGACTTGTCATCATGTACTAAAATTTTCTACACAGCTGTTCGTTGTTGAGTTGTTATAAATGCTTATAAATTCTTTTATCACAGCTTTATATCTATATATGCACTTAGGTATATGGGTACGGTTAAGTGTTTATAAATAATATTAAACGTGGTTTAGTAACTATTAAATTTTTATTATTTCCATGTTTTTCACATGCTCTGCATTTCATATCCGTTAATGTATATTTATGAAAA
Organism: Glossina pallidipes; assembly: GCA_000688715.1. NCBI lineage: Eukaryota > Metazoa > Arthropoda > Insecta > Diptera > Glossinidae > Glossina > Glossina pallidipes. The sequence continues at coordinate 815,526 of KK499855.1, read as the reverse complement.
AATTTTGTATCCACCACAAGCGGTTTAAAAGTGCACTCGTTTCATTTAGTTTATTAAATCACTCCGCGCAATCAAGTTCAGGGATCTGCGTAAAGTATACAAATTTTAGATAACCACAAGACTCTGATTTCATTGATCTACTTCCCGAGCTTACTAAAGTTGATAGGAAAAATTAAAATCGCGTAGATATATTCGTAAGTAACGTAGAAACGTAGATAAATGAAGTTTTATAAAACGTGGTTTGTTTGATAGATTCGCTAGCAGACCTGAAGCATCGGAAAGACTTAAATAACTTAAAAAAGGCTCAACATTAATGTTGTCATGCTCATCAGTCTGGCCGCCTGTTAGATTTAAGACTGACTGCTTTTTTCGGCTTAGGTCAAATTGTGCAATCAATCAAATCGGTCTATGAGTTTGCGTATAATTTCCAAAGAACCATGGTTGACTTCGTTAACTGACGCAAACCCATAGCCAAGAGAGATGGCAATCGCCAGGTTGTAGCTATAGTCTGCGCTGAGTTGGTAAATGCATTATATTCCTAGAGTGCGGCCACTTCTACCTTTTTTCCCACTTCTTTTTAACCACTACCGTGTTACACGATCTAAGGGATATCCCGTGAATGAGCGGTTATATCGGAGGAAGAAAAAACTACTCTTGCCTGAGTTTAATGAAAAAAAAAAATAATAACAATAACTGCGTCTGCCTTACTATAACCACCAAGCAACTGATATTTGTAGATATATTTAAACTTTCTGTTAGGCTTTGAATTCTAAGCTCAATAAATTTACTACTAAATAAGTCATTGAGACATTGATGGGTATTACCTTTATTTGCCTTGGCATGATTCAGTTTTCAATAAAAATTCTTTGTCAATTTCTTGCACTATTAAGATCATTTACAATTTTATTTAAAATTTTATATAAAACTAAATTCAACTAACGATTAGGATCGCTACGGATTAATGTGAACGCATGTAAAGTTTTCGTTACTAAAGGAGACTTTTGAACAAAAAACAAATTTGGATAATTTTATCATAATTAAGAGTCGTATTCTAAGTAACGGCATAAACACGTAACAAGTCATAAGGCATTTTCTGTTTGCGGTTTGCGTGACTCAACAACCTAGTTTTATAATAAAACTGATGTTGGAGTTTGCTACGATAGCTTCTCCATCGGAATATTACAAAATTGGTTCAATGCCATAAACAAAGTAAAGCAAGGAAACACATTGTTTTTCTCTTCGACTCGCCACAACGTCAGAATGTCGACGTTGATATGAACAATTTTGAAAAATCAAGAGAAACTAAAATAATTTTCCTGACATCATCTCAGCAAAGGTAAAGCAAAGATTGTTGCTGACCTGTCATTAGTTATGTTTTGTTGTAATACTTTTTTTGTTTAGAATAAAATTCAAAACCTCAGCCATCTTATGAAGCATACTATTTGTAGCATTTCGGCATTTAAGAACCTATGATAAATTCAGTGCAAGAATATTTTGACTAACGAAATGGTTGCTAATTTTCACAAACGGTCTTTCGTTAAGAGCAACACTATGTAAAACTGCCTCAAATATATATCTTTTTCTTTTTTCCTTTTTGCGCTTCCATCTGTGAAAATAACGAGTACAATTTGTAGTTGCATCATGCAGCGCATTAAGATACTTGAACGTTTGGAAATCATTGAAGAATGTTTCCAAAGTGGCAGCCCAGTTGTGGGTCTTCAACGTTTATTCATAAAAGAAGCGGATGGCCATCATCCTTTTCGCTATATTCAGGCCGTCACGGTCATGCGATTTAACACCATTAGACCTCGTTTCGTAGGAGCTACAATCCAGGTCTATGCTCACAAGCTTCACACTTTGAAACATTCAGAGGCGAATATTCCTTATGCTATTCACGGACATAACACAACTAATGTTGAAGAGATTGATAACTAATAGGTTCGTGTGGTTCGGTATATTCAAAGTCGTCGTGAATTCACGGCATAAGTGCAATAAGTGCAACTTTAAGATAAAACAAAATTGTCTTTGGTAAGTTTTTCGTTTTTATTATTTCAAATCTTACAAACGTCATTCTAGGTGGGTATCAGTCTCGATGAAAGACCCTTCATATTAAGTTGAAGAGAGAGAGCGCTTAGTGGACGATGTACGTAAAACTAAATATTTCCTTCTTACTTCCTTTAAACCAAGAGTGCCTTATAAAGCGATTGCATTTACTTTGACACGACTTCTAGCACAGAAAATAAGCGTTAAATATTTAAGTGTATATCTGTTGTATTTTTTTTTTTCTATTAAAAATTTGGACTTGATGTGGTTGGCTACTCTTACCCATAGACTACATCCCTATTGCTATACAGCTATTAAGTGACGATGAGATACCGATACATCTTCAACTAAATGAAACGAAATTAAATAATTTTCACATTTAATAACAGAATCTTTTAAATTCTTACTAATTATGGCGTGAATGAGCGAGCATTTATAGCGAAGTTTGTCAAATGTAAGCGAAACAAAACATTACCTTGGAATTTCATGAAAATCATTTGGGTATGCATGAAAACATACTTAGTTAGGCTTTTGTTTATAATGGGGAAAATTATAATTAAAATATGAACGGAATACTATTTACAATGAATTTGTAGTAGTAGCACAAATTTTGTACCTTAAATACGAAAACAACTAACTATATGTACAAGTACTGGCCATAAAAAATAATAATAGCTTTGGCTTATTTTATTTTCATAATCATTGAAAAATCACAATTTTATGAGAAATTTCAACAAAAATCGTCTCGAGTTTTATTAATAATCTATTTTTCAAATTATTTGAAATCAAAAAACATATATTTGGAATAAAAACACGTGTTATTATGGCTGTACAGTTGTTGGCATAAGGTTTATAGGTAGGTATAGGTGTAAACAGCATGCTAGAACATAGTTATTTACGTCGGAGGCACACACAGATACACAATAGTAATAAAAACTAAGGAACCACAAATGGGTAAATACTCATTGAAGTATGTGCTATGAAAGCTGCTAAAGAGCAACATGGAAATTATATTTGACTTACGTTGTTTGCTGCAATTGCTCTAATAGTCACCACTTACTTATTTGTTGAGAGAATCAGGATTCGCGGTTTGTTTTCTTTACCCTGTTTATAGGATGCAGAGATATTCGTCGGTGAACTCCGTGTGTTATACCTTTCGGCTTAGGTGGTAAAGGAAATGGAAAGTTTGTGCGGATGTATGAAATACTCAAAGAAAATTAAACTAAACTATCCTTTCATTGTACTAACACTCCGTTCCTCTGCAAGCCTGACTACCCTCCAGGCATTTTGTGTTTGGGCCCAGAATGCTATGGAAAATGGTTTGGGTCCATTACTTTAGTATTATTTAGATAAAGCGGGGCCAGTTTGGATGCTCTCACATAAACGCGTTATTCCAGTGACGAACTTTAAAAGAATACTGACTTGGCGTATAAATTTGCTGTGTTATCGTAGAGCCCAATGGTATATTCTTTGCTAACAGTTCTCGTGAGAAGGAAGCCTTCATATGGCAACCAGATCTAACTTTTGTTTCTTTAAGACAAAATAAGTTCTTTGGCAAAGGCCTTAATTGAGTTAAATTTGAACCACTTGGGCCTCCACTTATATAAAGATTGTCACGAAAAGTAACTCTTTGCATCGAAGCTAGATATCATATTTTATGATGAATATAAGTCAAAAATTGTATTTAATAGTAGGCATTCCTGGACTGTAATCTTTTAATCTCTCTTCAACTAAGACAAATTTGCAAAGTAATTTAGCCCTGTCCGGCCGTTTGATGTCTGAAACAAATAAAAGGATTACATTGGTTCAAAATATATGTGAACTGTGAGTGACAGTTTTTTATCTATGGTAGGCTTGACCGCCTTCATTTTCAAACTAGGTCTACGACCACCAAGCGAAATTATGCCAAGTTACAGTTTTTGTGACTATACGACTTCCAATAATAAACGATTCACAGAAGGTGAAGTTGATCAAAAATATTGATCCTTTATGGGTTGTCTGATATTTATTTGCAATAATTGCAAAACGAATGATAAGCTTAATGCACCATAATTGCGAAGTACTAGATATAGAAGCGCAACGCATCTTTATTATCCACCATCTCAAGCTAATACATACTTTATAAGAAAGTTTATCTCGCTTCTTACGTAAGCGTCCGTTGATCAATCTACTCATCTGGCCCATTCACCAGCTTACTCCCGTTCGTTGATCATTTATTAATATTACAAGTAATGGTAATTCTTCACCCAGAAAGGACGATAAACTTGGACCGTCTGGAATATTGTTCGTTACATTTTTACTAACACATAAAAGCATATATAATAATATTTATAATTTGCACATTTTCGCAGATAGAATCATATATCTTGTACACATATACTTATATTTCAATTTCAATATATGCAAATATAGAGACTCGCATAAAATATACGTAGCGTAGATGTTCAGTAAACGGTCTATAGCTACCGATATCGATAAAATTCGGTCGTAGTTTGACTATAACACCCGACAGCAATTTCACAATCGAACAATTTTTCCTTGGTAGGAAATATACGGTCAGCTGTAAACTTGCTACAGATTTAGCCTACATCGATAGGGGCTAAACAACGTGTACGCACAACACAGACAATTAACATGTACATGCGCAACTTGACACAAACACACAGTAAGCTTCAGGATTGTAAAATACAGATAAAGATTCTAGTAATAAAACAGATAAATCGTGCGAAAAAAAGATATTAACCGATACATAAGAAATAAACATGACTTAGACTTTGCGGATAGGGAGTCCGACCTCTCAATTCAGACGCCATCCTTGTGTATTATACTTTACAAATGAAGAAAGAAAGAACTCAGCTTAAACACCCTCTCTGAATAAGTGCCTTAAGTTATAGGCCAAGCAGGTCAGGAACGACAATTAAAATTTGCAGGCGATATCTTCAATTATGCAAACGGGAAAATGTTTTCCACAGATACTAACTACCCTTTTGGGCAACCGCACAGGTGGACACGCGAACGGACGAATCTGAAGTGAAACTATCACATATTACTTTAGTAATAGGGTAGACGGAGCCGATTCTTTCTATTTTTGTACAGTTACTACAGTATTGCCTGTAGGATACTCGTTCAATTTCTTATAAGCTTGTCTATCGTAGTTTGTGAATAATGAACAAAAAATCAAATTTTTTATTCCTTTCATAAAATAGTGTTTGTCAATTTACCTGGTAATCGTGGTAGCAGTGTCCTTTGATCGATTTGGCCCATTTTTGACACCAAATAGGTATTACATACATATTAGATAGGTTGATACTTCAAACTATATAAAGGGACAGCCGGATAGATGGACAGACGCACATGCTTAAATCGATTCGAAAATCTGTGCTGAACAAGAATATAAATCTACCCAGTAGGGTCTCCGAAGCTTCTTTTTGCGAGTTACGAACGTTTTGACACAATGATTGTACCCCTCATCCTCCGGTGGTGGGTTTAGAAAAGGCGAAAGTCGAAATTGTATTAAAATTTCTTAAATCCCTACCCTTAGATCACACCCCGTCTAAGGAGAAACATTGCAACTTCAGAAATACTCTTTTAAAAATGTGTACGAATTGATTAGCATAAACGATTGTGTGTGTGTGATTTAATTTATATATATAAAAATGAAGATATTTTGTGTAACTATAGCACATCCGTGTTTGTTTATCTTTCCGAAAAGAAAGGAATGAAAAGCTTTAAGTAAAAATTAAGATCACTTTAAGCACAAATGCTGAACATCACGGCTTCCTTCGTATAATGTTAATGCACTTAAAACGCTAGGAACATTTAAATTGATGATAGCACTTTTAATTTGGTAAATTTTATACAGAATTGTTTTATACAGAATTTTACAGAATTCATGAAGTATTTAAGTTTACATACAGTTTTTACATATACATATACATGATAATATAAATCAATTTTCGTATTTTACTTACCGGATGTTGCTGCATTAATTCACATTTGACAGCCAGACGTAATTAAATGATACAAACGATTGAATTCATATATATATATATATTTTTTTTTTAAATAAAAATCCCCAATTTTTTTTACGTTTATATATATATAATATTTTTTTTTTTTTTTGGTTTATGTTTGGGAAAAAGGAATGAGAAAAAAGAAGTAAAAAAAGAATAAAAATATTATTTTTTTTTTATATTCGTATGCAGAGCGTGTTAGTTCACTTTCTAATAGAATTGCTTGTGAAAGCCAAATTGAAATGAAAAATTCCAAGAAAAAGGCTAATCTTTTCATATTCAACAAAATTTATATATATGTTTATATATATAAATATATACATATATATATGCATATATGTATATGTAAGTAAAGCATACGTAAAAAGAATGCAGGGATTATTGTTTATCTATTAAAAAAAGCACACATGCATTTATGGAAAAGATGATAGTTAAGGCATATTAAGTGTAGTGTACTAGTGAGTTAATAAATTTTTTAAAAGATTTTATTTTCCATTTTCAAAATTATTTTATTTCACTTTAAATACATATGTATGCACAAAAAAACGAAAAGTAAAAGGTATTTTTTAATGCTTGGATATTTTAAAACAATACGAACGCTTTGACATGCTCTAGATGAGAGGAAAATGAAAGCCAATCTACTTAACGCAATACTATGATTTTGCTCGACCGTCACTGTCCGTTATATTGTATTGTTTATCCCTCTTTTATTTTGTTTGAGCTTTCACTCTACGATTTGTTTCTATTTAGGTAATGAATGATACGCTTGTCAACCAATATTATTTGAAAGCATGATAAATGAACCGCTTGCCACAGAAAACTGTATTATTGTTACTGTTGTGACAGAGAGTTAAAACCAAACCTTATTTCCTTTTCCAATTCAATCATCAGTTATACTTCATGGTTATTTTATTACATTTTAATAGATGTTCAAATGTTGTTTCTTATCGAAGCTGAAATGACGTAAGTAAGAGTAAAACAGCTCCGCTTAGCCGCTATTTTGATAAACAAGAACGAAGGCGACTTTGTAAAGGCGTCGTTGCCATCTCAGAAAGAATGCCTCTCGATTCGCCCCGACGGTTGTCAAATATTTTCATTCATATTATTTTTTTTTTCCTTTAAATCTATCCGAGGAACAAACTTTATGCCAGCAACCTAGAGAGGGTTGAGTAATACAAGCATATTTTAGAATATATTCAAATGCGAGGGGAAACGGAGATGAAATCTTAGCTTATGTTCAAACTGATTGCATTTATTTGCGTGACATAGCAAATAGCATTTTAAACGTCATGTATAGATTGATGGCAACGTTATTTATGAATCATAAGCTTGTTAATCGACTAATCAGAACAAATTTTGTACCGAATTTTTAGATAAACTTGAGAAAAACTTTTACTAAATGCACAAAAATGGAATGCACAAAAAAGGAGCCATAATGCAAATGGTATTTTACGACAGAGCTGTGCAAGTGCAACGATCGTATATAACGTTGGTTTCAGGACACGTGTACTATTCGTTAGTTGCAAGGTTATAACATTCTACACTTGAAATTTTGTCACAGCGTAAACGAGTTCATTGGGCGCATAAACCTTAAAAATATACCGACGTCGACTAGCAAAAGTACAAATCAATGAATGGTTAATTGGCTTTATATACACTAATGCAAACGAGATGACAAAAGTGATACTCTTCCCGTGCTCCAGCAATGTTTATAAGAAACAAGTAAGGGCGTTACATTGGGCCACGACCCATCCCTACAATGCGTCACTTAATGCAGTTATTTATGTAACGACTTTTCAAAATAAGCCATAGTTCGGATGATTCGATCCGAACTATTTTTAATGCGGTTCGTCGTAGGGGAAATATACGTCGAGGTATCGTAGTTCATCAAAATTTCAAAAATTGCGATCTATAGGTCGAATAAGGAGACAAACATCAGGCAGGAAGATGGACAAACAACCTTATGTAGAATATGGCAGGAGTGTACCCCAAGTCTTTCCGGGTATCGTATACATCTGCACAAACTTAATACACCCTTGTACCGCAACTGGTGCAAGGTATAACAAAATTGCCAAGGACTACTATGGCAATGAAAGATAACATTGAACGTTGCTGTAACAGAGTAATTCACGTTGCATTTGATATCTATTACCACTGTTCCGACTGAACTTTAAGAAAGACGACTTACATAAACTTCCACATCGCACTCGCATAGAGCCTCGTGAGAGTAATAATTAAACAAAACAGCAATGAATAAAATCTTGTGGCAAAGCACAAAGTACCTGAATTCAAATTTTCTCTCACAATATTCGTGATTCTGTCTGAATGTCTGTTAGTGAAATATGAGCCCCGAAGAATAAAATTCAATTTACAATCAATTTGCAATCTTTCGCTTATTAAATTGTTTAAGGATTATCACACATCTGCTGCTGTGCATCGCACACAAAACGAAAATATTATATAAGCAAATCTCCGGTCTTCCATTGTTAGCATAAAAATTTAATAAAAATTGACAGCTTTGGTTCCATAACCAGTTTAAAATTTTATAGATAAATTTGCTAGCTGTGCAAAAGGAATTATTCGTAAAAGCCATGCGCCATTGATTTCCCAAATGTAATAAAACTTTATAAAAAGAAATAAGAAATATATATTTGTCGTACAGCGAAACCGTCACTTCAAGCCAGTACATTGAAATAGTGGAACGTTGTACATACAGGACACTTGGCTGGACTTTAGATATAGTTTTACCAATTTTTAAGTCTTATGTCTGTTATAATTTTCCGTCTTTTAAGTACGTTATGGAAGGAGCACCGAATTTTACACCAGCATCCGCTACAAAATACAAGTTACAGTTTCTTGTTCTTGACGACGTATGATGTCGGTTTACAGATTTTTTTTAACCATCAATTAAGCATACATAAGTGCGATCTCGGATCTTTTGGACTGTAAGCGATTACAAGAACAGGCAACGAGGCTAACGTATGGATTGGTGTACAGTTTAAGATCGCTTTATAATCGTAGGCTAACAGCTTATGGGATTTCGGGGACGTATTTCTAGATGCTACAAACCGGCACAGTTCTAGTATACCGGTTTTCAAAAGAAAAAAAAACAAAATAAATAAGATATAACCGCGCAAGGCCGATTGCCATATACTTTACATTACGTCGCTTAGTTAATAATACACCAAAAATTAAATATTATTTTGATGGAAATTCATAATTTTCATAAAACCCCTGATATTGGACAATACTCACACGTCAACGTGTCTAAGTTTTGCATAGCTTAATGTACTTCTCAAAGATTTTATTATTTTTCAGTTGCTTCGCCCCACCACAAATTGCGCTTTGCCACTGTAGAACGGTTTGCATGGGCTGGAATCCAAAAAATAAGGCTACAAAATTTGGTAAATTTAGTTTTTATGTCAAATTACTATTATGAACTCACTTTAATCAACAAATATTGAAATTTTACTGGTCGAAAAAGCGATTCGACACGTTCGTCCTTGCATCCAAAAATGTCAGCGCACCAAGTTTCATCAAAGTACCCCGCATATTGCGACCTTTAACTTCATTACAAGAATATGCGGACAGACGGACAGACAGGTTAAGATGGATTCAGGAAATTGATTGCGAAACGATTGATATAATTTGATGCGGGTCTATGTCAACTCCTGCTGGGTGTTACAACCGTTCGCATAAATTTAACTTAAACTCTATCTACAAGTGGTGCAGAGTATGAAAACTATGAACAATCCGCACTTACTATATAGTAGTGTATGAATTCTTTCAACCTCCTGTTTCCATGCATTATTAATATTTTTTAATGTTGAATGGGTAGCGTATGAGTGACATCAAAATTGTTTAAACCGTACATCAGAAAATTTTATTATCGAAGAAATTATGATTTTTTTAGTATCACACGGCGTATGAAAGTGTTTTAATCTCAAATAAAATTTCAACATCATGTAAGTGAATGCTGCGCACATAGCTGTCAGATAATAGTTATTAAAAATTATTCTTGAATTTTTTATAATAAATTAATTAAAGAAATAAAAAATTCAAAATATTTTCCCAATAATTTATGATCAATAACCGATATAACAGATAAATAAAGCATATGTGCACATGTCAGCTAAAAGTTTACAGTTTACAGTTAGAATGGCGCCAATAAGAGCAAAAACCGCTTTTTGCTTTTCGCCTCGACGTGTTAAGGGAAAAATTTCCTTTTTCTACTAATAGTAAATAACTTGACTTCCCAAGTTTTGTGGTAAAACAAGATATTTAAAGATCACATCTACTACAGCCGATCCCCACCTCCGCCTTTAACACGGTAGGTACAGTGAATACTGCAAGTCCGTGCTTTACGAGTTACTTAGATTACACAAATACCAGAGCCATTCGCAGTCTAAAGTGATTAAGTTACTTGTTATCTTCAAAATGACTTTCTTTAATAATCGGGTGTAAGACACTACGTCCACACAGTTTTTATGGCCGTTAAATAGTACATTTTTTTTCACCAGAGGAACAGAGAAAAATGCATGCAAATTTATCAAGACAAGCTTTCTCTCTCATTCTTTTACTACGTTATACGAGCCGCTTTCAGTTACAATTTCTCTGCGGTGCCACACAAACGCGTATTATAGGAATAAGTGTTGTACGGGGGGCACGGGGCTTATTAGTGGAAACGGAAAGTAGATTCTTGGAGGAGAATACTTAGAGTAAAGACATCTTGCTGAATATTGAAGGCAACAACTAAGGGAGCCATTAGGTTTGGGGGAACCATTGTTATGTATGCTGCGGGATGGAAATAGTACATCGTGCCACAGCTTTACCAATAATGGTGCAATAATGCAAAAAGCCGTCATTTGAATTATAAAAATATAAAAAGACTAAGAAGTAGAAAAAGCAGGAGAACGAACTTTTTCATTAAATGCAAAGGCAGCCATGCATTTACTTAACGGAAATCCCTAAACTTGAGTGTTTAATTGACCACGAGGGAAAACGTCCTTGAAGTGATTCGAGATTTCTTCCAAAATACAATAAATTTCTTAAAGTTTTTTTGAATATTTCGAGAAAATGGGAATTTCTTACCTTCACTTAATTCAACGAAATAATTGATGTCTCTTTTCTGTTAGTACAATCCTTGCAATTTTATTCAGTGCTAGATATCAACGTCTGCTAAGGTTTTGGAAAATTTCATTCCATTTTTAATACTTCTTATGCTCTCTATTAACATTGCACAGATATATACTGAAGGTTATAGACAATTAATTATACGGAATTTTCGATATGCAAACATGCGAATAGAGAACGTGAAATAAACGGCAAATGGCAGGAGAATAAAACCAAAGCCTCGTCTTACGCAGTTAATTGAGATCAAATAAAAGAGTTTTTTTTCTTTTTTTTTTCTAAATCTAATATGTAATGTATGTATATTTGATTTGTTTGTTGTGATCACAAACAACTGTATAGGAAGTGACATAAAAATTAAAAAGTTTAGGAGGCAAATATATTTTATAAGAAATTTTATAACACCTTTTGCAACTTGCGAGTGATGGGCTACTGCACTGAACTAAAGTCTTATTCCTAATTTTAAAATTATGCATAAAGTCAATCATTTAGTGAAGCTACGAAGCATTTAAAACAAATTATGTTCACTTTGCTTTACCCCACAGTAATTAGTTAAAAATACCTATGCTAAAATGTAACTTCTTATCCCCATTTTTGCCATCTTTTTGAACAACCGACGATATGAGATTTGTGACCATTGCAGTCAAAAGAGACTATAAACCGAAGACAAACCGGAAGCCACTGGCAGTTGTATGTAAATACATAGACGTGGACATAAATCTTTATGATCTCGGAAGGAAATATTAGGGTTCTACAAGCGTAAGTTTAGCTATGAGTCTAAAATTAGTTTATCGTCCTTGTATAGGGTACGGGCTGTGTCATTTTTATAAGCAAACTACTCAAAGCCCGAGTTAGGTCGTAGATAGACGTTCACACTTTGTCATCAGAGGGCTTGAATTTTTCGTAAATAAATTATTTGAATGGATTGCCATTAAAATTATGCGTTTACAGCGTTTGCTTCGATCTTTTTTTATTAAAAACAACAAATGTCAACAATCAATACATGAACGTTTAATCCAAATGCAACGTGAAGCGAAACTTTGGTGTAAAACGTTACCTTCTTTTGCTTAAAAGCAAGTCAACATTTTCGAAGACAAACATGAGTTAAAGAAACTTTGATAAAGTCAAAAAAAAAGAAGAAGAAAAATGTATATTGAATTTCAGCACGTAAAGCTTAAAAAGTGAAATAATTTGAATTACATATCAGTGTCGAGTTACAAAGATTGCTTCACAAATGTTTTTCAACATTAGAGTTTCTGCAGGATTTCTCTCTCAAAACGCGAAAAACAAAAATTAAAAAATGTTTAAAGGAGCCACGTGCAATTTAAAGCGAACCTTCACAACTCAATAAGAAAATATGGCAAGAAATTTGCACAGAAATATTTATACGAAGCTGTAAAATCGTATGAGCTATAGCTCATGGCTTGAATACTTGTCAAGATTTCTAAGTAAACTACGTGAACTCTTCAAATTTAATTTGTGAAATGAAATCGTGTTGCGTAAGGTTAAACTTCTCATTAAAGTTGTGATAACTTTGCTAATTTTATTAGGCGAATGTTGGTTAAGACTGGCCGTCAGGAACACCAAGGACTGTCTGTCACTTCAAAAAGTCCTCGTGGAATGGTGTAAAATAACTGAAGTATTTGGTTCGGAGTAATTGCTGTGCATACATACGTACACCCGTATAAATATATATGTACAAAATGTCACTCAATAAGTTCGTGGTATCATACTAAAATGTTTCCAATTTTAATGAATCCATAAGATTTTTAGAAAAAGTGGGTCCAAATTTCTTGATATTCGAACCACTACAGTAACAAATTGCGTTTGTATTAGTGAAGCTAGTTTTGTTTTTGGAAAACGATGAAAAAATCGAAGTTTCGTCTACAGCGAATGACACAGAGAGGTCATGCCACTATTAACGATTCCCTATGATTTTTACGCAGTACTAACATGTAAACGATATTTGTACGTCATCCTACAGACTTATTGTCTACATTCATGTGTGCGTATGTGTGTACATAGATCTATCTGTACATATATGTATATAAATCATATAGCTCTTTATTGATTGCGGACTTCGAAGCTGGGCTAACTTTTCACTATCCCTGGCGTACAGTTATATCATATCAAGTTTAAAAATCAAATTTAAGTCTATAATTTGAAATTTAACTTGTTTTTTTTCTTCTGTTCAGTGTTTGCTTTTATAAACACGTTCATGAACAAACGAACAATAGTTGCATTCATTAATTAATAAATATTTTATGTCAAACGTTTTATCCTCATTTCGGGGAAAGCAAGCATTCCACTAACAAGCGACAGATGAATGGATAACAAATAACCAGCAGAACCAATTCCTAAAAACGTAAATGTTTTCTATCAAGTCTTCGATGTACACTTTAAAACATTACAAAGGATTTAAAGAAAACAGTACACCATCATTATCCGATTTGTCGAAAATTAAGCAGCATGTAACAGTTACGTACGCATTGGAAAAGTTTCCATACATATATCTAATAATAACTAATTGCTCCAGCTCGAGTTTATCACGTATCGCTATATTCGCCAATTTGTTTGGTGAAGTGTACTACTAAAGCGTTAAGAACTTTGATCTCTCGAACACTTATACGTGTGCATACGCACAATGGTTTATAAAGTTCGCAATGGACGTTTCTATATTCATTATCGAAGGATGCAGACTATTGCTTGTACCTCCTGCGAATGTTCTAAAATCCTTTTTGATCTCTTGATATAAGGTTCGTAGGCGACTTGGCCACGTGGCTCTCTCCAATCACACGACCGACATTTTCTGTTTGAAAAAACACTTATCATATCATTTTAGGTATAGATCTCCGTTTAAAGGAGATATTATTTTGGGAAAGGATAAGTTGTTTCATTCATGTTTCATTTAAGACGATGATCTCAATTGAAATCACTTACAATCTTAGATAATAGTCTCGGATTAAGCCTGAAAATAGGCGGGATTTTCTTTTAACTTTCTTTCCGGCTTACCGTAAGTGCAAGAAGCAGTACAAGATTAGGACTAGCGATTGTAAGATCCATTTATGGTAGAATTTGACATCAAACTTGAAATTCAGAATATAACGAAACCTTCACCACATGTCCGTCATTAGCAAAAGCAAATTGCGATTCAGCAATCAATGCATGCAATTATTGGTGTCTTCGTGATTGCCTTACGGCATAATGCAGAGACGTGTTGTTAAGTGAAGAAGGCAAAGTGAAAAAGAAAACCTTACAATCGTAAAAACATGATACCATTTCTTTATAATCAAAAGAAAATAAATTTTTTAACTTTTCCGACAAGATGTCATAACTTTTGATTATCTTTATAAATCAACTGCACACACGACAACACACACATACAGCATAACGGATTTTATATAAGTAAAACTCTCTTTAGAAAGAATCAATAAAACAAATATGTTTTCGATTGAGTTGCAATGTTTTTAAGGAATCAAGATGATCTGTATGTATATGTGTATGTATTTATGTAGCGGAAGCGGTTAGGTGCGGTTCTGGGGGTTTCAACAAATTACAAACATATTTTATGGTTTTAGTTTATTGTTACTGGACGCTTGTCGAACAAGTTGTTACTTTTAATTTGTCTCTCCAGACCCGAAGGCAAACGGGAAAGAACAAGAAAGCTTTCATGTGAAAAGTGACAAAAAGGTATTTTGCAATGTCCAATAAGTACCAATGAAATGGAATGAGAAAAATATTGCTCATGCAGAAAAATACACGCACAAGCGCACGCATACATATATGTACATATGTTCTCCCTTTGGACCATACACTATATGTTAGCTAAGGGGAGAAAAGTTGCTATGAAATTTCCATGATTGCAGTAAATTCCACACTAATGCAATCGGTCAGTAATTGTTTTATGACATCTTCTTTTTGTTTGACAACGTGTTGTTTCTTTATATTAAGGGCCATCTTAATTTCACTTCTAAGGCCTTCGCAATAAAAAAAAAATAAATCCTTAATATAATTAAAGGATTTTTTTCTATTATTCAATAAGTATTTCTTGTGCAGATGGCAACAAAATGAAACCTTTCTTTCAAGTTACGACATTCATTCATTCATTTATTTATTTATTTATTTTTTCCATTACTTTAGTCTCGTTTAACATTATGAGTAGGGTACCTACATTTCCTAAAGATTTACTCTCTAGTATTTTGAATACGTTAAGCTTTAAACAGTGTCAGAAGATGTGTCTTAGCTGAAATTTACAAATTTCTATGAAAAAAAAAAAAAAAAAAACGTTATTGAATACTAGCATTGGTTTATATTTAAAGGGATTTGCATAGAGCTTTACTCGAAATTGATGAGAGAACATATGATAAATGTTTAGATTTCGCTTCTAAAAAAAATAAATCTATCAAATCAATCTTATCAAAGGTATCAATAGAGAACGTATTGAAGTGCAGCAGACCTTCGGTGTAAGAGCGGAGGATACATGCAAGTAAGAGACGATATTACACCCACCACCGACATCTTTAGCTAAACTATTGTAATACGATATTAAAAATTCTTTGTAATAAGCAAAACATAAGCTTCACAGAATTGTGAAGATTCGGTTATCTAAAAAATATTGCACCTTCTTACGGAAAAACCAAATCGTGTAATATATTTATTCTATCATTTCGATTTCTACTCTACCTATGCAATAAGATGTGAGACTGACTTAAGCCCGTCACCTCATGCGATAGGTTCAATGCATTTGTAAGCAGACAGAATTTAAATTGACTTGCTTACATCCATTGCTCCGCTTAGACGTTCATGAAAGGTTTAAAAACTAAACGCTGCTTTGCATCTTACATGTTAGTAATCGATATATGTACCATTTGCTTCTTATCGGGTAGCTTGCGAACGCTATCGCGGTTAGAAATGTCGTGGTTTTGACTTCTTTTCACATATCTTCTACTTTTGTGTGCTGCTTATATGCTACATATGTATGACTGCGTTTATCTGAACCAGCGCTGATAAGAAGTGGCCCTATTTAGAGAATACGCCGCAATGAAGGGACGTTCCCAGTCCATGTTGAAGATCACTTCTTGAGCTGATTTTCCTGTAAACGCACGGACGGACGTGAACGAATTTTCATCGTTTTCAAGATTAAAATTTCCGAAAATAACACAAATCACTTCCTAACTGTTTCCTAGCCTACTGCATTTTCACTCCAAGCCAACTTCATCGTTCCCGTAAGTTCGGCTGCAATTTTTTCCACTTTAAAAATGAAAAAAATGCAATGCGATGAAAATATATCTTTACTGTTGTACATACATACATTATATCAATGTCAAAACTATCTCTACCCACAATTTTGGGAGAAATGCACGCAACAGGTACGTTTTATAGATCAACCAATTACAACACAGACAACTCATTTGTACGCCTATTATATATATATATATATATAGTTGAAGACCACAGATAAGATGCAAAAACGGCATTGGTTTGCCCATAAATAAACTTGCAGTAAAAAATAAAAGAAAGCGGCTAAAATACTAACAATTTCAATACTTTTTTACCGCTAACATACCATTCCATCTACGACATCGTCGTGTGTCTACATATATCGATTTGGGATCAGTATTTATCACACGTATAACGACTTAGTGGCACTTTCGCCTTTTACTAAGCAATATTTTGGATTTAATATAGGCGGTGGTGGGTGCCCAAGATTCGTCGTAATGCGAATTTACCAACTTTGGTATTTTTCTATCCAATATGCACTAATCCGTCGACTTACACGATATTTGCTTTACATTGTTCGACATATGTGCGATTTTTATATGTAAACGTCAAGCATTTCACTTTTCTTGACGTTCACGAACATTGAACGCAATGACTCATGTATTGGTAACAAGTGTCTTCGAAACGACTTGTTTCCCTAAACTAACGCATATATGACGGATTTTTTGTTATTTTTACCCTCACATTTCTTATGCAAGAATTTAGTGAAGGAAAATTTCATTTATCTGAACAAATCTTCATGTGAGTGTAACAGAGAATTTAGAGAGGGAGAGAGAGGGTAATTTATCATAGACAATATCCGTGCGTAAAATGTCGAATATTTTTATCTCAGCCTTAGGTTTTGTGCAATAACGAACTGGAGAAACATAAGTGTTAAAGTAGACACGACCGGCGTGTTGTATCGGCGGATCCGGCCCACTTCGTTTAAGCTCTTAAATAATTCAATTTCCTCGCATATAGCAATGCTGCGAGGAAATTGTATCCGCCTTCAATGCAAGGTTAACTGTGTAACTATAATATGCGTAATCTGTTAAAGTGTTTTTCTTCTTCTTTTTTTTTTTTTTGTTCATTATGCCATAAAATCAGCGATTTGAAAAGAAGGGGAAATGATGCAGAAGGCCACATTTGAATAATAGTTTCATTATTAATACTTTCATTATTTTCATGAGAATATTTCCTTCAGCTTTCTGTGAGCTTTTTTGACTCCGTTCAGCTCGGATATAATATTCTACTCCGTACGAATGCCTTCAATTTTCAATATCTTTCAAAAAGCATATCCATCGTGTAAGTCAAGACTATATATGAATATATGTGTACCTATGAAGTTATGTACTTACATACACATATATATTAATTTTTGACTAATGTGTGAAAATATTGATTGAAGCATGCTTTTTAGGCAAGACTTTGAAAGATTAATTTTCTATATATACAGAATTTTATTAAAAGATTTTTCTAAGACTTTAACTAAAATGTTTTTTTTTTTTTTTTGAAATAAGCGTTTTGTAAAATTATTAAGTATAATATAAAAGTTTTAATATGAATAGGAATTATTGCACTACAAAACAAATAACTAATAATTGTGAAAGTTAAAGTTGAAAAGAAATAAAAAAAAAGAAGGAAGATTGCTTTAATACTTACCCCTATGCGACCTAACAGTAAAGCATCCATTTCACCGCCATTGGCGGCCATCGGCACCGTAGTTATAACAGATACTGTAGGTTCTTGCTGTACACTCAGATCAACCGACATTTTCGTAATGAATTTTAAGCTTTTTTAGTAGAAATGTTTCTTTTTCCTCTTACTTTCTTTTTCGTTTGCGTTTTTTGAAAAAAAGTTGTTTTTCTTTTTCAAATTTTTGGGTTTCTTGCGCTTCCTTTAAATTCGTTTTCTTTTTTATTTTATTTTTGGTTTTCGGGTTGCCGTATAAAAATATATAATTGTTTATAAAACGTTTTTTTGTTTTTGCTTTTGTTTTTTTATTATGTTTCCATTGTCATAAGAATTGGGTTTAATAAATGTTAAGAATTTTTGGATTTGTTGGGTTGCATTATTTATTTGCTTGCTTTTTTTCTTTTGTATGGTTAAAAAAATGTCTCAAGATATGTTTTATTGTTTCCCGTTGCATAAGGTGTTTTTCAGGAGTGTCTTTTTTTCTTGTTTTTCTTTGTTGTTTGTTTTTGTTACTTTTTAAATAAAAGACTGTTATCTACAAGATTTTTATCAATTATTTAACAGTTTAGAAAATATTACCTCTAGAAATATAGAGAAAGCTTTAAATACAAACGGCCACGTATTGGGAGTACAGATTATTTCGCTTCGTTTTTTAAGAGACGGAGAGGGTAAGTAGTAATATGGGGTGCTAAATAAAGCTATGACTTCTTCATTTGAATGCGTTGTCTTTAAGCTACACACAACCGCCTAAATTACCACACTAAAGCGTGCATGGCATAGCACAGAGCTTTGAATGGTTGTAAGTCTCTAACAAAATAATCGGCATTTGGGGGGAACTTTAATTGTCTTTCTTAAATCGAAGCATAGTATTGCTAAACAAATTGCTTACAAGTGTTGCAAAGTGACAGCTTCCCCATATCGCAGAGTAGACGAACCATTAACATCGGGAATAAAGTTGAATATCCCTGGCGGCCCTACTTTTTTTTTGATAATCTACTTCGGTTTGTTCCAACCAAGCGAAAGAATCAATAAAAAGTGCTACATGCCATAATTGATGGAGTTTCTTCAAAAAATGAGCGCTGTTCAGTATTCAGCAATTCGACCTCATATAGCAAATTCCCGCTTTGGAAATGTTTGCAGTTCTAACCTGGAATATCCTTTCCTCCCCACTGTTACCATCCGACATTGCTACTTCCTACTCCTCCTAGTTCATTAGTTTCAATCGATCCTTGATTCTGCACTCGAATTACGCTTTCATTTGTATGACGATAGGATTTCATTTCAAATGCCTGCTGTTATTATCGTGCAGTCAGAATCCTGCTCCTATGCAAATTTGTAATTTCTTTATCCGAAAGAAAAAAAATCATAGAAGAAAGTTATACTCGGCGTAAATAATATTTGATATACCCATCGCCAGGCTCCAGTAATGTATTGACACTTTCCAATTGTATTTGTTAGTTAAGGGTAATATCGAAGTCTTTTCCACACACACAACTTATAGAAGTAGGATTTCAGTAAATGAAAGTTTTCTAGTCGATGGAGAGAAAGCTGATCGAATAAATGTCATTAGAAACATTTGAAAATCCTGTAATGTGACAGCGCAGTGAGACGTGAATAACATATGACTAAACCCTATCGATGTGATATTCTATCACATATATAAATATACGGAAAATGCACATTGTCGCTAACAACTTTATCATAACATTAGTATTTTATTTAAAAAGTTTCTTTCATAAACATTGTCGCTGAATAATAATAATGTTTTCGTCTTATATCGGAGAGTAAAATGCACTTCACCTACGAGCGACTCAACACAATTGGAATCAATCAGAAATGTTCAATAAACTCAATAGATCCAACAGATTCAATCCTTCAGTAGTGTGATTTCCTTTTTAGCTTTTCCACTTAGTAGAAATATGTCACAACCATTTTATAAAAATATCAAATAAATTTTCTTTAATGTGTTTTAAAAAATTTTTCCAGCTTCCATTGAAAAGCGTTTATTTCGCATTTATAATAGACGTGTGGTTCAACTCATTTTAAAGAGTTTAGAATTGAGCCAACGAATCAAAATCTACGGTGGAACAAATGTCTATGCAAAATTTTTTATAACATCTTCAAAGCGGCAAAATTTTATAAACTTCCCCTTCCGCGATGATTGTAACACCTAGAAGGACACCTTTTAGCATACCGATCGATTCAGAATTTTATTTTAGTCTTGTCCATCAGTCTGTCCGTCTGTCCATGTATTATTAAGTTGAACTTACAGGTTGCAATTTTCGAGATATTTTGATGAAATTTGATAGACGTGTTTTAGCCCAAGGACGAATTGTTTGAATCAGACCACTTTGCGACCACTCCTCGTATAATGACTTATTTTGATAGGTCGTTACACAAAATATTAATGAAATTTTTCATATATGGCAAAAACGCCTAATTTCCAATACTTCTTTCTTGAAGAATCATTTGACATAAAAACTAACCTTACCGAATTTGGGCCATGTAGATCTATTATTTAGACTGCACTGTACATGTAGAGGCTCTCATGAAAACAAACACTTCAATGGTCGCAAAGTCGATCATGTGGCTTGCTGTGGCGGAAGGAACTAGAAAATAATAAAATCTTTGGCAAATAAAGTAAGTTTGCCAACGGGAAAGTTTGGATCACGTTGACGCTTGAGTAACCTTCAATGCGAGGGCTTTCGTAGAAAATTATGCATTAACATAAAAATGGTGCTCAATTTTCGGTGTGCTTTTAATTAAGCGAAGTGATGTAAGGTATCTTAAGATTGAACTTGCCCGACTATAGCATTCTTAAGGATTTGTCAACTAATTAGGTTCACTTTCACATGCTTTAATCTATAGACGTTACCAAGAAATGGATGTGCAGATAATTACTGCCAGGAGTAAGCCAACAACCGAAAGACATGTAAATAAGCGCACTGCCATTGAATGGAATGCGTTTACTTCATCGCCTTTGCAAAAATATATGAAAATCTTTTCGTAACGTTTGTAAAAACTTAATCCCTACTATTCGATAATGAGAAAGGAAAGTACAAATCAAATCTTATTGACAAGTGATTCCATTTTTTCTTGAAAAACTCTCGCAGACACTATATAATTAATTAACAACATCCAACAATTTTTATTTCAAAGCAAAAAGTAAACGAATCACTAGGGAATCATTTTCTATCTACAACTGCACGAGGGAAATGAAATGAAAGTTTCAAGAAGTATACGCATATGGTCGAATATAGCAAATAAGGCATTCTTAAGACACATTTTTCTGCGAAAGTAAACTACCAAAATAAAAAACTTTTCCGACTTAAAAATAAATGTATGATAATAGAATTTTCCTTATTATCTCTAAGAGAAGGAAAGATTTGACTAAAGCGAAAATGAGAGATAAAATGAAACTAAAGGCTGCTAATAATGAAAAAGATGGAGTAAATGGATACTGAGACATTGTTTCATTTTCCATGGAAGTGAAAAGAAAAAAATCGACAAAAAAGGAGTAAATGAATAAACGCATCCTGTTTAAGTTTTCAGGCGAAACAGTGAATAGGTAAGAAAAGTAAAATATGATTCTATAAACATATTTCAGACGCTCCTCTAAAGCACTGTTTTCCTCCATAGACGACATGCGGTTAGTGTATAATTTAATGCCAAAGGCATACATTTGATTACTTGAACCATCGAAAGAGAAAAAGAAAGACAAAAAAAAAAAAGAAAAAAACAGTAACGAGAGCGAGGCACATAACATACATATCTCGTATGGTATCTACAGAAATGAAAAGAAAGCAACTCATCAATTTGATACATACATACATGTTTGGTGTTTGTATGTTTTTCCTTTTTGTTTTTTTTTTTTTGTTTTTTTCTTCTCGCCTATTTAACGTGGAAAGTATATAAAGCCAAAAAGGGCTTAATAACCATTCATCATAAAACGAAATAACGACGATGATGACGAGGATGGTCGTAATGATGATGAATGATGAACATCATTATTGTCATCGTTATTGTGTCACGTTACTCATACATGACCTGCTATGTAACCTTGTACGAAAATGTACGCCTGTCTGCGTGATTTCCACAGTTAGGAACAAAAGGTGAATAAGGAGGGAAATAAAGGCGGGAGAGATGAAGAGTCTGAGCAATAATCGCAATAAATTGTATTTCATTTCTAGATATGTTTTGTTTTGTTTAAATAAATGCGTTAGCATGTAAAAGTAGCATAATTTTATATATTGATGTGCGTGCGTGTGTGTGTGTCTTTCTCCATTTCCATATACGTTTACATGTATTTTTATGCTTTATTACGATATTTATTTAATTTCATATATCTAAACATTTACATGTACATATAAGGCAAGATGTCATGGTTATTTTACACACTTACACATACTATTATATATGTATGCATACAAACGCACATCAATTTAAGTACATATCTCACATTGTCTTTTCTAAAAATGATAAACAAGCAATACTCGTAAGTTTGCCCTTGCATGCTCACTTTCTTTTATGAATTGCTTTTTATATCATTTCCATAAGCTGAAGAGCAAATTAAATTTTATTTTATACCCGCGGCCAATGGATGAAGAGAAACCAATTCTGTTATATTTAACATAACAACAATCAGACGAAAATACTTATCAAAAGTCCTTAGAGAAAATAAAATTCTGATTAGTGTAGAATTCCAAGCTAAAGCTATGAGCCCGTAATTTGAATTTCCATAGCATCTATTTCTTGGAAATGCTAAGCATAAGCAGCAAGTTTTGCTGAATTTTTTACATTAATTTCGTATGCAAAAATATGGGAAATTTTAAAATTCACAAACTTTTCAATGTAACTACTTTTTCATAACAAGGCTTCGTATGAACAGTGGTTCTAAAAACGGCCCGTTCCAATACATATATAATAGGGTTTTTGTCGCTGAACCAAAAGATGTCAACATATCGTTTTTCGTGATAATATCTCGACAACTGCGTCTTGTGATGTTTTGAAATTAAAAATATCTACACAGAACTCGCATGGACAGGCAGGCAAACTCAATTCGGAAATTGATTGCGAATCGATCGGTATAATCAAACATAAACCGATATTAAGACCTTCTGCGTGTTTCCTAGATCCGCAAAAATTGTTAATACTTTTTGCCACAGAGGATGTAAAGTTTCAAAATCGGTCAATAAACCTAATCTTTGGAAAAATAAAACTTGAAACTAGGCTCATGTATTCTTAATTGAGCGGCTTACCTTGAAAGTGTGGCAAGACAACTTTAAAAAAGAAATAACATAATAAAACTTTATATGGTATGGAAACGCCGACCATTAGACACCTTAAACCACATTAATAATATAACAAACATTAGGTATAATTTTTATGTTTACTGGTTTACTCAAACGTCAACGTGCTCCAAATTTAGCAAAGTTAATTTATTTCTCAAATATTTTATTATTTTCGAATTGCTCGTGAGGTTCTTATATATGATAGGGTTTAAAAAATAGCTATATGTGATCTAAATTCGCTGTGGAAAATTTTCATCATAATATATTCAAAATCAGACATTCTTGAAATAGAAAGCCTTATTTTCCATTAGAACTCTTGCAAGGGTTGGGACCCAGAAAAATGAACCTACATGGTCCGATTTCGATAAGGTTAATTTTTATGTAAACTTGTTATTATGAACGAATCTCCATCAGGAAGTATTGACAATTTCCGTAACAAGGGCTATACAACAAGCGATTCAGAAAATTTCTGTACCCGATTCAAAGTTTTCTCAACAATTTAGAAGGACAAAATACTATTGTAGCGAAATCCTAAAACTTACCATACCTTTTCTAATAACGACTTAAGGGGAGCGATCGCAAAGTTTTCCGCCAAGAGGGTTCGCCTTTGGGCCAAAATATGTCAGTGTAACGAATTTCATCAAAATATCTCGAAAATTGCAACCTGTAGATTGAACATAAGAATAGGTAGACAGGCGGACAGACAAACTTAGTTCAATTCAAAAAATTATTACCTGCACCGCAAGTGGTGTAGAATACAAAAATTCATACTCCCCGATATTTGGCACATAAAAGCTGCAGTTACTAACCGTTTTGTAAATATGTGTATTTTAAAGGTGGTTCAAGTCCATGTTCTTCACTTGAGATTCACTTAAGAGATACCGTACTGCCTAGAAAATCTTCACAGAGAGACTGATATTTGTCTGTAAATAATTCGGAAAAATGTTTCCCCCATTTGATCTACGACACCTTGTTATCTCTTATCCTAAGCTACCAAAATCAATTGCATATTACAAGCGGAATATGTATATATTGAATCAAGGCTTCCACAATTTTCATAATGATCAAGTTAATAAGCATGTTCGGGATGAATCTATAGGGGGTTAGAGGATTGTTCAGCGCAAACGATCGCGATTTTAAAGTGGCAGAAACGGGGGACCGGAATGACCGCTTATAATAATTCATTCACGTTTGAATGTGTGAGGCAAATCAGTTTACTTGTATTAATCAGCACTATAAAGGCTATTGGATAACAAACTTGCATTGCGTAAAATTACAAAATACAAAAAAATATTACTGATAAAGCAAACCTTGCAATGATCAAAAATAGGTCCAACCCACTTTCAAGACAAAACCCTTAACGTCCGTAGAAAGTAGACGGAATCTACTCGCAAATCTATCTCTAACTCATCATTATTTATAAGTGTGAGAAGTTGGAAATCGAAAAAGAATTGAAAAAAACAATGATCACATTGTTCTCTATATATCAACGTATGGCAAGTGGTGATTTAAAGTTTGATATAAATATTTATTAGAATCAACTAACTACACAGTATAGGTATCAAGATCCACTACAAAGCGAGCAAAATGCTCTTTTGTCATTACATTTATATATAAATGCATACTATTCGAGTTACATGCCATCCTATTAAGCGAATGCAAGTGAATTACTAAGAGTAAGACAATAACGTTAAGTTACAAAGCATGAATTAATATTATGTAACGTAAATAAAATTTACATCATAAAGAATTCCATAATAAAATATCGATAAATTTTTTCCTTCACCTATTACAACATTCCATACATCAATGTGAAACGATTTTGCGACCTATTCAAAGTAATTGGCTATTGGTTTTTGCGCTCATCGATCCTGATTTACAAATTGTGCGTGTAACATAACATAAATTTTTGTGTTGTGTCTTCGCTACTATTTTCTGCATATATAGTCTCATAAAATATAGTTCATATTCGATTTGTTCTTTAGGGCCATTATTAGGGGAAAGTAGTTTAATTTATTTTTAGTATTTTGCTCGCAATCCAAAAATATATGTAAAGTTTATTAAATTGTTTATGTAACATCTATATAAATATTATTGGCAATATTTGTATATCCTTTTATATATATATATATATATATATACATATATATAAAGCATTATTCAATAACTTCCTAGAATCATACATAGTTGTCGTCACTATTGCCGAAACTATACGATTTTTAGCCTGTGCAGACATTCAAACAAACGGTCCCAAAATTTCACGAGACTTCGATCGTTAGTTCACGAATTGGAGTTTGTTTTGGGGGAACCAATTTTTATAATTTCGTCGCTTGAAAGATGGTTTACCCGAGTCCGCCGAAAAATGAAGTTGCATGAAATAGCTGGCACCTTAGCGATATCAGAAGGCACTGTATTTATTATTTGCTCCGTTCGAAGTAGGTACCGTGCTTGCTTACTTTTAACCAACAACGCGTGGATCATTCAGAGCACTGTTTGAAGCTGCGTAGGTGAAATACAAGGGACATTCGCATCCGATATGTGACAATGGCTTTCGGAATCAAAGCTGACTGGACAGCAACCAAGTGAGGAAAAACACAAAAGTCGATTGGGAGGGCTATCACGTCTCTATTTTGGAATCCGCATCGTATAATATTCATCGAAAAGCTTGAAAAGAAACAAAGGATCAATAGCGAATATTGCATGAAATTATTAGTGTCTTTGGGTGGCTGTATAGCAAAAAAATGGCCCCAATTGAAGATGAAAAAAATGCTCTTCTACCAAGATAACGCACCGTGTCAACAAGTGATCACAACAATGGCAAGATTGTACGAATTGCATTTCGAATTGCTTCCACATCCATCTAGATTTAGGACCCAACGGACTATTACCAATGAAAAGATGATCGCCAAAACTGACACGTGTTTTAAAGAGATGGACAAATCCTTCTATAAGAATGTTCTATAAAAATGTTAGAGAAGAGTTGGAATGAGTGAGTGCATTACTATTGAAAGAGATTGTGTTAATGAATAAACTCGAATTTTACCTAAAGGCTGTTCTTTCATTAATGAATTTAGCGTTGTATTACATTTATAATATCAAGCCAAATTGCTTCCATGCAACTTTCTATTCTCTTCGGTTTCCTAAGAGGATGCAATTTTTAGTTACCCACCTTCAAACCAAATTGAGAACTTCAGATGAGATATCGGAAAATAAGATTTCATTTTTCGATATACACACATAAAGAATCCTACTGGAAAATGAAGTTACTGTTTGTTGGGAGACGCGTCCACAAAGCTCTTAAGAATTTGAAAACAAAATCGAAACTTTCAGCACATTTTACTTATGATAATTAATTATTTCGTGACAACTATAATAACTTTGAGTTTAACAAAAATATTCATTGACACCTTATCGAATTTCACCATGAAAACTATACCAAGCCTTTTCCCTACAAGGTGAAAATTAATAAAATATTGCGCAATTTTTTATAAAGGGATTGTTTTTCCAATACAGTTTCCAATGCAGTTTCGTCATGCAGTTAACCACGATTCCTAAACGTTTAGACGTCAATAGAGAAGTTTTACCAAACTGGTAGCTCAGTTGTGGGTACTCGCCGTTTGTTCATTAACGTCTTTGTATCTTTTTTCTTCGAAGTTACGTCAAACACAAGCTGTGGCTGATAAGCTACAAATTTTGAAACATTTTGAGGCGAGCATTCATCAAGTTAACGCAAGCATAACGCAAGTAATGTTAAACATAGTGGTGAACATTTGCAGCCATTGTGTGCGCATCAGTGTGTACAAAGCTGTGGGTGACAGCTGAACGATGTTTTCTTCAGAACATAACTGCAATGGCTGCCTGAGCTCCTTTCAAAATAAACCATAACTTATTTTGATAAGTTGAGTTGTGGTTTTTTCCGAATTTTAAAATGAAAGCCCCATTATATAAAATGATATGTATTCACCCTTAGGCGAAAATAATATTTTAAACTTTTTTGTTTCTGTCATTTTTTAAAATTTTTTTTTTTAATTTTTTGATAATGAAGCTCGTACCTTACGCTACGCAAATTGAGCCGGGATTTCACGCGCTCCTTGCCACCTTGACGCAGACTAATTAATTTACCGAGCTGAACTGAACGGAAGAATAAACACTTCAGCCTTATTAAGAGCTTGTCTAACACAACAATTTCATTTAACTAAACTTAGTCAGTGCAAGCTCAAGTAGGAAATATTTAATCCCTATCTTTGTTACAGCCTTAATATGGTTTATCATTAAATTTCTCCACATTCGATCACGTTCCGGTATACGATGCAATTTGTAGCGTTTCTTCTAAGCACTTTATATGCAGGTGCGGTTTGTGTATGACAAGCACTGTTCTTTTGATTTCTTTACATCTCTTTTACAGGATAGTATCTAACCCCCCTAATTTTTGTTCTTTTGTACCCTAAAATATGTTTCTCAATTAATTTAGAAATTTCTAAGAATTTGCTTAATAATTCGAAGCTTTATTTATAACCGCTTTAATGTTTATTAAAGGAAGCGTAACCGCAATAAGTCGAAGCCTTCATTGTGTGACTCCTTTCAATAAACCGTAAACCTACACTATGGCTTCATATGCAAAGGCTTTATTTGCCAATAAGTATTTATGTTGTGGTCGTTTTGCTTTGCTTTAAATGAAACAAATTATCATCTTTGGCACGTTATCTTGTATAGAGTGAGGTAATGATGCCAATTAACGTTTTCGGTCTTCCTTTTACTAATTAAACTGACTGACCTGAGGGATACAAATAGAGTTGAAATGAAATGAATTTTGTCTTTTTCTTGAACGTAACGCAAAATGTAAATAAAGTCAATAGGCGTTTCGCTATTTATTAAGTAAAATTAAAAAAAAAGAAAAAAAGGGAAATCTTAAATGTGGGCAAAGAAGAAATTTTATTATATTTAAGTTTCGTGAAATATTAATACGAGATTTTTTTAATGTAAGGAAAAAGTCCGCAGGGAAACATTCAATGTCACGGTTGAGTTATATAAGCAAGAGCTCTTTTCAAAACCTTTGCTTTTTTTTTTGTCTTCATTCAAACTTCATTATTATAAGTAATTTGTTAAAAGTGAATAAAAAGGAAAAGAGAAACTCTTTAGGTCTGTTTGTGATGGCTGTCTCACCAGCAGCAGCAGCAGCAGCAGCATATGCAGCACATTCATTATTTATATTTTACCGTATATTTGTTACTCGAAAGGTTATGCACTGGTATGCTGTTGCTTTTTCGAGGAATGTACTCGAGAAAAAAAAAAAAGAGCGCTTGCACATTATGTGTTAACCTTCATGTGACCTTAGCATGCAAACTAAGCAAATTTTAAACATAAGCGCACTCGAACCTAAATGCTTACATATACTTATGGACTTACATATGTACATACATATAAGACGTAAATTTCCAGTGTTTTTACGTTATTAGTAACATTATACGGCTAATAAATAAGTATTAGTCAGTGATAAGTTGATCACTTTCTTATATTATTTCATTTTGTAAACTTTCAAGTGCCTTAACGCAATAACTAAAATTAGAAAGCAAGTCAGCCAAACATTAATCCCTGGCTGTTCAAATCGGTTATATTCATTCTTCAAGAGGAATTTTTACACTCATTATTACAAGTTAGACGTATACATGTCTTATATCCCTACATACATTTTTTAAAATTATGCTTCGCCGATTCTGGAAAATAACGTGCATAGCTTTCTATACGAGTTTAATGCCCTTCAAGTGTCTCTGTTTTTTTTTTTTTTTGTTGAGTTAAGCCGAGATGCATTGGCGATTGCATTGGCGAGGTGAGTCGCATAAAAGAAGGGAAACTTGTAATAGATAAAACTTGCTAACTAGAACTTTAACCGAAAGTTAAAATTAATTGTAATACCTGGTGATCTGAATTGTTTTTTCATTTAAAATTTAAGATAAGTGCTTTATAACAAGAGGATCGTTAGTCCTAGTTGTTAGCTCATAATTATAATAATAATGGGTTACTTATTTAAATATTTGCATAAAACTTGAGAATTTGCTAACTGGTACTGCGCAACTGTTATTTTAAACCCTCCTCATATTTGGCGTGTAAACCGCCTGACAAATCAAATTTTATTATATCAACTATTTTCTTATTAACTTAATTTTCTCTCAGAGATTTTGGAAATTTTCTAAGGAATATTTTAACCAATGGTTTACTTTAAATTCATTTGTATGCCTGGCTTTTAGGCATAGACTTACTTAAACTGTTTCCCAGCTTCCCAGTTCCCCAGTTTCGATATGCCAACCAACATCTCATTCGCTAAACTCCTCGCGCAGGCTTTCACTCAATTGCCAGTTAGTGTTCCAACTAATGACTAAAACTATGTTAATTATTATATTTAACGATTTGATTACTTCGTTCATTCAGGAGTTCAGAAGAAGTGCAAAATTGTATTTTCTCAAGCTCTATTTATTTGATTTTAATTAAATGTTGGAAATTTCACAAAAATCTTAATTAGTATCAATTAACCAACGGTTAAAGTTCGAATTTGTTCTCAGATGTGCCGAGTATGGTCAGATTCATTTAAACTTTGCAAATGGCAAACTTTTTGTGTATCTAACCACATCCTCGTTCGTTTAGCTACTGAACCATACGTTTAATTAATCTCTAACTAACTGTTTATCAACATTTTATACTATAGAAGTTGGCAATGTATGTAAATCTCTCTCTTTCATTCAATTGAAACGATAAATATTTCGTTTGATGGCATTTTTAGTTAAATCTATTTTTAATTGCAAATATTTAAACAAAATAAGGCAAAGTTTGCAGAAAAACTTAATAGATTTGTAAAATTTGTGTAATTAAACCAAATTCGAGTTCGGCGAGTCGATTCGTGCATTGTTCAATATTACGTAAGTAGATAAGCGGTAAATTATTAAAGAAAATGAAAAGTTCGTTATTTCGTTTATTTTTTTTTTTTTTCTTTTCTTTTTCTGTGAATTCAAGTGAGAGTTTTATTTATTGGAAAAATCAGTTTTAAACTTAATTTTCCGCATGGTAAGGTAAATATGTACACGCAAAGGTTTCACTTTTTCTGTACATTTTTGCAAAAAAAAAAAAAAGTATTATAAAAAATAAAAAAAAAAAACAACGACGAAACAAAAGATAGCAGTTAAATAGGATTTAACACAAATGCAAGAAATCGCATAAATCTATTGATTGGCGAAAGAGAAAAGGCGTTTTTATATTGTTTATGTTGTAAGTGAGTAAAGCGAAATATAGTCAATGGGAAAGTACAGTACTCACACTATTTCCTTCTATTTTCGGAAGGACTGTTGGTCCGTTATTAAGGGTTAGACTTAAATTCAATTAACAGCATAGTCAACGTTATATCACTCATACTAAATGGTGATGGCCATGTTACTTTTATACACGGTAATGCGTACTAATAATATTTCGAGAAATCTGCGGCAATCTTTACTGTGTGTTTATTCGGAATTCAATCTAAATTGAAGTGAGTTAAATATCTCGTTGCGGCATTAACTTCGAGACCTGGCCAAACACTTCAAATATGACAATTTTGTAAATAGCAAAGTTAGTTCGAAACAACTACAGACGTTTATTTTTTTCTTTTGCGAGTGGAAGTGTAAATCAAAATCATCCGTTAGGATCACAGCCAACGTAAGTTGTTGGGGCACCATGCAAGAGTGTAGGAGTTACGGTGAATATCATAAGACAGAATAGACACAGACGCTTGATAATGTAATTTCATAATGTTGAGTTTATTTTATAGAATGCAAGAATCAAGGAGTTTATACATTAGTGTAAAGTGAAATGAATAGTTCTTGATATAAGAATAATTGACTAGGAACTTAGAAGATCGGTTGGGTTGGTACCTTTTGCTCATTAATTGAGAGTAATAAGACATGTGGTAGAGACAGTTGGTTATGAAGATGCCACAGTGATAGGGAGGATTAGTGATTAAAGCATGAATAAGATGGCGGATTACAATATAGAACGCGGGATATCAATTTGTTAAGATATGAATATGCAGAATTTATATTAGATAGTCATATAAGCCTTTAGCAACCATAATACCTAATAATAGAAGCTTGGGCAGCTTATTGCAGCAATAAGGTAAATCAATACAGATTTTATAACGCATATTAACCTAGTCCTATCTGCCTTATTAATAACGTGGGTATCATAAAAAAGGGGTCAAAAGTAAGGAAAAATCTAATATCAATAAGAACCCTAGGACAAAGCCGGCGAGCTATCCCCGCCATTAACTCGATATCCGTACAATTTCTACGCCATGTCATATGTACATCAACATTTACGTCCTTACAAAACAAATTGAATATCGTTCTTAATAAGAGCATCAGATAGGTTTGCCACAAGCGAACGAACACGACAGAACATCCTAATTTTTCCTAAAGTTGTTAGATTCTACATTTCTCCTCTATTTCTAAATGGTGAAGAAAATTTAAGCTTCATTCCTACCCTCTATATTTATTTATATTTATTATATTTATATGCCACGACACGTATGTATCGTCTTTCCATATCAATCGACAACCCGCAAAGGATACGAGCATTAAAAGAGACTTCTTATGATTTATGTAGCATTTATTGTTTATGTTAAGTAATGCTTTTATTGCACTATTGTTTTTATTTACACTTTTGTTAATTAATTGCATTAAAAGGGGAGTTTCCATTTGAGTTCTATACCAACAACACATTAGATGTTTGCAAAAATTTTGATCACTTGAAAAAGTTATTTATTGGGCAAAATTGGTAAAAAATATATTAATCAAAATAGTTCTATTACAACAAAATTCTATAATTTTTTTTTTTTTGTTATAATAGTTTTTATTAAAACAGTTCAGTCATTAAGTAAAGCATTAAATAACTCAGTAAATCATTCGTTTATCCCTGTATATGTTATCTGTTAGAAAGAATAATGAACCACTAAGCCAGCTATGTTGCTCACTATCTAAAATCTAGGTTTAGAATATAAGGATATGTAAGGATTAAAAAAGAATCTCAAAATCAGCTTTGACAATAATGCACATGAACTTTTCAGATTGCAAGCGTAATTTCAGTTATCAAAAAAGCAGACAAGCAGATCGCATTACGAAAGCATTTAATTAACTCCCTGATACACATAGCAATGCATATGCAAAGTGTAACGCATAAATGTATATGTTTAACGAAAAAGTAGTGCGTGCGCGCACACGTATATGTATATGCATAGAGGCTTAATAACATATCCGAAAGATTGTTATATAAAAAAGCCTAAGGCGTAATTTTCATATTTTTACAATTCTTTCTTGTGTGAAAGGGTTGATTGGAAGGAAAGGATTGAAAGGATTGATTAAATTAATATGTACTTTGATTAGGTCTTAATATAGACATACATGCTTCTAGTTTTATCAAGCAAAGTAACAAAATTAAAACACTTTTATTGATATATGTTTAACTCGAATCCCTTCTCAGTGAACATTCTGCACATTCTGCGTCAAAAGTTTTAATATTAACGTATTACTCAGTAAGTCTCCGGTTTAATTAAGAAAACCAAATTTTTGTTTTTTAAATAATGATAAATTCATTCCATGACTCCTTTAACCTTTCGATGCGTTTTTGGTTTTAGTCTCAAAATAGAACCCGGCTACGGCAACCATTTCTTCATATCATATCTGCGAACAGCCAGTAATCGGTGGGGGCCTGGAGAGTACGGTGGATGGGGAAGGAAATCGAAATGTGATTCACTAAATTTGATCATCATTTCCATTGACTTGTGACACGCGGCATTGTTCAACACAGTAACTTTTTCTTTTCATGCTTTCTACACTCAAACGATCCAATGATGCCATGTAGTATTCGCTATTGATCTTTTGTCCCTTTTCAAGATAGTTGATGAACATAAAAACATTCGCGTCCGAAAATACCGATGACATAATCTTGCCAGCTCATTTATGACTTTTTGATTGCTTTGGACGACTTTCACCGGCTGCTGGCACCACTTAGCTGACAATCTTTTTGAACCAGAAGTGTAGTAGTGGATATACGTTTCATCTATTGTCTAGTACCCGTGCTTTTCCATTTAGTGTTGAAGTCAATAATAGTTGATTTTTCCCTTTGCAGTCTCAATAACGCTTATCAAGCCACTGTGTCTTCCAACATCACCACACGAAACCCCTTTTTATTCATTGTTTTGAAAATTACAAAGCTGACGCCGCTAGAACCACTGTAGCCTGTAAACTAATTGTTAGAAGATAGATCATATGGTCCCCTTAACAGTATTGCCATATACGTCTCAGACCTAAGACTTATTGAGTGATATGTTACATTCGCATTGTTAACTATTTTCTTAAGCATCCTTTATTTTTGATATTTTTGCTGGTGGACGCTTTTAAATCAATTATTATTTCACTTTTCATCTTTACACTAAGCTATAATCAAATTGATTAATAGCGTAAAGAGAAAACAAAAAACTTTTTTCCACTTTTCTCTCTTTTTAAACCTGCCACGTTTTTCTGCACTCAATTGAATTTCCTCCTTTTCTTTTTTCTTCCTCTTCTGCATTTATTAGCTATAATTTAATATAAAAAAAAAAGTAAAGGTCTTTTATTGTAAATTGTGCCAACGGCTGTTGCCTTGTTTCTAAAGATAGAAGCGTTGGACACTGCAGATATCGTCATACACTTTTGCTTATTAGTCAGATGCCGAAATTGTAACGACACACTTCGGGTCAACTTACGTTGGTGGAGTTTAAGCACGGATTGAATTCAGAATAATTTTCTGAGTCGATTTCAGTAATCATCTATGTTTGATGTCCGTCCACATGTATACGTGTTCAACTTACAGCTCGCCATCACTGATATATTTTATTCGAAAGACGAAGGCCATGAGAAAATCGATGACTTCGGACCATTTTTGCAACCAATTCTCAAAATTCTATCTACTAAATGGATGTGAAAAATTTGGATCGAATAGGCTAACACTCTCTCATATGAAAATTCTCATGAGAAGTAAACCAACCCTGCTATGATAAAAAGGTTTAATTTTCCATATATTATGGTAAAAATTGGTCCACCGTAGTAATGCGGCGTAAAAGTTTAGTGTTTTGGGATTTTAAGTATAAGGTTAAATTACGTAACGTATTTTATAGACCCCAGCTCAGATAAGGGTCCTCATGAAAAGTAAGCGTGCATATAACAAAGACATCGAATTACGATTACTTTATGACGAAAGCAGTTGCAGAATAGCAGGATCTTTTACAATAAAATTTAGTTTGGTTCATTTTCGGTCACGTCAAGTCACATTTTGAGTCCATTCACGTAAAAAAAAAGTTGCCATAAAATGTATGATTCCCTTTACGTGGAAATTAAGTATAATATTTCCTATTTTATCACGGAAAGAGATAAGAAATTGCATTGCGCGTACTTGTTCAGGCCGACCAGTGGTCGGTCGGGACAGGTTATCTGCCTGACTATAATGTTTTTATTGATTTTTCAATAAATTCTTTTCACAAGAAAAAATAGAGATAAGTAAAATACTAACTAACTCAGAAACATAAACGTTCACATACAAAAAGATCAAGTATTTTATTAACTGTGGGCGTTTCTGCTAATACTCACGCAATACTCAATGTTAGACGGACGGCGAAATATTTATACCAAATTTTAAACCAAGATGTATGGTTTATTGCTTATTAAGTTTCAATTATCCTTTCTACTTTCTAGGATTGCGAGCTTACGGGCAGCAGAACAAATAAGCGAACAATAACACGTTTTGACATGCTGGTCAAGAATATGCAAACACTTTATGCAGTCTTTAAGGCGTACTTCTGAATGCTACGCACCTATCTACGAAATCGTTTTGGTTTACCTCTTTTTAAAATGAATCGTAATATTCAGTTAAAGATTTTTTGAAAATTTGGTTCTTCAACGTCTCTTGGTTTATCGAAATCTTTTTGTAAAACGTATCAACAGGCTACCGGTGAAGCTGGCGT
Source organism: Glossina pallidipes (assembly GCA_000688715.1). Lineage (NCBI taxonomy): Eukaryota > Metazoa > Arthropoda > Insecta > Diptera > Glossinidae > Glossina > Glossina pallidipes. The sequence continues at coordinate 780,079 of KK499855.1, read as the reverse complement.
CAATTTTCATTTGTTGTTATCGTATTAAATGAGAAGTCAATCACTCGTCAATAAGATACGGAAGTCAAAAGTGAATTGTGATTATGAGCTTAATTGACCCAACTGAATGACTCATAAGTGGCTTTCAGAAAATGGCCATAACTGCAAAAACATATTCCACCATATCTCTGGGAAAAACTGTGAATGTCATGTGATTTCAAAAAAGTGGCAAAACATTTTAGCCGTATGTGGAGGAAGCACTGCCCACACGGCAATATTTGGTCATATAAGATAGTAAAATATCATAAAATAACAAGAGAAATAAACATAGAAACACACATAGGAGTATGAGAGTTATACAAAAAATATCATAATTAACTTAGCATAGCAATGTCGTATATAATATTAAATATAATATAACGGAAAGACGGTAAGCTGATTAATCGATAAGAGAATATAGATATATGGATATAGACATAGGATGGTATATGAGTGATCTGATATTGAATGAGTAAAATGACGGATCTCCTACACTCTCCCTTTTCTAGTGGGCTCGAGAACTAACGCTTTAAATCTAACACACCAAAATTTTAATAAAAAAATTTTACTAAAAAGAAAGCAAAGCCATCCTCATAAGAATGCCATCATTGCTCAAACCGACATCAAATAATTGATTAAAGCAAGTGCCTGTCAAGAGAAGTAATGTCCAGTGAATACAATGAGGAAAAGATTCAATCCGGTACTGCTCCTCTTTCATTGGAGAGTTCTTCGATTGCCAAGTCAGGGCTCACCGATTCAAATCTCGATATGATAGAGCATATCTAGTCATGGCGATAGTGACTGCTCGGTCGAATAACACTTGCCGAGTACGAACGTACATACTACGCTGCGACCACAATTCTTTCTAACCGCCATCCTGGTACGCTTAGAGGGAAGACCTCCCCTCAGTGATTGGTAATATTTAAAAAAAACAAAGACAACAAAGTATGGTACTGACGTTTTTCATGCCGAAAAGTCAAAATATGATGACCTGTGGTAAATTGCAGTCGGTGTTCGGACGTTGCTCAAAATTGCTTTAGTGTTGTGTGTATTGTTCTTTAACATCTTGACAACCTTGGCCACATACGTGCACGTTTAGGTTTTCTAAATTTATTTTATTAAAAAGAGTAAGAATTTCCTTTTAGTTATTCATTACAAATTCTCGTAAGAAGGAAAATGCAAATGTTATGGTTTGACTGCACTCATAAGAGTATTTACGGTATACAATTAGAGAGTATTGGAATAGAGCCAAACAATCATCCTCGAGGAGGAAGTTAATGGTGGTTTTTTGTTGGTGGTTTGTTTTGTATCGGTCTGTCCCTCAGTCCATCGTCAATTATCTGTTCTTGATATTCAAGCCGTTGCAAAATTAACACGCAAATGAAAACATTTAGATACTTTTATCGAATAACTGCATTTCCCTCATTAATTTTTCTGTTAAGCACTTAAATGTTAAGTAAATGTCGGTATGAAAAGGAAAATTTTATCCGAAAATGGACAATTCCGACAAAATGTTGGGTTCAAACAGTCAAAACAGCGTCGAAATGAAATAAATTCCGTACTTGTTTTCTCGGGAATTTGTTGAATTAAATTCCAAACAATATTTCTCATTAAGCTAACTACTGTTGTTTTATAATTTTATGTTATGAAATTTCTTTAAAATTTAAACATCCTACGTACATAATTAAATTAATATTAAAATCTATTTATTACATATTAACAAAAAAAAAAAAAACAACTATAAAATGTTAATAACAGTTTAACAAAACGAAGGCTATGCATACAAATGCTATGCACTCGTGGACAAAGCGATAAATATGAAAAGATGCAGTTTGCCACTGACATTATTCTTGCTGGTTGAATAAAAATTTATTAAGTAAACAAATAAAAAAGCAAAGTTATGAAGGAATGTGTTCCTATTAACAGGAAAAATATTTGCAAATAATCTAATGATCTCAAGAAGACTTAAGTAAATTAAATATTTGATCACTTAATAGTTTTCTTTATTGAAATTTCACCTTCATAATGCAAATGTCTTACCTTTCCTAGGCAACCAACATGTTAGTTATTGTCAATTAATATCGCTTGCATTTTTTTTTTTTCTCAACAATTTTTATAAGCTATAAAAAGAAGACTTTTCTCAAGTTGTTTTGTGTTGCTTTACAACACCTTTGCTTAGTTCGTTTCTTAAAAATATTTAAAATGTGGGAAAAAACGATTTAATTATAACTGATTTCGTTATTATCAAAGTTATAGTACGTTCCTTGACGGGACCTAGTCGGAGAAAATAAAATTGAGCAATTTATTGGGTTATGTGAACATCAACAAGTTTTACACATTTAACTATAGGCTGGCACTAGGTAGTGCACTAACTCGGCGTTAATTTTCTTAATAGATTGAGTGCATAAATAAATTTCATGTGTTGAAATTTCTTGCCTTTCATAAAAGCTACCTGACCCGTTCAATTTTCCCGAAATTTTTAAATATACACAGTTTAGATATTGGTGTTTGTATGTTATGAGTTTCAGTTGTTTAGAAAAAGTCGTTCAATGCATACAAAGTGTGCTATGGCACTGCATTTTCGTCTGTTTTCAAAGGAAAATAAATTCCGCTGAAACTGTGAAAACGATTAAGTTGGCTTGAAGTGAATAGGCATTAAACTATGCAGCAGCTAGAAAGTGATTTATGAAATTTCCTCCCAAAAATGTTTGTGTCTAGAAAAAGATGGAAATTCACGTATCACTGTCCATCTTTAGGGCAAGTAATGCAGGCGGTCATTTTCATTTAGTTTGAAAACATTTTCCGCTGGCGGCACATTCTTCAGAACTGAGACCTTCTCATTAGCACTGGTTCAGATCGATGCAGTCATACTTAGGCAGGCAGCAAAGTTCAAGATGTGAGAAAAAAGATCAATGATTATTTCACTTCGCAACTACGAAAATTCTCTCGTGAAGCCATCCGCAAACTATACGATAACAGGCAAAAGACCGTAGATAATAATGGTAAATAATTCGGTTATTAAGTTTTGTCGTTACATGTTTATTTTAAATAAAGCTGCATTTTTTTAAAATATATTCAGAGAACTTATTTATAGTGCACATGTATATGTTATTATTATTATTGTTACTATTAATTTAGCCGAAGATTATAAGAATTCTAAGACTAAGAGGCCTTCGCCTACTCAACCACTCAGGCCGCTTAACAATGATTTGTTCATCATTCTTGTTAAACATAGACGTCACGACCTTCGTCTGTAGGTAACCGTTACACACGACTATAAACTATCAAGTAAGCCTTTTACATGCCGTAAGCCTGGTTAAAACTCGATCTGTCAACTCAAAATCTGATTCGATCTTATCTCAAAATATAAATTCCACCATGAGAGGGATAACTGGGGAAATAAATACCAGACCAGACATATATTTCAGCAAATTTTATTAAAGTATTTGTATGAAAAAAAGTATGGGCACGATTTACCACGCCTTACGACTGAATCATAATCCATTTCATTGAAGCGTCATTCTTCGCCATAGGTTTTTACCGAAAAAACTATCTTTACATGGAAAGAGTATTGTGAAGATGGCACAACTCCACCTTATTTTGAGAGATGCCGAACATTCCCATATCATTCCACTCTCTAATCCTAAGCAATCAGCATCAATTGCATATTATAAGCAAGTCAATATGCATGCTTAGGATGAAACTGTAACACCAGTGACAATGGAATAGTTATTAATGGTCACAAATTTTTATTTTCAAGAGATTCATTCCTGTCTAACTATCACGATTTTGAAATGGTATATGGCCGAAATGGTATATTTGATCAGATGATTAAATATTTTTATAAAACCTAATAGCATTTTGTTTTTATTATTAAAATAAGTCTGATACAACTGAAATATTGTCCTTTATTGTAACACTTTATTAATTTTGAAAGGAAAGCAAATCCATTTAGATGTAAAACAAACCTCTAGTTGTGTTAATCAGCACTATTATTGGATAATAAACGTACATCAGCTAATACTAGAAAATACAAAAAAAAATCTATTAATATTAAAAGGTTTAACAAATTGGCGATAACTAAAAATGGAGTTATCCCACTTTCAAAATAAACGGCTCATTTCATCCTTCACAGTCATCTGATTTATGAATCGTATGGATATTTCCTTTCTTAAAACTCAACATTGCCTTATAATACTTCTACGCAAGTGTAAGAAGCCGCAACAACGATTATTTAAGTGATTGGAAAAAATTAGATAAAAAAAATCTATGCCAGTTAAACGTGCCCAGAGGTCTACTGGTGCGTAAAAGGCATACATAATTTCACATAACTAGTTGTTTTTCTTTTTTTTCTCTTTCTTTCTTAATTTAAAAGGTCCGTTAAGGAATTTCCATTTTGCTTACCCTTTTGTCAATAATTTGCGATAAAGAACTTAACGCGTCTATTTATCAGCGTTTAGCAAGGTCCACAAATAAGGTTATTTTTCGTTTTTTATGGATTTGATTGATATTCGACCGAAAATGAATTTAAATCAAATTTAGTTCCAGGTAAAATCCGTATAAATATTGTTATCCCTCGAAATTAATTAAAATTACTTTAAATTATGTTCGTTCCAGTCATTATCTTTTTAAAGGCATAACAACACCTATGTATGTATAGCAGAGTTTTCACCCCCTTTTCGTACACTTCATTAAGCACAGATTACATGTAAAACAAAACAAATTTATATCCTTTTCAGCTAATGATTATAAATAATAGCACTCAACTATATTTATATATATATATACACATATATGAAATGAAAAGTCAAACATGGGGACAAGAGAAAATATGCAAGAGCTTTAGCTTTGTCTAACGTTACAGGATAATTAATGCATTTTTATCAAGGTAATGCAACGGCTGGTGTCAGACACAAATCAATTTGGATTTATATCATTTCAAAAGTAATCTCTTACTTTTGCCAACATGTTAATCATGTCCCTGTTCCACACAAAGCAATCGCCATAATATGCATTTTGTTATTCTGCTGATTAAATGCGATATCTGCGTTGCCATATCGCTAATGCATCCAGTGTTCAGTGTTTATCGTTATATTAAAAATACTCTACATGTTGTTTAACTATTGTTATTGTACCGACCCTCATAACCAGCACACACGCATTAATCATAAGGTACACGAAGGGTATATTCATTTTGTCAAAACGTTCGCAACACGCAGAAGCAAGCTTCACAAATACCACAAAGTGTATGCATTTTCTTGATCAGTTTTAAAAGTCTAAACCGAGTTAAGTATGTCCGCCTATCTGTCAATCCGGGAAAAACATTTTCCTGGTCGCAAAAATGAAGCTATCGCCTTCAAATTTGGCAGAAAAATTGGCAATCCTTGCACGCATGTTGGTATTCAAAATGGGTGCAACTGATCAAGGAACGCGCCTACAATAAAGTCTTAACTGAAGACATGTCTGTCTGTCCAAGCGAAAGTTTGTTATTACTCATTAATTATGACAAATAGAAGACTGAAATTTTCTATATTTACTTAGGTGCCCACTATTCCTACATGAAAAAAATTGTAAAAATCGGCCACGCTTACACAAAGGCATGAGTAACCAAAATTTTATTTTATTCACTTTTTTTACGTTGTCTGTTTATTACTGTGTACGTTCCGCACATGAAGATGTACTATCTGTCTAAAAACATGGTAATCCTAAAACAGATATGCTGGACAACGCGGAGGATTCACTTTTTGTTAGCAATACAGTCAAGGTGGTACTTGGAACGTAGAGTGCGGAAAGCTAAGTGTGGTAATTATAATTTAAACATCGCGGACGTCACGTCAGCTGTGTATTAATTTTTTTTCACAATCCCATTGACATGGATATCAAATAAAAGGATTTGGAGAGTAGATATATGCAGGATAACGATGATGGGTATAAAAGATTCGACCGCGGACGACTACACATTTTCTTACTTGTTTTTTTTTTTTTTTTTAGTTCATGTTTACAAGTCGGCTTTGAAAAAATTCATTATACAATATGTTTGTGTTGATTCAGTATATCATGTTTGTGGTTATTGTTAGTCTTTTCCTATCGTTGGTGCATACAACGCCGATATATACTAATTGTGATTATGAGAAAGTAATAACATGTAAGTAAGGATGACGATAAGCTGCACAAGCTTCACGCCTTTATCAAATGATATATGAAAAACTGCATATGCAGAGAGGGAAACATACACTTAATTAAAAAAATTATTTTAACTTTAATCAGAAAATTCAATTTAAGCTTAAAACCCTTTAAATACAACGACCGTTTAGGCGCTGTTATATAATAAATCGATAAAAGTGCAAGCATTTAAGCGATAAGCTACAAGGTAGAACGTTGTAGTTGTTCATACTACAGTTTGTCGGAAACAAAAACTTCGTGTGAGCGCTACGTGGACATTGAGTTAATGTAAGAATTCACATTCAACATCACAAGCCTATGAGTCATGCTCCTCTTATTAAGTGAAGAAAGTCCACAATCAACAATATAGGTACTAAAAAAAAAATTACATATTACATAGGTGTGCAAATAAATTCTCTATGTTTGTTTGATAAAATTCAACTTTATTTAAAAAATATTTTTTAAAAAGCTCCTTTGCCTTTTATTGCCCTCACTGTAGAAAGTTCGCGGTTTCGAGGCGAAATAGTCATCGAGCCATTTTCGCACATCTTCATCTTTGGGGAATCGATGATTTGCTAAATAGCACTGTATCGATCTGGAGCAGTGGTAGTCACAAGCTGGCAACTTTGGGAGAAAAAAATCCCGCAATAAGAAGTATTTCGCAGCTCAAATTGAAAATTACTTACTTCATCGGTTGCTTTTGCATGACACGGACGGACGTATGCGAACATTTATCGTACTTAAGACTACAATTTCTTGAATGAAGTCTTGTAGACTACTTTCTAACTGTTTCATAGCTCACTGCATTCTCATACCAAACTAACTCAATCATTTCCATAGGTTGAGATGCACTTTTTCCAGTTTAATAAAATGCAATCCGATAAATGACACTCATCTCTTTATATATTGATATACATACACATACACAGCCTGTAAACAACTGAAACCAATACAACTGAAACAAATACCAGGGTATCAACATTTCAGAAGAAATGAACGCATCGCATATATTTTATACAGTAATTAATTTGAACACAAAGAACTTACTTGTCCACCTATTATTAAAGTGCTTTGGGTATATATTACAAAAAATACCGAGGCAGAAGGTTAAAATTGTGTCCATATAATCACAGCTCATCGAATATCATTAATTCTGATTCCTAAGCATATTTACCTTAAGTGGAAAGCATATCTCATGCCGTGTTGAAGCAAATATATAGTTTTTATCTTCGCAAATCTTACTTTGTGAATAAAAATATTTGAAAATAAACTATCTATGCAACCTATGCATGGTTGCATAGATTCGTTTTAAGCAAAAAAGGTTTTTCTTATGCCCATCGACGCAGGATGAGGTATGTATTCATTTTGTTAAAACGTTTGCAACAACCAGAAGGAACTTCCACAGACTACACAAAGAATATATATATATGTTCCTGATCAGCATCAAGTTATACACCAATTTAAGCAAGTCCGTCCTTTTATCTGTCTTGCCGTCTATCCGTGTAATGTCGGTAGTAAACAGTCTCCTTGTCGCACAAATGGAACGTTCGGTTTCCGAGGCGATGCAATAGCACCGTTACAAAAATCAAAAAAATTTACCCCTCCTATCCACGAAAATTAAGTTTCTTTTCAAAGCAAGCTTTACTAAGCCCATAAAGTTTATAAATTGTTGGCCAGTTTTAAATGCGAAATACACCTAAGAACGTCTACCTGTTGGTCTATCCATTTGTCCGTCCGCCCAACTGAGTAATATCTGTGACAAGCATTCTATCGTTTGCAAATATGAAGATATCGCCCACAAATTTGCGAAAAAGTTTGAAGATAACCAAAATCGATCAAGGGCCACCCCACTTGTTTATGCAGCAAACACACCAACGAAGACGTTTATTTCTGTGTTTCATGGCCATTACTCATAAACTAAAATAGATATGTGATATAAAATTCAACTTTTATTCTAAAAAATAGAAAAAATCATCCACGCCCAACCAATGGTATGAAAATTTAACTCTCTGCCTATTTCGGGATAACGGTGATGGGTATAAAAGGTTCGGCCACGATTGAATATAATTTTCTTTCTTATCTTACTAGTTTTTGTTTTCATTTAATTTTTAATTTTTGTGTCTCTTTGGTTCTCTGATGTAAATGTTTGTTGATTTTTTGTCCAAAAAAGAAAAACAAAATGAATTTTCTTTTTGTTAGAACTTGGAAAGTACATAAATAGAAACACTAAAGAAATGATTGAGTGTATTGTGATCATCGACATTTACCGGTGAAATGCGAATGCACACGACAGAAAAATTTGATAATATTTTGAATTTTCTTTACATAAAGTCACAGTTTTCCATTTCACATTACTGAGCTATTGAGTGAATACCGATGCTAATCATGAGATGCTGAAAACTCCATTTTCGACATTCATCACTTTTATTGCTTGATCTCAAGAAATCTACTGCCTAAGCTCATTAAACGCTTTTATAAGCTTAAGATAATGCGATCATATCTCAACTTTCGGTTTTGCTGTGAACGGGTTATTGGACCACTGCCAAGCCAATATCGCTGTATATTGATATGTTAGTAAGTGATAGCCTTTTTTACTGAGTATGAGGTCGCGATTTTGTTATAAGTGTGATAAGATGTAAAGCTTGCGAAGAAAAGGATCCTTGTTAGACTGAAATCTTAAGGAAAGATAAAGTTTGCGTGTGTAAGTGTAGAAATGTCATGAAACTATGGAGGGTTATACAATCATCGGAAGAAATAACACGTGTGAATATAACAAACCTTACTTGACAATATGAATATGTATACAGGAATATATATGATATAGATCTACGCGGGTTTAAGATTGTCTTGGCAGCGTATCAATGCTTGGGGCGATAAGAAAAGCCGACTTCCCTAACCAGACAAGGAATCAGTTATTTGTTAAATTTGTATCGTAAAAAATTGTTGGTGAAAACCTGATAGAAAGGTGCAAGTAACTTTTACTTAGTTTGTTTCACGCTTAATTTACTAAAAACATGCACAGAGTTAGATGTCCTTTCGTCGTTGTCATTTATTTAACATGACCTAGCTTGTCAAATCTTCGGTACAAGAAATACATTGTGTCAAGGTCTTGAAGGAAATTCTAACGAGTTGTTAACAAGTTCAATGTATATTTATGTATGTATATATGTACCTATGCGTCCATGCTCATGAACGTAATTACGAAGATGTATGGAGAGACGAACGTTAAAACATTTCATAATGAATTATACCGGCACCTATAACCTCTAAGAAAGCACATGCCCTTCCTTAGACTATATATAAAATATAACTTGTAAAGAAAGGCCATATATATGCAATTTACAAAAGAGTTGTAAATACATTCGCTTCCTCAAGTAATATATTTAAATACAACATATTGGTAAAGTAAACTGAAGAATAGAAAAACAGAAAACTCTTATTCGAGTAAGTGTTCTTCTATTAGTGTCTCAAAGTTTCTCAACACTCTGAACAAGTAAGAATATTATATTCGGCCGTGACGAAATCTTTTATACCCATCACGGACTGAAAAAACGGAAAAGGACTACAATTTCATATCACGCAAGAGACACAGAAAGCAATCATGTTCACAGATGTTGTCGCACAGGCGACAAAACAATGGACAAGTAAGATAAAATTTCGTTGATGACGGGTCTTCAGGCGAAACGAAGGGTACACTGCGACTACTATATCGGGTACAAGTGAAAATTTTAGATTCAGTTGTCCTATAATTTTTAATTTCCACTAACTCCATCACTAAGATTTCTCTATCCTCACGATTTTCTCTATCCGATGATGAGATCATTAGCATACAACTCCAGCTCCATTAAGGCTTCATGATCATATCATCATAACATCAGTGTATTTAAAGCCTTCAATAAAATCCTGGATAATTGCAACATGGTCCATGTGAACATCAATATTCGAGTTGCATCGGATGTATGTAAGAGCAGGTTTCGACTAAACATTCAGTAACCTATCAAGAGAGATGGACAATTCCAATATACATATTCAATTTTATGTTGCCTTAGTGTTATAATAATTATTAGATGAAAACTTGTAGCTCTATTGTCCTGGACGTTACAATGCTAATATTCTATGTGATATGATACACGGATGAAATGGTACGCCTTGATGCATCCATGAATTTTTACATGCTATCGGCAAGTGCTCTTTATTTGACACAAAAAAAAAAATTTTTTGCACCGCAACAAGTGGTGTCATTGCAAGTGCTTTTTTTTGTCAGATGTTCAAGCTGCAGAAAAAAAAACATAGCTTCAAACAAATATACCAATGCACGTGGTACTATGGGCAAATTCCGATTTGATATTTGCACACTTGGTATACGCGCACGTAATTTGTCTTGCATTACATTTATTTTATATGCATTATTACAAATAAATTTTTATGCGATTAAAACTCATTATCGTTACTAAATTAAAAGAAAAAAAAAATTAATAAATGAAATTTGTGTTTAAAGCAAACCTTCTAATTCACAAAATTTACGAAAAAATATTTGCACACAGAATCTATCTATTTGCTTAACATTCGCGCACCTATGGCCATAAAAAAACTTTTACGTTTCCGACCTGATAGTTGTGTGCATACAATCATTGTGTTCACGTTGCTTATACGTGCAGAACATAATACATGTTGTGTAGGTAGTTTTAAGTGTATTCCGATTATTATTATTATCTAAGCACTCGAGGCAATCAGATCATAGCGTACACGTATTATGCAAGTGAGTACATTACTGATAATTAGGTATGCGTGAAAGTCTATTTGTTTCGCTTACATACATAAATTCAATTTGATTAGGTTAAATGAAGTCAATATTTCCACGAGTAGTAAGATAGTAGTGAGCATATAAAAAGTTGACTGGTTTTTATGCATTTAGCAGGTGCCAGTCAGCTGGTTGGTTTCAATTTTACGTACAATTTTTCTAAAACTCTGATTGGCTTGAAGTTTGATGGCTGCAATCTGTAACAACCTAAAATTTTCAATTTTTTTTTTTTTTGTTCCGTTTGCAAGGGGTCTCGATTAAACGAAGTCCAATGTTTTAATTATTCAGAATACATTTACGGGGAGTCTAAATTTACAAAAGAGATTTTGTAATTAAACCAAAGTATAATTTTAACTTAGTCTGATTAGATTCGGAGACTGATTTGATCAATGCAGAATCGTTTGAGCCGCTGTTCCAGATACCCCAGATGAAGCTGATAAATCTCTTCCACAGAAGAAATGTAACTCTGCCTTTTTGCACTTAAAAAATTGCATTTCTTGAAAGTCCATATGTCCACTCAGTGGTCAAATCTTCAATTATGTCACCTATACAATATGCCTTAGAAATCTAGAATTGTACGAGTACTTAAAATCCGATGAAATTGAACCTATTATATAATCGCGTAACCAGATCTACATTCCTCCTTGAAAATATATGACCATATCTGAGGCTAGATTATTGCTTCGTTCGTTCTATTGAAATCACACGCCTGCTTAACCTTTATAACATTATTCTACAGCAGGGACAGAAAGAGCTTTTTAATCTTCTTTCTTTTAATAGGTCAGTTCGCAATAATCACTTTTTGATACCTTTTTGGCCAAATTCTTTCAGGTAAGAGTTATAAGAGCTTAAAATTCCCTGCATAAAGAGTTGAAACAGTTTACACGTTCTTATCTCACCTACAAACATAAGCTTTTCATTTTCGTTATTTAGTAGTGGGAAGAAAGTGATGGCTTGTTATGTTTTATTTCTCCTCCTACCTCCCTAGTGACCTTGTTTGTTTCTTCATCTTCAATTTCCTTCTTTTGTTTTTCTCTTAAGGACATTTTGTGTTGTCGTATGGTATTATTGCAGCTATGGTAGACATTTTAATCAATTATAATGGGTCTTAACGGCTTCGAGATTACATAGGCGTCAATAAAGTAAATAAATACAAAATAACAAAAGTCATTACCAAATTTTACACTAAGGAATGATTCAGGCACACACGAATTTCTCTCGGAATCTCACACGCGCTACAAACATATTGAATATGTTTGGACTTTAGAGGGAAAAAAGCGAAAGCAAAATATTTCATGCTCTGATCAACGATGCGATGAGTGACGTGCCATTTACAAAAGCGAGCTTGTCTTGATATTCACTTGCGTATGCATGAATAAATCCCAAATTCTTTTAAAAAAAAGAAGAAGAAGAACATTTTACATTATCTCAAATTCTCAATTTTCAGAATAAAAGACACGTAAAGGATTAAGTCGAACGCCATTTTTTATTTTCGCTCTTCTACCATAAAGATGAAAAAACTTCCAGGAATTATGTTTGTGATGGACAAAAACTATTCCTAAAATTAGCAGCTAACTGATAGTTTAATTGGTTTCGTGCTCGAAACTTCATTGTTCAAAGATTAGATTCAATTTACAGCCAAAGAATTGACTGAAAAACAAAATGTACTCGATGAAGTTTTTACTTTCGAATCTCTACTGCAATATAGCGAAAATATAACGAAAGTCAGACGTTGCGAAAACGTTGTGAAAGTGCGGCCTAAGCCGCTAGGTAAGCTAGGTGGAAAAAACAAAGGAGAAGAAACGGGAAGTTAAAAAAAAAGAAAGAAGAACTGGCAAAGCAAGAAGCGGCTTCATAATCTTAGGCGAAGTTCTTGGGATCAGTCAGGGATACTGCACGGCCGCCATGACCGAGCTGCTTTTGCGTAAGCAGTGAAACTTGCGAAAAATTATATCATCGACAATTTTAGAATTCTAGCGTCTTTGCTAATCCAGAAATCAAGAAAACTTTTGATGCATTCATCCTACACCCAAAATGCAACAGCTTCCGATTAATTTTGAAATTTGTCCAAAGTCTCTAAACTTTGTTAAATTAATGTAAAAACTTAACATTTAAAAGGAATTTTTTTATTTTTTTTGCTATAGACCTTACAAGTTTAATAGCGATTGGCTGGAAACATGGCAGGCGATGGTCGAACGAATGATGAATATTGAGTTTTATGTTACAATATTTTTTTTCGTCGCCATCTTTTTAGCCTCCATACCTTTTGAGTAGTCTATTGCAGAGCAATTGCTTATGCCTTGCTGTGAGTCATTCAAAAAAATGTTTGTTTTGAAGACTAATGGCATGAAGCCGTTATAATTTCCTCCCCCCCCCCCCTCCTCCTTTTACACGCGCTTCTAACACTGTTACAATATTACTTCATGTCAATAAAACTGTATTAAAACAAAAACACTGACAGCAATGGCAGCATATGGCGTCAGACCATAAATATAAAAAATAATGATTATGTTAATAATAATAACAATGACATTGTTACCAGAAAGCAAACAACAAAATTTACGTAAATATATCAAAGGCAAACGGAGATAATTTTTCTTAAGTTTCACTCAACCCCATATCTACCACGAGAATCACGGTACTTACGGTGCTTGTAAATAATAAAAGAGCGAAAGAATGAAGCATAAAAGAATCTCTGATGTTATGCGGTGTTGAGGAATAAAGAGCCGTAAAAGCATTGAAAAAAGTGTGCAATTGCTTTCTTTAATTACAAATCATGCAAACAAAAGTCGAAAATAATCCATTTTTATAGGAAACTTTAATCAACCGTTCAAGTTGTTAAACGAAACGAATTATTTACAAATTGATTGCAGCAGTCAAGCCGGTGGATTTACTTTCCTTTTCGTTCGTCATGCATTTTCGTTTAACTTGAATTGCGCTTGAATTTAAGTAAATTATTTAATTTATTTTAAACTCTTATTTTTCGATTTTCTGCATTTAATATATTAAAAAAATGTATATTAAGTACTTATAATATATAATTAGCCAGCCGAGACGATGCTCTTTCATTCTGGATCGTAGACCTTTCAATATATATTCCCGATCATCGTGCAGACTTTACGCCGATTTGCAAGGGTTCCTCAGGTGTCCTTTTGTGGTTTTAACTCTGAAAGTCATAAAGTTTAAAGAGGCTGAGTTGCAGCTCCCATAGATACGCTTGACTCAATTTCGCAACCAAACTATGCCCGCCAAAGAGTAGAAAAAGTAACAAGTAAAACAATTATGCATTCAGATCTCCACGAATCGTGATGTGCCCCTTAAGCAAATGCTTAAAAAGCGGATAATTGTGTGCGCAAGCCGTTAGAAATCAATTTGAACTTTTTTTTTAAGCAAAGATTTGCTAATTCGTGCTCTGATCACCGTGATTTCGGACATTGTTCGAAAAAATACTAAAAAAAAGTTCGCAACATCTTCACATAAGATCTGAGAGTAAAGTTGCGTGAGATAAATGACATCTTAGTGCTATCAGAAGGCAGGGTATTCATTATTTTCCATGAGAAAGCTCTGCTCGCGTTAGGTAAAATGTTTGCCAAAAGTAACAACGTCTTGCTGATGAACCGTTTAACCGAACTGAAGAAGACGTTCTCATGCGATTTGTGCGATAATGGACGAAACATGGATTCACCGCCCAACCCCAAAGTCATATTGCCAGCCATCCAAGTAGATAGCAACCGGCGAAAGCGATCCAAAGCGGCAAAAAACGCAAAAGTCAGCTTACTAGTTACTAGGAACATTGTGGTATCTTGCGATCTGCTTCGTATAACATTTATCGACTGTCTTGAAAAGGCACAAAGGATCAATAGCGGCTATTGCATAGCACTATTACTATGTTTGTATGGTAAAATTGCAAAAAACACGGTCCCAAATTAAGAAGAAAAAAATGTTGTTTCACCAAAAAAATGCATCTCGTGTCACAAGTCAACCACAACAATGGCAAAATTGCATAAATTGTACTTCGAGTTGTTTCCATATCCACCGTGTTGTCAAGATTTAGGCCCCAGCGACTATTCACAACTCTCAAGAAAAAACTCGCCACAAAGAGGTAAACATATATGGCTCTAATGAAGAGATGATCGTCGAAATTGAAGTATATATCGGGTCGAATAAATCATTTTATCAAAAAGCCACGAAAATATCAGCGAAGTTTTGGAATGAATGCATTACGCTTGCAGAAGATTATATTAATGAATAAACTCAGATTTTGGTTAAAAGTTTAGCTTCTATAAGTGATCCCGCGAAACTTATTGATTGATATACAATATACACCTAATAATATGTATACACATATACTTATTATATATATATGATATACGTGAATGAGTCTGCGATGCGTATTCCAAGGCCTTAGCAATGGACCAAACCTGTGTCTTTACCTTTTTCGAAAAATTTCATTATATTTTTATCAATAACTTACCTACGAATCAAATACTTGCTCTAATGCAAACATAAATCAAATTTTAATAATAATAATTAGAATTTCTTGCTTTGCATATATTACGTTACGTTAACAGGGAAATATGTGAGATTTAAAAATAGGGTTACATTTCTGGCGGCAAAATTCATATATAAAATAGGCACAGTCAAGTGAGCTGTATAGGTTAGGGCGAATTCCATATAACGCTTAGCAATAATTGAGATGAGTCTTCTTCTATAGCATCCCTTCTAGAAGAACGTTCCAAAGAACTTTAAATTGCTCGAAAAATTGATCAGCTTCTCATTCGAAATATAAGTAATTCCCGATTTCACAGGAAATGTCCGTTCATTTCAATTTACTACTTATTTCTCGGATGCTATATAATTTAATTTGCCTTAAGTGTAAAGCAGGGTGTGGTCACTAAATAACTCGGTCAAATTTAATCTGATTTGTCTTAATTCAATACTTAAGCCCTTTATAGGGTTCGCATAGAAAATATTTCCAGAGTTGAATTTATTCTGAGTTGCATTAGACGCGGTACGAATTAATCGCATTATAAGGCACTTGACTTTTTATATGTTTCATAGCAGAACTGATCCCAGTCTGGGCAGCTGTTGGCATCCCAACTATTGTTGCAAGTACTTGCAATCACTATACACTCGTACTACTTTCATTTTAATCCACTATCTTTTCAATTCCTTTCCATCAATCAATAAATATAATAAATACATTTTTGAAATTTGGTACATCATGTCTGATTTAAAATTCTCTCATTTTATGCTTATTAAGTTCAATTCCAAAATATCAGCAAAATCGTTTATTAAGTTGATGTTAAAAGCTAGCAAACTCATACATACATATTTACCCTTCAGCATTACTCATATTATAATTCTTTTGTTACGTTATTACTTGAGCATTATCCTTTATTTTAAGTATGCATTTGTATGTCATATTATCAAAAACAAAAGAAAAAAAAATGTTTTATTAAAATCACGTTTTAGGTAAACAATAACTTACGTAATAGGATATATGGGGACATTTCAAGTTTATTATGTATATAAGATGTTATCGGCAAGCATTTTAACTTTTTGGCTGATTGCTTTATTGTTCGAATGAAGATGAATTTTGGTTGTTCATAATTGGCAAACGTTGAAGCAAAAAATAAATATATTTAACTAAATCAGATATCGATTGAAGCCATGTTACGAGTAGAGGAAGTTAATGCGTAATTAAATCTTCAATTTTTATTTTTACTGTTTAATAAAAGATTTTAAAGAAAATGCGGGCAAGTACGCAAAACTGCATTGTTGTTATTCTAAAGAGATTTGAACTAAGGCAATATGATGGATATTACGAATGAAAACTGTTTTTGTCACAACTCAAAGGATTGTTATCACACTAACTAAAGCTCTTAGCAGCAACTGACCATTTACGACGACAATGAAAAAACCATTCTTCTCAGGTTACAGCATATGTTTTTACCGATCATAAAAATGATGATGGAAGAAGAGGGAACAACTTATGAAAATCTAACATTTGCAATTGTATGGCTTGTCCTTTGGAACAATATGAAATGGATTTCTGAAGAAAACATCTAGAACGCTTAACGCTACTGCAAGAATCAAGATTTATCTGTGTATAATTCCTGCACCACACCGATCAAATAAATATCTTTTTGTTAAGTGTTTTATTTGGCATACACATCGCAACACGATTATCGACGAAAACTGACAGCCGTATTTTCACTCATTTGATTTATTTGCATTATTTCCATGTCCATTTAATTTACAACTACATGCTTAAGACTTGAAGAGTTCTCTTCTTTAGCTTAATAATAAGGAATTTTTATTTACAAAATTTTATACACATATACATAGTATTTGTGTGGAACGAAAAAATTAACGAAAATCTGTTTCATTTTTAACTAAAACTACCCTTACACTACTAAAATACTGACTGAGATAAATATCCAAGATGGCTGTAATCCCTTAATATGACCAAAATCTGAATTAATATTGAAATTTGGTATTGAAATTATGGCTGAGCTTATTATGATTAATCTTGTCAGAAACGAGTTACCTGCCAGCAATGTCGTAAACACGTGAGGTAGGAAGGTTATATATTACGATTAGTCGCTTATATATTACCTGTAATTTATTTAAGCGCTAATTTGCGCTAACAGTGGCGAACAAGGGCTGCGCAGAATATGATAGCATAAAACATTGTTAATACTTAGGCTGGTTTTGCGATTTATGAAAGGATATAAGAGACGAATTAATACGTTGCCTTATCAATTTTTTTTTAATGTAATCAATCTTTCAGGAGATGGTCCCTATTCGTGGAATACGATAACTACTACAAAGAGGAGAAGGAAATAATTAAGCGGTAGGTGCTTCCTAGCGGGTGTGTGATCAATCCATAAGTCTTATGCCTTTACCGGCTGTGCGTGATGTTTGAAGAAAAGCGGTCGTTTTACCGCGACATTCGGAACAGTGTGAATCAATGTAAACTTTAAAAGTGGCAGAGGAGCTTTGGATTACCTTTGTAAGCTCAGTAATGAATAATAAATTTGGCATTTTAAAGACTTGGCCTTCATGTTAGACTGCTGATATCTAATAGCACCAAGCCGGCCGCGCGAGTAGGTTTAAAGTAGCTGTATAGGTGTTTAATATTCTATAAACCACATCTGTACCTTGGCTCTATCTCTTACATTGCAGTTATGTTATCTATACCTTTTATCATTGTTCGAGACAATGCCGTAAGAGACTCTATAGTCGTGCTGGCACATTAATTATTATCGTATAAATGAGTCGTCGTTAATAAGTATTATTATGAATTAATAAATTAAACTAAATTAAAAGTAAAAGAAAGCATATGGAAATTTATTAAATTTGAACGGCGCGGACATAAGGAGAAATAAGGCGCTTCTTCATTCTAATGTTAAAAAGACATTAGAAGTTTTTTTTGCAAATAGAGTTGGATGCACTACACTCTCATACAGCTGGCTTACTTCATTTCTCATTAATGCATATTTTCACCAATTCTCAAGGCAATCTTTATTACATATTTTAAATTTAGAACACTGTGTGGGAGGCTTCATTCCCTTTTGTCTCTTCAGTTTTTTAATTATTGGACAAATTATGATCTTTTTCATATTTGAAGCTTTGGTTTACACTAGCATTTTATATGTGTGTAATACACACTCAAAATTCGTAGGATGATATGTAGACGTAACCATTATTAACAAATCCGTAGAGTTTTAAAATGATATCAAACTTCAAACGAAATGAATCATAATTTCATAAGTATTTCGACCATTACTGGACAAGTTGCAATTGTTTCAGTTTCGTCACGCCATGGATTCCTTAATAATCATCCTGCGAAGTTATTGAATGGTGTCTCGTGTATCGAATTGTGATTCTCTTTATAAATTTTACTAACCGATTTTCAACAAAAGACACAAAACAAAGAGCTAAATAGACCACTGATAGGCAGATGACTAAGAAGAGATACAACCGCGCCGTCCTACGGCGAGACACACATAACAAGTGCTGATCGCCATATGGACTAAACAGAAGGACGGAGAGACAGTCAACGGTATGAAAACACAATTAAAGGGAAACGCATAAAAATGAACATAAGAGGAATACGCGAATGTACAAACAGACGGACACTTGAAGGCGTAAATGAACTAAAGAACTGGGCGCCACGCAATCAAGCAAAATTATATCCGTTCAAAATCCCATACTAATCGACCATGTATTTGTGTTGTATTGTATAGTATATACAATGTATGTGTGTTATATACAGTTTCTATATCATACAACGCGAAACAGCAAAACGAACATAAGCTTATCTTTCTCTGATGGGCATAAAAAGCAAATTGTTGCCTTCTTCCATCCCTTTCCGAAGGTATTTATGATAATAGAAGAAATCTTTTATTCATATCGATTGAGTGCATTTAAGAAAATCGCATTAAGTCACCTAAGGGCCTCGTTGAATTACATGGTTAACGTATCAGAAGATTATTTCACATAAACCGTTTTAACAAAAGGCCTCCATGTACACTTAATGATAGAAGTGGTCTCCTTAGGAGCCCGAAACAAAAGAGACAATAGTGGAATAGAAAATTGAAAATTGAAAAAGCTTCTTGTTAAATATTGGTTTCAATATTTAAACGAAAAGAGAACAAATAAATAATTTAATAATTTTTTCATAGAAATTATTTTATTTTTTATTACGTCTTATATAAACCTATATAACCATTGACGATTAAACATAATAAACAGTAAGGCTTTCATTATTGTCATAATTAACATTCTAATGTTTAGCATGTTCAACCGTTTATACTCATCACTAGCCATTATCAGTAGTCATCTGTATGTTATTTAAAACAGTCAGTCATTTGCTGGATGTCGTAAACTCCCTTTAGGCAATAAAACCGTAATATAATTTAAACAATTTATCAACAAAATAACTGCATATAATGCTTTCATCTACAAATGGAGACGAGAAGTAGCTTAAGTGAATTTAAAATAAATTTATGTGAAATTGCTTCCAATATATGTAACATATCAGGTGAGGAAGTTTTTTTTATTAAGTTTCAATATATTCTTTATATCCTCTACTGACAGTTTGGAATTGAATAGATTAGCATTCCATCTGTGCACCCGATATATGTATTGCCATAAAAATGTTTATGAAATAAATCGATTTGTCCTTCTTTCTGCTAAATGCCCCAAAAAGATGTAGAAAGGATATTAAATCTAATTAATTAAAGATTTGGATATGTCAGCATTGGTCAATGCGCGTTCAATAGCTAAAATCAATATATTGTGAAGCGTAGGTTTGATACGAAAATTGAAGAATTTTGATTTTTTTTTGGAAAATGCAGTCATTCTTGCTGAGCATGTCAAACAAAATGCCTGACGTAAAGGGAAATGCATATCTGGAAAAAACTGTATTTGAAAATTTGATATTTCTTTTTGTTAAATATACTAAATGAAACAATTTTGTTTGCGCGCTGACATTTTTTTATGAGTCGTGCAAAAATCTAAGCCTTGAACTTCTAATAGAGATAACTTCAGCGAATTTCAATCCATAACACTTGTGGTACAAGTGTATATTCCGTTCGTGCAAATGTATGCTACATTCAGAAGAACTTGATAAAGGATCCACCTTTTATTATACCGACCAATTTAGAATGATTTTCTCGAATCGATGTAAAATGTCTCTCCATGCGTTTGCTTGCCTATCTATCGTGTTTTCTTATGTTCAGACGAAAGGTCGCAATTTTTGAGATATTTTGATGGAATATGGTACGCCGACAGGTTTTGGCCCAAGGATGAATACTGTTCAAAATGACTTGGATCGTAAAACTTTTTCGACCACTTCCCTTGTAACGATTTATTATGAAAAGTCGTTATATGAATAACTGCAGGATAATGTAGGGTGTTTAAAAATGGGCCGTCTCCCTCTATAGCGTTTTCATCTGTCTGAGGGCTCATGCCCTCGTATCGATTGAGAATCTTATTCTTATCAATTCGAGATCTCTGACGATGCGGATATCTTGATATATTTCTAAATTTAAAAAGAAAAATTTTTTTGGGTTTATGGTAAACTTTAAAAAGAAACCCACAGGCGACGGATATCTCAGATTCATTGCAAACTAAATATAGTTTCTTTTATTAATTTCCTTATCTGTTTTCTCTTACATTGCTACGTAAACATTCCAGTGTTTACTTCACATTGGTCGCATAAACCACTAAAGCTTATTATGTTTAGGCCGACATCTTTTGCCTAGTTATGCATGAAATTAAATTCCTGCACACATATGCGTAAACGAATGACCAAGCATACACACGTACATAAATGACGAGAATAAATCACAAAATTTAACAATTTCAAGTTAATATGTGTTTGCAGGCTGCAAAACAACTGACAACTTTGTTATGTCGTTATACCCTAAGCAAAATTTGTACAAGTGATAACCCATGTAAGTATTTATTATATGTACGTATAAGAATGTCCATTGCTCCGTATACTGTATTATTATACCCATCACCGAAGGACGGGAGGTATATTCGTTTTATCACAGCGTTTGCAAGGCCCAGGACGCTTCAGTGGCCCCACAATGTATATATATTCTTGATCGGCATCAAATTTTGAATCGATTTAAGCATGTCCGTCCGCCCGTTTTTGTAATGTCTGTTGTACACATTTCCCTGGCCGCAAAAATGAAGCTATCGATTTCAAATTTAGCTGAAACAGGTTGGTATTGAAAATGGTCCATATCGTTCGAATGATGCGCCTACAGTACTATGTAATCTAAAGATACGGCAATTTTTCAAATCGAATAAAAAGTGGGTTTTTCGATCATTGCTCATAAAGTACAGCTGATACTCTACTTTGATCGTACATTCTCTGGACAACGATGTAGTACCTCTACAAACGTGGAAAAAGTCGTCCACGCCTACTTAATTTTATAGTGTGTCATAATTTCATTTTTTCTTTTTCGAAACCTTTATAACGCATGGAAGCCACTTTCAAATTCACAATGCTCCTAAGCACGTCAGTTCTGTTCATCCGTCCAACTGTCGGCTTGCGCACCTGTATGGTATCTGTGCAATAATGAAGATAACTACTGCAAATTTCCAAATGAATTTAGAAATGACCTCAGCAAGCCTATAATGCCCGCAAAAAGTGAGAACAGCTCTGCGTTCCCTGCTTTTTTGCTTGTTAATCATAAAGTACGATATCTATCTGCTCCATAGAAATTTCCACTTGTATTCTGAAAATAGAAAAAATCAGCCGAGTCCATCCACTATTGCACTGTATGAGAATCGAATTCATATTCTGCTTTTTAGGATCACGGTGATGGGTATAAAAGATTCCGTTACAAACGAATACAATTTTCTTACTATTATCTTATATGATATCTATTGTATTTATCTATTTTTATGCAATGAATCCCATGAGCATTACCTGCTTGCGCTCATTTGTAGGTTACTTGGTTTTTATTGATTTTTTTTTTTTTTTGCTTTTATTCACAACAAAATCTTTATACGTTTCATATTGACACTTGCACAGAGGAAAAAATTGAAATATAATGATTAATGAAAAAATGTTTACTTATCTCGATCAGAAAGGATAATATATGTAAAGTAAATTTAAGGCACATCATCAGTTAAAGGATTCAATAGCTTTTTTATTGACAGCTTAAACAAAAGCAACTCAGCACATGTCACAATTTTTGTTTATATGCACACGCAAACATGCATCCATACACTTGCTCGTATTTGTATTGTTGAGAAAAACCTTTCAAAAGCATATGTGATCGAAGTGTTTGATTGTTCGTTAAAAATTTACAAAGATTACCGACATGGTGTGCTTGCGGAGACAAATTCTGGTTTACATCGGGCTGCCAGAGATGCAAATATTGTCAATTTTTCTTTTGAAACAGATTTCAATGATAACATTCGATAAAAGACAATTTGTTAAAAAAAAAAAAAAAAAAAATTCTTTTCTAGTACATAACAACATACATATTGTATATAATCAACAATGACGATACACGGTGTGTTAACTATTAAATTTGATTTGTAACCTATTAATGCCTTTTAAAGGCTCTTCTATTGAACAGTCATCACAATAGATAATTTAAAATATATTGACAATAATAAGAAGTAACGGAGTTAGAAAGTTAAAACTTGGAAATTTAAGACTTAACTGAAACTCAAATTTCGAGAAGAGTTAGAGTAAGCAGCTTCCCGAGCATTATAATACAGGATATTATAATTTTTTGAATACATGTCAACCGGTGACATCGGTAAAATTTGCTTAAAACGAATGGTCTCTTTTTTCGCTTTATTGCTTTCACGTTGCCTTCGTAAATGATGCGCAGTCCTTGGTTGTAGTGATTGAGATTGATGTTGTTACTGTTTTGACAAGGATCTAATTTGTGTGCTATAGATGATGTAACAATGTGTCGGCCATTTGCCATTGTTGTTGCTATTATTGTCTTGGTTTTTATGCTTTGTATTCCACTCTGATGACAACACGTTCACGAAATCGAATGAAAAATCCCCAGCAAACTGAATTGAATTTTGATCGAAATTCACTGCAGTTTCGTTCAAGCTCTTAGCTACGTCTAATAGCTTATAGTTTATCGGTAAATTCGTTTTTTATTTATTTTTACACAAAAATTAAAGATTCTTCTGTGAAATATTAAGATTTGTTTAACTGCATTCTTTTTTCTAAATCCTTTGCTTATTTCAATGAAAACACTTTATACTCTCCTCGATGCCGATAATATTCTTATCCTGGAAGATTATTGGAAAGTTGGCAAAATTTCATCAATTTTCTCATATAGCGTATAAAGTGTATATATATATATAGTCGATACTAATAATATCTTGATTTAACTCTCACTACGTCTAGAGCTATGGCCTCTGCCCATTCATCTCTACTGGCATTTCAATGCAATTTTCAAAGTCTTTATATAGAATTAGATAGAAGAGAAGATATATTTCCCATTGCTCACATAATGGTCCTAAAACAAATCAGCAATTGGGCACGATTCCGTAATAAACACAATAATGCTTGCGTGTCTGTGTGTTGTTATAATTTAGATGAAAAAATCGAATTTTCTTCTCTTTGGTTGCAGTTGAAGATGCACAGCCGCTCTATGCCCAGGCAACATTCACCAAAGATATTCTATATGTAGTAAAATAAATAAATTTATACAACTTTAGAGAGCAAAAATAATTTAACAGTTTTGCAAGTCAAATATAATTTCTAAGGTTTGATTAAAAAACTAAACTTTTTATCACTGCTGCAACAAGTAAATGCGTAAGTTTACTTTACATACAAATAATCCTGTATAAAAATCACTGAGTCCTTATATAAGACAACGCAACATTGTGAGAAGTCTTATAAGGCTTTAAACAACTTATAATGTCACGCCACCCCTATGAGTGTGTCTAAATCTCTTCGTTCATTTCAACCAATCGTATGCAGTCTAAAGTCAAAGTAAGGTACTGCACACTTGCGCTTTGGTATCGACATTATTGGTTTCCTGGTTTGATTCCATCATCATGTTGTCTTGTGTCGACAATTCACCATATATATATATATAGTATAGTATTGTACTAGTATGGTATAGTATAGTATAGTATAGTACAGTGCTAGTATATAGCTAGTGTACAGCTAAGTATATATATACATATATATACATATACTATACTAGCACTGTACTATACTAGTACTATACTATACTTGTACTACGCTATACTATACTAATACTAAATTATACTGAACCTATGGCATACAATTATGGGAAGCAGTCGTGTTGAGTCTATTGAGTTTAATATTGAAACACTCTAATCTAAGACACACCTCGTCTTACTGTTAATGAGCTAATTGTCAGTTCGCTAGCAGCAAAACTGTCCATGATGGTCTAGAGTTTTTCAAAATATCTTGTTAGACTGAGTGATCAATGAACCATAAAATGCCTTAGCAATACTTTGATTGATTATTTTAATCTCTAGGATATGACGCCGTCGTCTATTCTAAAAGTGAAATACGTAATGATCCACGTGGTTGGTGTTGCTACGGTTTGCTATGGTTTACTCTTATTCTCGTTACACATCCTTGTCGGAACTCTACATTATACTTTGATAGGATTACTTAGACGCACAATTGTTTCTAGTACGTTCGGAGTTTTATTGCACCTTGAACACCAGTAAAGATCATGTATTTATACCATTTAATAGGCATAAAATGAAACGTTATATGGAGTATTTAGAAAAACGCGGATTTAAATGCTTTCTGGTTTTGGTTGAATTGTACCTCATCTTATTTATTCTGAATGAGCTTTGTACCGAATATTGTAACCAATTTACTTTATCTGGATTAATAATAACAATAATAATAATTTTCTTTTCTTTTTAATATAAGCAATCACTCAGGGCACCACCCTTATTACATATACAAGCACGATGACAGTTGGGAAGATCTGAAGAAAGAAAAGAGATAAGGAGCTTGGCCGCAGCATAGTGGGGGTATGCCTAATGGGTTTGTGTTACGCCTTTACTGACTGAGGATGTACTATAGCCACGACCCAAGTAAACTCTATCGCATTAAGATTTGATGGACCCGCGAAAACTGACTCGATGGCTGTGATTCTTATCTACTCGGCTACTTATGCGGATTCATGCGGATAAAATCAGAAAGAAGATAAGAAAATTGAACTGACATCATATTCTGGAGCTTCCGAATTCATTTGTCTTCTTCAACTTGTATGTTATGTAATTTCCCAAGTTTATATAGTTCCTGTATATTTATTCAAACATCGTGTCTTTATTGTTATACTATTCCCAATTGGGGGACAATAACCTCTGTTATTTTCCCTACCTTGCCATAATATCTACTTATCATCTTTTTTGATAGATTGTAAATTGAATATGTAATAAAAAAAAAAGTAAAAAAAAAACAAAAATAAAACAAAACGAAAAAGAAAAGGTTTAAGTCAATAAGTCATGCAAGTGATTGCAATTTTTTTGATTTATTTACAAGAATTCTCGCATCCATAGACCAATACCGTAATATGTAAATATTTGAAAGCGACAGGAAACGTGCAAGCAATCTTACAACTACTATAACTAAATCATCTGCAGTAATTGTTAATGCATTTATTTATTTATTTTTCTTCTTTTTTTTTTTCTACTACAAAATATTTGTGAAATACTAACTAAATCCATGATTTGTTTTTTTGTTTTTTTTTTGCCAGCAGCTAAATTTAACCTTCAGGAGAAGGACACCAGTCGTCCATGCACTAAACAAATTGAGAAAATGTAAAATACAAAATATATTTGGGAAAAAACGAAATAAGGAGAAAAACAAAAAAGAAAAAAGCAAAACCGAAGCAATGGAAATAAAACTCAACCTCAGTGCGGAAAATAGGAAACAATGCTTAAAAATGTTACTTAAGCTATCGTAAAGAACAACATTGAATGAAAACAATATAATGTAAAGATGGTGGTGGCATTTTTTAAAATGTTACCAACAGATGGTAATAAAATTTTCATTTTATTAAACTTTGTTTTTGTATTTTTACGGCACACTTATAAGTTTAAAAAAAAGAAAAAAAAAAGCATAAGAAAACTTTTCATTATTATCATACTTAATATATAGATATATAGTAGTTGTTATCGTCGCTCTTAGATGATCATAAAATGTATAAATTTTTATATTGAAATTTTTCCTATTCTTCAGTTTTCAGTTTTCAGTTTTTCAATTTATACAAGACAGGATCCTTTTGCACGTACTATATAAATTTTACTTTTTCTTTACCTTAACATTACTTTAAGTTTTCTTCCTACGCGCAATTATTTCATACTGACGGTACGTACCATAACTTGCTTTGTGCCTTGCAAAGCCCAAAGCTTTAAAACTACATCGTTACGCATACCAGCTAAATGTACTTTATTAAAGGACTGCTCAAGGACCCACCATTGTAATTCCCTAACTTTGCATCATTAGCATCGTCAAGTTGCAATAGAATGTGATAAGAGAAAGAGAAGCAAAAAATATATATATGTACATATAAAAAAAGTAATAGGAAAAAAGGCTCGAGAGAAATCTCTCAAACACTTATCACCTTAAAAGCAACAATAAAAAAATAAAAAAAAATTTACTGTGCTTCTGTACTTATAATCAATGAAAGAAAGGCGATACACTGGATTTCTTATTCCATTTGCAAAGTCCGCGTGCACGTGTCAGAAAAGACATGCAGCCAGTAAGAAATTGAAATTTTTTTGAATTGTCTATCTATCCATCCAATGCTCGAACTCTCGCAAAACTCCGAGAGCTTGAAACTTAGCATTCGCTGCCTATTTGTTTAATTCGATTTTTTAATATATGTCAGACAATTTAATTAATTCATCATTACTATGTAAACTAAAGGATAGTCCGCAAAGTTAAAACAACTTCTTTCAGGTCCGTCGGGCAGACAGATAATTAGGTTTAAAGGTGTATATAGTTATATAGAGCAGGCTTAGGTTTGTTCTAGTATTGAGTCAGCATATAAGATATGTTTTACTTTTTTATTTCAAAAAATGCTAAAGAGCTGCACAAGCACATAGAAAAGCATGTGCCGTGTATGGGAATAATGCTGTAGAAGAACGCACTTGCCATAATTGGTTTGTGAAATTTCGTTCTGCGAATTGTTGAGTGATAGTTTCAACGCGTTCTGATAGGCCCAATGCTAACTAAATATTATGATTGCAATTGATCGA
The DNA here is from genome assembly GCA_000688715.1 of Glossina pallidipes. NCBI lineage: Eukaryota > Metazoa > Arthropoda > Insecta > Diptera > Glossinidae > Glossina > Glossina pallidipes. The sequence continues at coordinate 752,328 of KK499855.1, read as the reverse complement.
CACTTAACGATTCGTGAGATTGCAGAAAAGGGCTGGAAAATATATAGAAAAAGCTCACCTAAAACAACACATGAAAATCTGCGATATGATGTTAAAACGAAACCAAAACAAAAACGATCCATTTTCTGAAGAGAATTGTAATTGGTGATGAAAAATTGATCCCATACGGAAATGAGCAACGCAATAAATCATGATCAAAAGACGATCAGCCATCTCAAACAACACCAACACCAGATATCAACGAAAATAAGATTTTGCTGTCAACATGGCGGTGTTATAAAGGAATCGTCTATTATGAGCTTAAGAGCCGCATAGCAAAACAATTAAATTTGAAGTGCACTGTGAATAGCTGGCCAAACTAAATGAAGCCTTGCAACAGAAACGTACAGAATTCACCTCATACGTCTTTCATCGCTCGTCAAAAATACCATATACAGCAGACATTGCACTACCAGATTACCATCTTTTTCGATCTCTTCAAAATTGTTTATCTGGCCAAATTTACAATTTAGATGACAGTGGATCGAAACATATAGAAAATTTGTTTGCTGCAAGAGATCACAAATTTTATGATGTGGTATAATGCATTTTCCTGAAAATTGGCAACTGATTGTTAAACAAAATGCCAAACTTCATAAAGTTTTTTCCTTATACAAAATAATAGAATCTAATCAGTTAATAAATCGGTCACTACCTAAGAAATTGATATCAATCAAAAAACCAACATTTCAAAATACTATAGTGCCATGATGATTTGTATAGCGTATAATAGAAATTTTACCAAAAATTTGACCAACAAATTTTTTAAAGCCATTCAAGTATTTGACGTGAAACTAAATGCGATAAATAAACTAATATTCTCCCAATTAATTGGAAAACTATGCGAGGTGTGTACATGTATGCTTGCTTAAAGTACAACTTAACTCCATAAAGTATATAATAAGACTAATCTGTCGCCTGTACTTGTTACAAGTAAAAAAACAACCATAGTGGGCCACTACCCACCATTAAATGCCCTACATCACCGTGCTTTTTTCTTCATTTTTATTGAGTCACTCTAGAAGAAATGTGAAAGAAGTTTCTATCGCTTCATCTGTTACAGTTTGTGAGAAATTAACAATAAATTCATTTTTGTCTTTTATTTTTACAAATAGAATTATTTTTAATTGATTTTCTTTGTATTCGAAAGTGGATGACCTTTAAACGATTTTTGGTCACTTTTTACTATCAACCTGACTGAATTTGCTATTTTTCTTTTTTCCAAATTTCAAGCCGATGTGTTTATTTTAATAACTAAGACGATGTCTATCGTACACATTAAGCCGGCGGACAGGCGAACAAGTGGCCCAATCGACACACAGTCGGATGAACAGATGGATAGACAGATTAACGGACAGACGAATATGCTTCAATCGATTGGGAATTTGCGATTGATCAAAAAAAAAATGCATGTACATGCTTTATAGGCTTTCTGAAGTTTTCTTCTGAGCGTTGCATTGCTGTTTCGATAAGATGAGTAAACCCGTTGCTATAAATTATGAAAGTAAGAATCACTTCGGAAACCTGCTTTGTCGTCTCTACTCAAGATGTACTTATCGGGTGTAAATTGGTGGTTGTCAAATAAAAAGTTTCACGAAAAATAGCACCATATCGACTGTTAATTAGTTATCTTAATTTATTGCCGAAATTTATCACAGCAATTATTAACAAACGTTTCGTATCGTATCGTCGCAGACAGTTACAAATAAAAAGAATACACGTTCCATTGTTAGCCTATCAAAGAAAAGAACGGACAGACGAAGCTCATGTAAATAATCGCGTGGCCGTGATGTTATACCAAAGGCGGGTCTGTATCCTATCCTACTTGGATGTTCTCCGCCCGACTACATTTCTATCTAGAGATCTCGAACTTAAGTCCTTAAACCTCTAAAACCTACTTTTCTCTCATAAAAAAATTTCTTAACACATCTTTAATATAAATAAGGACGCATTTAAAAATAGCCATTTATTAACAATACCAGAAAAGCTAAAGAAAAGAAGACAAAAACTTCCCATACCATTATTTGTTTGCATCAAGATGTATAAGAAAATAGCACTTAGAACGTTCGCAAATACTAAAACAAAGAAGTAATATATATATATATACATTAGAATTCACCTTACACTGGTACTGGTATGCAGGATTGAGACTGCAGTCATTCTATACCGAATTTGATGAAAATGCAAGCAAGAATGCAAGCAATGGTATAATCATTCAGTTCTTACCATACTAAGCTTTTTGATAATTCAATTAATGACAAGCCAGAGTTGCAGGACACATGGAGAGGTGATTTCACCAAAATATTAAGTTTTTAGCCATTAGCTACTTGTATTTATTATATATTAAATAATTTGAATACTTGGTATTTGCATAAGGCTTCAATATAAGTTTTAATGAAAATTTTTCCCTTTAGACAAACTCCCCTAAAATACTTATCGATAATAATATCATATCTAATATCTTAAAAGTTTTGCGAGGAAATTTTTCAAAAATAAAGTTTACGGGGCCATTAATGTATCGTAAGCAATTCCCAAAGAGGGACTTTGTTCAAATGCTAAGCACAAAATGCTTTTAAATGTTTGCAAATCAACAATTTTGTGACTATGGCGACGTATTATTCTTATTCTCAATGCAAGCCATAGTTTGAAAATAAAAAGGAAATGGAAATAAAATCATCAACTGGCATACCTTGGCTTTCCGTTACCCTATCGATTCGGCAAACTTGAAATGCAGTAAGAAAATCTGATTGCAATCATGTTTATATATAGAAATATCAAAATAAAAATTCTCTAGTGGGACAAGGTTTGATTCGGGCTCGATTGTACAATATTCCGAAAAATAGTCTAATGAGTTCAAATAAAAACGATTGTCAACATTTTACTCGGGCAAGATCGACCATTGAATATCCTACATCACATCGCGTAGTACAGTTATTCATTGGTTATACCCCAAAAATTGTACATTATTTCCAGACGAAGGCATACTTTTCACATGGCGTGCTTTTCATGATAACACCTGCACATGTTAGAGTCTAAACTATAGACCTATGTGACCCAAATTCTCTATCGGCAATTTCTTTACTAAATTGCTATTAAAAAGCAATTTTCATCACAAAACATTAACAATCAGGCTCTTATGGCATATAACTGCTTACATTCCTTGAGAGTCGTTGCGTGCTGTTGACCTGCGTGGTTCACAAGACCACAGACTTAATAAACCCTGTAGCACAAGCGGTGTAGGGTACAAAAACTCTACAAGATATAGAAATTCTTAATCTGCCTGACCATCCAAACTGTTGGAGCCATAACCTACCATTCGGTTCTACGAGAGCAAAAAATAAAATAAAAAGTACAGATCCATTTCGAAAATAGAAGTGTACAATTATTTTTCTTTATACAACTTAGGAAAGTCGACGCATATGCGTTTGAATCAAATTATCCCACAGGCCAAATTTTAAAGTGTACATTATTTGCTCATAAATTTCCTCCCATTAACAAAAATAAAAATAAAATAAAAAAAAAAACAAACAAAAAAAGACGAAACTAAGCAAAGACGAAAACTGTATATTTTCTACATAGTTTGCTAGGATAAGTAGGAAATAGCTGTAAATAATTGAAAGCGTGTACTTCTCGTTTCAAGTTAATTTGAAACTTTTTCAAAAACTAAAACATTTCAACAGAACATGAAATATTTGTTCGCTTTTATTTATTCCACAAATTTTACCTTAAATGCAACGAATGAATGCAGTTCATAATTCGAATAATAAAAATGACCTTGAACAGTTTTATTGGAATATCGCACGAATCCCGCGAAAACTGCTCAAGAAAGACAAAAAAAGAGAAATTTTTATTTACAAAATATATTTTCATCAAAACACTACGAGTTTTATTTAACTTGAGAACTTGTTTTCAGAATTTACTAAGAATGCGATAAAAACTAACAAAGGTCTTGAGCGATTAATTAACACATGTCCTGGAGTGCAAAATAGTTATATGGGAATCAAATTCGAGTCAAGACGTATATTCTTGATCGTTTTCTGCTTGATTTTGCTTTCACTTCGAACATAATACGAAGATATACGAGGTGCTTTTAAAAAAAAAGAAAGTGACCTTTTACTTCTATCGAAAAATATTTATTTATCATCAGTATCTATTTCGTCCCCTTCAAAGTAATCCCCCCTAAGAGAACAAGTCCGGTAAGTACGGTGGCTGAGGCATGATTATGGTGTAGTTTGTGGCCTGAAAATTATAAACAAACAATGACACATGAGATGACACACTCTCGCGATGCAATATCCATGATTGGTTGCTCCACAATTCCGGGCGTTCTTTTCGTATTGATTCATGTAAACGGCGCGTAATTTCAAGATAAAATCCCTTACTGACCCTACGACCTTCTGTCATTGTAATCGAAGAAAACAGTGAGCAAAACCTTCGCATTTGAACAAACTGCTTGGCGTACTTTTTTCTTAGCCCTTCTGGCCGCTTCCATTGGGATAGTTGAGCTTTAGTTTTGACGCCATAACCATATAACCATGCATCTTCACCAGTTGAGACCATTTCGAACAAATCCGGATCGTCGTTGACGTCATTCAACAGCGATACCCATGCGACGGTTCTTTTGGTGAAAATTTAACAATTTCGGAACAAACTTCACTACCACACGCTTCATGCCCAAAACATCCGAAAAATTTGCTTGACATGAGCCAGCCGATAAGCAATGCAACTTCTCTAATAGTGCTTCGACGATTTTTCCGAGCAAATTCCCTTTACTGCTTTAAAGTTTTCATTGGTTTTTGCGTTGTCGTTAAAATCTTCTCGGCCTTCAGCGAAGAGCTTGCATCGCTTATATAGATTTTTTTATGCTCAAAGCATAGTAGCCACATGCCACAACCAATATTTTAAGTGAATTAGAACGCTTTATTTTATCTTTGATACGGATTTTTTGCTTACTTTTTTTTGATAGCAAAAAATCGCCAAGCATACCAAAACACGTCTAAGCTTTATATCTGTCAAAAACATACTGAAAATGGAGAATAGCAGATAATGTCAACATATGCTGAGGCCATGTACCAACATAAGAAAAAAAAAGTGTTCCAAAATCCAATGTACGTAGGCCACGAAATTTCGAAAAGTCATCACACACACACCTCGTATATGGTACAACTTTTTATTCCAATTTTTTGACCGCAAAGAGCGGAAATGTATTAACTATGGCAATACATTAGCGATATTGAAAAATTCACTTCGAAAATCCCATAACACAAAGTATGTAGCGCTTAAATGAATCGATTTTGAACACATCATCGTTTGAACCTTTCCTCTGCTCGAAAGCATTTGCAAGACAAGTAATTAGAAATCTTGCAGTAAATAAATCAAAAAAATTTGAAACCCTCGAATCTCATAAACTTATAAATTGTTCTAAAAATTTTATTAAAAGAAACTTTCAACTTTCATTATTCGTGCAGCTAGTGTGAGAGTGTGTTTGTATTATATATAATTCCAATTATCTTGTTCAAATCAAACTGACTTATTTCGCTGTCGATTTACAATGCATGTGTGCAAGGTTCCCAAGGCTTATTTCGAAATTTTATGAACTAAACAACATAACGTTATCCATCTCCAATGCTGCGTGGTGTGGGTACACAAAATTAATTCAACTGTCAAAAGATATTTTCAAAACTACAAAACGTAGAAACTCAATGCAAGCAAATAATAATTGCTTTTGTTTGGTATAAACAAACGATCATTAGAGAAAATTTAATAAAATTTAGATTTTTTTTATTGTTGTTTTGTTTCTTTTTACCGAGTATTTTAGTTATCTTTCGTATTGTCCCCTATTTCTCGTCTATTTCATTGATTCAATACCACACATGCACCATATCTCAGATCATTCAATTTCGATGAAGATTATGTGTAGCTGAACGCCTTGGGTCTGCATTTGGAAAACAAATTTGGAAAGATAAACAAATACATCTCAGTGTCGTGGTGATGAGGCGATACAATTATCTGAAGTACATGAGAATCCGATATCAAAGCAAACCGACACGAGCACGTACACACCGTTATATTCGTATGCCAGCAAACTTCGAACACCGATTACCTTTTCTAACTAACTTACTCTAATCAACGATGTCATACCTCTATGTCTCCTGTTTGATATACCAAGCATTTACGGATGGTCGGCAATAAAAAGAGCAGGCTATTTAAAAATTCGGTCGTAGTGGTCCGATTAGAGATTAAACGTTATACTCTAGAGCTAGACAAGGTTATAACTCCCTGAAAGCAACTTGTTATCACAATTTTACTGGTTCAACCATATGCAAGCTCCTTGCAAATCCTAAGGACTTCTTTAAAAGTCTTCAATTCTAAGCAAAATGTAGGAGAATATCCTTCCTGACCTTTTCGTAAATTTGTTTGGCGCGGTCTACCCATATTCAAATACGACCTTAAACTTTCCCGCTTCTTTGACTCAATACATGGTATTAAATTTCTTCAGTCTGATCTCGTGAACCTATATACAAGGTGTGCAATTAATGATATGGCGCTGAATTCCAAAAAATGTAAGAAGATGTCTTTTGCATTGTGTAATACGTTGCCCTTTTATTATTGTATTGACAGTCACATTCTAGAAGCCGTCCGCAATTACAAAGACTTACGACTTGTTTTCGACTCAAGACTAAAGTTTGATATTCACATAGAGATTTCAATTAATAAAGCTATATCCCTTCTAGGCTTCACCCATACCTCACCAAGTGCCTGTATACATCTTTAGTTAGACCTAATCTTGCATACTCGTCAGCAGTTTGGTTTCCTAGTGATAGAAACCATGTTGATGTCAGAACTGCTTCTTGTTTGCTTTGCGTGGTTTGGGATCGGATCTTGTTCTACCTTTCCCATCGTGTAATAATATATAGAAGCTTATTCATTTGCCTACCCTTAAAAAAAGGCGTGAAATGTTTAGTATAATCTTCGTCTTCAAGCAAATAAGCGGAGAAGTTTATTCCCCGGCTGCATTAGATCAGATTGACATTCACATCTCCAATAGAGTCTCAAGACATTTTCTGCTCTTGCAGCTACCACAGTGTAGAATCAATCATGAGGTGTTCAACTCGTTTCGGGTAATGTGTAAAATGTTTAACGATCATTACCACTTACATGTCTTTCCTACTTTGTCCGTTAATAAGGTTAAAAGCATTATATTGCATAACTAACTGCTAAAAGTTTGCGAGCTTCGTACAAATTCGGGTAAATTGTTTTTAATTTGGCTTCTCATTTGTTACTACTAATATAAAAAAGCACATATTCCTTCATCATCGTGTATCCCGGTATCTTCTAGTGTATATTATAATTTAATTTTAATCTTTTTCTTTCTCCTTACTACAATTAAGTGATTACGTAGCTTACATTCGGCTAATGACTTGTTCTGCAACAGAAAAATTAATGTTTTCGCGAGGTTTTGTATTGAAATTTTCGATTATTTTTTACAAAATTCTTTTTATACAATTCTTTTTTGGGTGTTATGACGCACTTGCAGGACGCACCTAGAACAGAAATGCAAAATCTCAATCTTTGGACTTAGGCCCATTAAATAAGAAAGTATAGATGAATCCCTCATTATGTAACAATCATAGATACTCTCCATAGATCTTGCAATATAGTGGGAATACAAATTCGTTCTGTCCATTTTCAAGGAGAAAGTGCAAGCAGCACTATGGCGTTCCTCCCTATAACTAGAACTTCTTCAAGCTATGCGCAGCTGCATAAATGATCGTACTAAAGCGTGCAAAACATAGTTCCTTAGAGCTTTGAATAGGTGTAGGTCTGTGTCAAAACAAAATATGTTTGGTTCCAAAGCCCAAATAACCACGATGCAGATAGTACTAGGCGAACTATTAGAGTGAACAATAACACTGAAGCCATGGAGGGCACTGAGCTAGCCGCGATGCATTCCAACCAAATTAAACCATCACTAAATGGCACTACCGACAATCACTGGCGCATACATGGCAGAAAATGGGCGTGATATGCCAAAAATCATGATATCGTGCGTTTTCAGTATCAAGGAATTCGTCTCCATATAGTAAATTTCGCTCCGGAAATGTTCCCAATTCTAATGTGGAATGTCCTACCCACCCCGCTGTTCAAAGCAAACATTATCCCGTCCACTTAACACCGGTTTCAACAGATGACTGATTGTTTGTTCGAATGGCATTTCTGATTCCAGTCAATATTGGTGTAAGAAATATTAGTTTCAACTACGCGAAATATTTGACGTATAAGAAACTTAGCGAAAGGCAAATTCCTGCATCGATTGGCAAGTCAAATCTTCAGGCATAACATACAAGCTATAGGAACTGCGAAAGAGGAGGACATACGTCCCGTAAATAGATTTTGCACGGATCATAACTCGTTCAGGTATCACTTAAAAAGTATTGGTATCTCAGATACCGATACATCCAGATTCTGAGGGGGAGGCGAAAGAAACGTGACACCATATCCTATGCGAATACGCGGCCATCTGATCAGTTATCAAGTGTTTAGTGAACACTTTATAACTCCGAACATTGTACGGCGCTCCCAGGCTAAGAAGCTGGAGGGCGAGGGGAACAAGCGAGTGCAATTGATCTTTTTAAGTCGTAGTAAGGATTGTTCACCACTTTAAAATATAACACAAGGGAAGTGCCGGACTTGGCCAAATGGCACACTTGCAACCTTTCTTTTCTTTTTTTTTTTTTGTGAAATTGTGGATGGCAAAGATATGATGTACCGGCAAAGAGAACCGATGCTTGTCAACAAGATCAATTCCGATCACCATGCTATCAGGCATCATTAAAGCATAATGTTGATGACTGATGGGTGACTGATGATGAAGAATAATTTTAATTTAAATTTTACCTTTTTTTTATAAAATCGGTATATTTACAACAAATTATTAAAACACATCGGAAAAATAGCACATAACTTTATGTTTAATTAACGTTTGTTAGCGAAACCACGTGACACCTGTCAAAAGTCATACAGAAGAAATGAATGCGAAATCGTTTAAGTTTTTTTTCTTTTCTTTTATTTCGTACATTAAATGAAAATTAACTTTATTTAGCAATTTTTTTTTTTTTTTTTGTTTGATGTTTTTATTATTTTAAAGAGGTCAACAATTTAAAGAATTCAAGCATTTACACATAAAAGGACAATACACTTGCACGTTGCCAATAATCAGAGGAGACACACAAAAAAAAAAAGAAAAAGAAGAAAACCAGAGGTAAATTTGTGTTAAAATATTTTGCGTTATCACTCAAAACAAAAACAAACTTTACGTTATTATTGTGAACACAATTGTTATTATTGTTGTAATTGCGTTTAACCGAATGACGACAGTTACAGAATAACAATATAAGTGCAATGGCGTTTTATTGTTTACTTATATATGAATGTATTAGAGAGGAAGAATACTTCCACCGGCAAGCATAACACAATGAGGAATTTATAACATCCATCCGCTCAATTATAATAAAAACAACAACAATATAATTTTCACTCTTCTCCTTTTCGTTTGGTTTTTTTTTTTTTGCATAAAAATACGTAAATTAAAATTCTTGGAAGACAATTGAAATGTTTTTATACAAATTATTACTTAGCAAATTAACTGGAAACGCAGTAATATTCAAAACTGACGCCGTCCTTTTATAGCATATAATACACGTTGAAAATGATGGCTGTTTCTCGCACATAACTACAGGCAAGCAAGTAAGCAGGCAAGCAGGCAAGCAAGCGAACTTAAAGTTTACATCAGCAGATTATATTAATTGTAGAAAGGAAGAGGCGCTCGGTTTTTAAAATTTTATATAATTTTTATATTTTTTATTCTTTTATTTTTATTTTTATATTACAATTGATGTTTCCATTCCATTATTGAGGTTGCATTTAAAATAAATTTAATAATAATATAATATAGGTATGCATTTCCATACACATTTACACATACATATGTATATATATATATATATATATATATACATATAGAATATAGAATATATATATATATATATATATATATATATACATATAGAGATGTGTATGCAAGTATAACAAGCTTGTTTGTTTGTTAATTTTTTTTTTGTTTTTTTTTTTTGTTTTTTCTATGAAATACGAAAGAAGCGAAATTTATTCATGTCAACACGCGCCAAAACGTTGCTTACAACTAAAACTGTATTTTAAACGTGTCCAACTACCTTGCAACTCTCGCATAGACAAGTCGAATGAAAATACAAATATAAAAAATTACCAATATATGCATAGATTTGTTAGGTAAGGAGATGCTGGAGGGTACTAGCAATCCATATAAATACGCTCACTATATACCCTATTCAAACGTTTACTACCAAAAGCGACTCATTCATGTGAATTCATAGAATTTTTATCTATTTCAAGTTCAAATGAAAGCTTAACAACGTAAGTATACTGTGTATGGATAGCATAGAATAAAGCTTATTAGTATAATAAACAATAATCATATGGTTATTATTTAGCCGGTATATCCTTTAGCTTAAAGCTTTCAAACAGTAATCAATATGCTCAAAAGTTAATAATTAAATAAAGCGCGATTTTATTAAAAGCTCACCTACCTGTTGCTTCGAAAACTTATTTAAGAGAGATTTTTTTCACGATAAGCTTTACAAATTTTCTTCTCTTTAGATTGCAGTCATTCTCATGCCGAGCTAATCTGTAAGATATTTTTGTGCAGAAAGCATCAGAACGATTGTATCTTTGAAGTTTTGAAGAGTTATCTTGTGTCAGTAACCCAATAAACCTAAAACTGATAAAAGTCAAAAGGAAAGGATGCAGCGACAGATGGCTATTGAACTCATGAATGAACTCGTATAAGTTCTCAAGTTATCGAAAAGCGTTTCTTTAAAAACTGACTTGTTTTTTTTTTCTAAAATTATTCACACTAAACTTTTGAGGGACCCTTGAGACTACACACAATACGGTAGAAAAAATGCTTTATTTCGCAGCGCAAAACCAATTTGCGCTAAATTAAATCTCTATAAATGATTCGAAGTCATGGGTTGATTAATATCAATTAAAGCTCACAATATATCGAGAATGAATTGAAGTTTTCGTTTAATCGATGCCAGTAGTGATTGGATGATCGAAGCTTAAATCGTTCTGATTTAAGTATAAAATCTTGGCAAAGAACTCGAATTAGTGTTTTCCGTTATGAACATTTTGCTTATGATACATTTTCCGTACCTGTGTCCTATCGAAAGAAGGAAAGAATAGATGAATAATTGATGGGATTTTTCTTCATTTTCCAAGACAGATTCAAACTTTCACTGTTAAATCGTAATGAAAACTCTTCTTATATGTTGGTAGGGATTTCAACCGCTGTTTTCATGAAAGAAAATTGAAATTTGTACACACCATATGTGCGCGCAGGAAAACAATGAAGTCTAAACAGTCGTTAGATTGAATTCATTGCACACATATCCGTGCACTTCTTGTGCTCTTATGTTTTGTTTATCAAATTTTTTAAGCAATTATTTAATCAGTTAGACTTTAGAAAATATCTAAGGTTTAAAATCTTTTTTCACGATTTAGCCAAATATTTAAAATGGTACTAAGCACTAAGAGATAACTGTGTGTCAGGTTTTCATGCTGTCAGGTTTCATTTGCAACTTTTCACAATCCCCTTAAAATATATACATTCGTTGAAATTCCGAATAGATTCAAACCAATTCGTCTATTTATGTTTTTTTTTTCACAAAAATTGCGAGAGCTAATCATACCTTAACGAATATAGGTTGGACCGAAATTTATGCACGATTTGATTTGCCACCATTTGCGCGGTTAAGCGTTGTCAACTCAAAAAAAACAGCAGTTTTACAGTTCACAGTTGTAGGATTAGTAAAAGTCGTGAATTACTTTGAAAGAGCAACGCGTTTTTATTGCTGAACACTAATCCGAAATTCATGAAAGTTTGACTGCCACAGTTCGCAAATTTCGTACAAAATATGCTCGGGTATTGAATTAACTTCGTCACCTGTGAAACGAGTAATACAAAAATTAAGAAAACTGGATGGGTTTGTTTGATTCCAAAGGCCTATGCTAACAAGTCTAAACCCATCCATGGATTGAAGTGGGAGACACAACGTTACTTTAACGAAATTCCACCACATTTATGAAAAAAAGTCACGCAAAATATCGCTCAAAGAGTGCTTATGTTCCGGCAAAGTCGTGAAGGCCATTTGCCCGATGTCCCCGTCCACAAATAGTCTTATCCGATGTACATTACAATTCAATAAAAAAATTGCAATTAAAAAAACCGAACTCTGATTTCTATTTAATTCGAATCTTGCGTAAATTTTCGGACAGCCTTTAAAGGCCGACTTAAAGAGGATTGACGGCTGTAGAGACGGTCGCACATGCCATTGCTGAGGCAGCTAGTTCGACAGATACGAGAGGTTTTTCATTTTTGTCTCGCGGAAACTTCACAGACGGTTACACCTAAAGAAAATGCACGTACTTCACCCTTAGACGATTAGGCGGACAGACGAAATCCTATTTACCGAACGAGGAGATCATAAATGCTGAGCCCATTCTATACCATACCCTGTCTATAGTCAGTCTCCTTCGCCTTCTTCTTCTTCTTCTTCTTCTACCCCCCTTTAAACGTCACTGTTTCTCAGCGAGTGAGATTAATGATCTCCCCTACTACAGGGTTGTATCTGTAACAAAACTTACTAGATTCAATTTTCTCAGTTGATCGAAGCTTATCAGTCGTTTGTCCGTCTCTCCGTTCGCGTGGATTTTTTTTTTCATTCATGCATAAGCATGAACATTAATATTACTCAGCTTTATAAATATTATTGAAAAATTTGTGTTCAAAATTTCTAATCGAATTCCATAGCTTTGATAATAAAATTACTTTTCTTAGATAAAAATTCATTTTCAATCTTTAAAGTAATAACTTACTGCTAAAAAATCTATTCATTATTATTTATAATTAAATTACAATGCAATTAATTACCGAGATGAAGCCATAGATGTTGCAATTTTAACAAACTATAATCACAAGTTTATCATAAAACTAGATCAATGTATACGAAGAGTTTTACAACAAAAGCACAGAACAAATACGTTTTACAGTTAATAAAATTAAAAGATACTAAATATGAACAAGTCTTTATATGGAAAATATAAGCACAAGTACTATAGAAGCTATAGCAGCATATATTTATAACTAACGATAAACATTCATACAAAGCCCTCGAAGAACCGTACACTTAGCATACTTGAATCTTGAAACAAATGAAAGCCAATTAAACTTTAAATTTGACTCCAAACCTTGTCCTTCATATAATTTACAGATACTTCAAATGCAATAATGCCTGAATGCCTGAATGCCTGAATGAAAATTGCGGTTTGGCAGATGCATATGGAAATTTACACATATAGCAAATAAAATTCGTTTAAACGCTGAATGTTGTTCGTTGAGAGATTCGCTCGGATCTAAAAGTACCGGAAACTAATAAATAAATGAGGCTACGGGAAAGTGTTGTAAATAATAAAATTATATTTTTACTCAATAGTATATTAATTGATATCTTTGCTTAATAACGGCGCTAGGTTTTTTTATAGCTAATTGCAGTAATAAGTAAATTGGTCTCCGCATCGTTTCTAATTTCCATATCTAACAGCAAAATGCGCAAATAATAAAAAGGAGAGAGGGACGGATACTTTATAAAAAAGAAGGAAATTTATATTCCCTCGGAATGGTACTAAAGGTAAGAAATACAAATCTCTTTGTAGTTGAAAGTTTACTAAGCAGAGGGGCTTTCGTACCCATAATCACACTAAATCATCTAACATCTCTGTCTTCGATTATTTATACACGAATTGCATTCTTTTTATATCCATCACCGAAGGACGAGGGGTCTATTCATTTTGCCAAAGCCTTTGCAACACCCAGAAGGAGGCTTCAGAGATCCCGCACACTATATGTATTCACGATCAGCACCAAGTTCTGAATCGATTTAAGCAAGTCCATCTGTCCGGATTTATCCTTCTGTGTAATGTAAAATCGGTCGAAGGACGCGACTACAACACCCGCTCGCGTATACAACCAGAACTGCAGACACGTTTGCTCCCCGTGCTTTTTGCTTGTTACTCCCAACGTACAACACCTACTCTATATAAATTTCCACTTTCCTACTGGAAATAGAAGAAATCAGTCGCGCCTAGTTAATATCCGCCGCGACCGAATATACTTTTTTTACTTGTTATTATTTCTACATTTGTCTTCTTCTTGTTTTTTTCTTCATAACACATTGTATGCTTCGGTAGAATAAAGTTAGGTGTAAATTAACCCATTAGCGATAGGTAGCAATAAGCAGACATTACCTAACCATGGGTGTGTGGCATCTCACCCGAAACACCTGTTTTCGGCGTAGATCTGTCAAGGTTGTCAGCCTTAACGAACGGTAAAATGGCAGCTCCCAGTCTTGAGGTGTCATATGGGATGATTAGCAGAGATCGATTTTCAAGTTTTTTTCTTCAGCGAGGACAGTTGGTGTACTGTAACACAGACATCGGCGTTCAAGACGCTTATAACCTAACCTCCTGCAATATAGCCCTTCGAGCTCTTTAATTAATTCGCCATATCTCTTAACTTTGCAAAACAATTCCATTCATTCGAGGCCAACAGTGACTTACCAAAATTCGAGGTGCTGCAAAAAATATTAACTACAACTGTTTTGATTTATGGGCTATGGAACTAGAATAAAGCCTACGTAGTGTCATAAAAATAAACTTTTTTGTGGGAAGAACTATGGGCAAACCAGCGCGCTTATCCTGTCCGGGAGAAGCTACACCTTAGAATGCTTTGTAATAGTTTAGTCACACTATTGGGTATAAGATTAATTTCTAAGGACCACTCTAATGCGGCTGTGAATTTATTGAAGCTCAATTTCATGTATAAATACACAATTAACAAATAAATAAATTGTTAGCACATTTTCATATATATCGTGGAAAAAACATACATGTTGACTTGTCCAATTTTATTTTGGCAGGGACCAAGCGTAGTTACTTAGTTTAAGATATAAGGAGTAGTGTATAAAAGGATACAAAACGTTATGTGCTGCTAAACAAAAGAGAATTTTTCAATAGGTTGCAATAGAAAAGCGAACTATGGATATATTCAACATAAATAAACAATCTCCTAAAGGTCCCCAGTTGTTCACCAACATTTTGACGAAGCCTTTTTGACATCGCAGACGTCTTTATAATCCGTCTTCAACCTACCATGTCTTAGCAGCTAGAACTTTCAATAACTTAAGCACAGAGGCGAATGGACAAACATGGTTTAACTTGACTACAAATCTTGTCTATTTGGGTACAAAAGCGAGTCTATTTTAAGCACTTCTGAGTGTTATTTACGTTCGCACACATTTGGATACTCTATAGTTATGCCTTGTTTTCATGTAAACAAGGCATACTTCTCATTATAGTCTTTCCATGAAAGGGGGCGCAAAACGTGAACATTGTATGATCTTAATTTTGTAAAATCACTTTTCTTATCAAAGATCACTTCACTTTCTAAAAAATTGCTCAAACTACTGCCAAGAGTTTGTTAAAAAAGTTATTGTGTGGTTTAGGGCGTGTGGTGCGGTCGTTACACCGGAAGCACCATTATCGTCAATGGTAACCACTACAGATCTATATAGAAAACATGTGGTTCCAAAAGGATGGCTCTACGAGTTACACGGCTAACACTATGCTCGATGTTCTGAATGAAAATGAAAGACTTTTTATATGCTGCCCACCATACAAGTGGTGGAAAGTATATATATATATGTATCTGTTTTTTGATATGGCCAATCACTCGGGGTACGTCATTTATAAGCTCTATCAGGTGACGGTCAGAAACAAGTGAAAAAAGAGAAAGAAAGAAAGAGATATGGAGCTGGTCGCCGCAACCTAGCGGGTGTTTGCACAATCGGTAAGTGTTATGCCTTTACCTACGATACATAAGTGATATCAAAATATTTAAGCACGATCTCGAAATTTTTGAGCACTTGTATCGTTTTCGACGTATTTTGATGTAATGTTAGTCCACAAAGTCAAAAAAAAAATAACTGCTTCTAAGTCTTCCTTTAAGACATTGAAGATTTATCAGCATCCTAAAGGTCTTTAGCTCAATACTGCAAGCATAACTGCAGGCAGACTTGTGAAGAAAAAGGCATTTTATGAAAAATTCGAATTTTTGGCGAAAATCTAAAGTTAATGTAAAAACGAATATAGACAAGAGTGGTTGTTATAATCCCGCATTCATCATACGGATTATATCTAAAAATAAAGCCAAGATATAATTAGCAACACAATTATTTCAAATATTTATCGCTTAAAGTCAATCTTAAGGACAGACATCAATTAATAAAAATTTATCACTAAGTTAAATATGGATTGTTCAAGTAATTCATGAAGACTTACCTCAATGGTTATATGATGACCACCACGTGGACGAAAATCATCATCATTTTTACGTAGGTTTTTGGAATCAATTTGTACATTGGTCTGCATTTTTACTACGTAGCAACAATGCTTTTATTTCCTAAAAATGTTTATTCAAAATTGTTCTTACAATCGTTCTATATTTTACTAAAGCGTTTTCTTAAACAGCCTCATGAAATCACATACGTATATATTCGGCTTTATGGTCAGTTTATTTGAATTTCGTTTGAGAATTGTTTTGATTCCGTTTGTTTCCCGTTCCTTATTGTTATTATTGTATTTTTTTTTTTTTTTTTTTTTTTTTTAAATAAAATCACTGACACACATTATTACATTTATTTCGAATACTTTGTGTTTTTGTTTTTTTTGTTTTTACACTTAAACAACTTCACTTTGCTTACTGTCTCTTGACAGGATGAATGTCTGAATAATTGTATACTTCCTTGCGTTGTTGCTATTTCGACGACGTTTTTTGAGTAACATAATTTCTCTTTCGGTCTTATTAGGTTTTGTTTTCTGGAAGAGAAGAAATAAAGAATGTAAGGTAAAATATATCGCAGATCGTTTAAAGTGGAAAGAGTATTAAGGAAAAAATTTAACTGAAAACGAAAAACATTTAAAATAAATGGAGTGACCGTTTATTGTATTAATAGCATTGATGGACAGAGACAAATTTATGGAGACAAATTTTAAGCATTTAAGAAAATACAAACTTAACTCTTCTTTAACGGATTAATGAAGATATATATACATATATATTTATATAATAAAATATATAAAAATAAGTAAAAATGTTATAGTCGGACGAGGTCGATCATTAGATACCCTACACCATTATTCATCATCAACACACAAAAAATTACACATCGCTTCCACGCGAAGGCCTACCTTTGGATAGCCGCGCTATCCAAATTTAAAAAAACTCAATTCACTTCCGAAAGATTTGATTATTTTTCAGTTTTCACCACAGACAGCTAGAAATTAGACTTGCTCTCCATCTAAGGTTTTGGTTTTCATGATAACCCTTATATACGTTGGAGTCTAAAACATAGGCCTATATCATCCAAATTCCCTAACATTCATTTTTTTGCTAAATTGCTGCTATCGACCAATCAAAACATTAAACCTTTGGCTGGAAATCTTACAATTCATGAGAAATCTAATATAGAGTGAAGTCCAAGAAATAGATCTACGTGGTTCAAACTTTGTTCACTTTATTTTATATCAAGTTATTATAATAAACAAATTTTCATCATAAATGTTTCACAATTAGTCCATTTTCGCATATAAGGGCTTGCATTTCCTGAGAATACTTATATGTGGTGTTATCCAAAAAATAGACCTATGTGCTCCAAATTTCGTATGACAGACTATTTTGTCAATTTGCTATTATGAACTAATTTTCACCATGAAATATTGGAATTTTTTTACCATGTAAAGATTAAATTTTCGTAGGAATTCTTATACGTGAGAGGGTTCAAAAAATTGCTCCGGCCGAACCAAATATTTCATAACAAATCAAAATTTCGGAATTCTATTACTCAGTACTATAGGTTGTCCAAAAGAAAACAAAACACATGCACAGATAGACAGACAAACGGATCGATAAGCTTAGATCGATTCAGAAAATGATTGTGAGCTGATATGCATAATAAAAGGTGGGTCTATCTTAAGCATTTTTGGGTGCTACGCACAAGCTTGATGTACCCCGTACCACAAATGGTGTAGGATACAAATATGTATATGTATAGGATCATCCATTCTATAAAGTAAGCGCAAATAAAATATACTTTTGCTTAAGATTTGGATCAAATTTTCTTCGATATAATGCTTGGACGAAAGCAATGAATCCACGTTACGTTACGTTTCGGTATGATGCTCATATTTGGTTAAATGGCTTCGTAAATAAGGATTATTGTCCCGCCGTTGATGTAACGAAAACACATCTACTCTTCCCAAAGGACTTTTACGTATACAAAATTAACTTTTGGGTGAGGTTTGTGCGATGGGCAGCTAACTTTTGAGCATGAAAATGGCATTGTCGTCACCGTCAGTGAAGAACGCTAGAGAAACATGATAACTTATTTCGGCTTGAACGATATGTGGTTTCAATAAAATGATGCAACATGCTCTACATTTCGAATTCAATGATCGCGTAATCTTCAAAAGTTCATGTGATGGAACTATATTGGACTTTTTTTACTTCGAACTAATGCTGGAGAATTGGCTTACTTCAATAAAGCACGAACTTTCAATGACCTCATTTACCATTTGGGTTTTACGTGAAATGACAACAGATTTATGTGGAGAAGTGACAAAAATTAGTCTCCCACGATTGAATTTTTACAAAAGTCGAGAGGCGATAATTTACATAAACTTGTTTTTAAATAAAAATGGCATAAACCGATATTTAAAATAAAACAAAATTCATGTTAATATGTTTTTCTTTTATTTTTTATTACAAATTAAATGAAAAAAAAAAAAACGCTTATTTGATGACCCCTTATATAGATATTTTATACATACATATATATGTGCATATACATATTTCTTTTCTTTTCCTCCTTTTGTCCATTCTGTTAGTGTTAACATACATTATTTATGAATAAAGATGAGAATAATGCAACTGAATATGTATAACACATATATATGTGTTTCTCTCCCTTTTTCACTTCTTTTAAATAATGTGTTTACATATACGTAGAAAACAAAAAAGAATACGAAAAATTACGTTCACTTTAAAGCGAATATAACATATCCACTATCTCTTATATAGTTCTTTGTTGATGGGCATATTTACTATGTGTTTACGATTTTTATACCAGCCCTTCAAATGGCTCCAGTACATACTGGAGCTACCACTAGTGGACTGATACAATGTGTACAACTCAAAGATTATTTGTGGAAAGCTATTGAAACTCTTCAATGCGCTCTTTTCACATTATATACTAGGCGGACCACTCCCTTTTTGCCAATTTCAATAATGCAAAGAAGGACACGTATCTTCATTTTCAACTTTGTGTTCAATTTCTGCTTTAGTAAGATCTGCAAAAACACACACGCACTGATAGACAGCGTATTCATGATGTCATGCGATGGATCCTCTTTAAAAATATAATTTCCAGTTTCAAGTATATATTTTTGTAGGCTTCCGTTTGTCAAAATATTCCGTACAATTTGCAGTCTCATCATGCGGTGCGTCACAATTTCTGAACGTTTCGGGATTATCGAAAAATTTTACCAAAGTGGTAGCTCAGTTATGGGTATTCATCAGAGAGTTGGGTCGCTATCACTGTTGCATGGATTTTTTGCTTTGGAGCTACGTCAAAGCCCAGATCTATGCTGACAAGGAACAAACCGAAGAATATTCTGAGGCAACTAATGTTAAACAGAATAATAAGCAATTGCAACTCTTGTGTACGCTTCAGTGTGCTTAGAATTGTGGAGCATATTGGATCACATTTTGTTCAGAACATAACAGCAATAATCTGGCTTCAAGCCACAACACAGTTCACGTTGACAAAATATCTACGAAAGATCCTTTACGTTATCTACTTTATGTGTATCAGTTATGCGATTTCGGATAATTGTTTCTTAACATTATAACCCTTATGTTATAATTTCTGCATGTTCCTTTTACAAAGAAGATTCCAATTTTCGTCTTCGAGAAAACTTTGATTATAAAACTGGGGAGGTGAACATTCGAAAATTTATGGTTTTTAATCAACAGATGTGATATCCCAATAAGATGATCGAAAATGTGTTTGAATTGAAACTTTGGAAATTAGTTCAAGATGTTATCGATTTTTATGTTCCCGGAACGAAATTCTGATATGAATGTCCGCTTATTTTGAATGAGATCGGCTAACGTATTTTATTATCAATTTTACAAAGACTCTGATGCGATGATACGCATGGATATTAGAACCCATTCACCAATCAAAGACTTTCAAAATAATGAAAGGATTAAAGGTCAGTATCATTTTGTTAGTAATGCGGTAGAAAAAAGAAACATATTATACAGATTGGTCTCTGTTTCTGCCGGGTTCGATATATTATATACATGGCTTCCTTACATGTTCCGGGAAAATATAAAAGCATTAACACTTTCTATTAAATTAGTTTAGTTTGCCAGCCCTTAGTTTACGATGGTTGACCCCTTTTTTGTTAGCAATCAGAGATTATGTGCACGTGACTAATTCAACTCAAAAACTTATACCGACCGAGTATGCATATACGTGTATAAAATTTTTTCATGCGTATTTATTTTTATTACAAACAAATATACAAAGTTTTGTATACCTTTACTCGGTGAGCTTAGCAAGTAAGCAAAATTTTGTTAACCTTGATACGAATCTTGGATACTCATCAAGTAAAATGAACGTAATAAAGAAATTGTAAATTTTGCTTAAATTTTAACTCGATGTCACTGCAAGCAATTTGGAAAACTTTTGTTTACTTTTACAACATTTTTATCTTTAAACTACGAAATTATGACAAGATCAGAATATTTACGAGAAATTTTTTTTTGTTAATTTTAAAAATATATAGCATTTTTTTCCTATTCAGAGCATTTTAATTTTCCCATCAACAGACGGACATTAAAAGCTAAATGCATTCATTATCTTAGGCTAACGGCGAACATGAGTACTTTACGGAGTCTCTCATGTTCACACCACTTCTTGTTGTTGAAGTATTGACAAACGGTTCGGAAACTTAATATACGTTCAATATCCAGCGAACATAAATGTGTGTAAAAGGAAATTGAAATTTATTATATACATATGTATGTATATATGCAAGAGAATGAATGCAGTTTTAAAACACCCGTTGCTTTTCAATAAATTATGGTCACATGGCGTATGAGCAACAAGTAACAATTTACGATAAAATCTATAATGAAAGAGCTAATAACATGGAAAATAAAACACATACCAAGCAAGTAAGAAAGTTATACTCACCGGAAGGCAAACATTTCTTACTCATCAACTCAAGAAAACACACACATACATGGCAGAAGAGAATTACAATATAGTTTTGTAAAAGTTTCCAAATTATTCGATCGGGAATATTTTTATGTATTGGGCTCTAGAAAATAATTGTTGGTCACGATTTGGATCAATTTCTCTGCCATGTCGGTCATGGGTCTTCTTTCTTATTCTTCTTGTTTATTTCCATACGGCTTACGCTTGTTTTGAAGGGCTTAAGGGCTTATGTGACAAATCTCAGTCTTCTTTCGCACTTCTAGTCAATGCAAGCATTCCAGCCACACAGATAATACGTAAAGAGACATACGCTCGAAGAGGGAATCTTACGTTAATCAAGTATATAAATACATTATCGGATCTTTAAAGAAACGGCAAGTTACAAACAGAGAGACAAACATAGTAAGCCGCTCTCTCCGTAGGTTAATAAAAATGAAAAAAATGAAAATGTATCTCCGCACGAAAATGTAACTATTGAAGAGCCTTTATTCATCGAAGAAGAAGAAATAATGAGTGTTTGCAAATAGATAAATGCTCAGAAAATATTTCTTGCTGACCAAAGGTTTCAGAATCACACATGATTTTTTATATCACATAGAAGGTAAAATCAATTTCAATAATGTTAGTAAGAGATCCATAGGAAGAAGTTGAAAAAATTTTCCCATACCATCCAAAATTTTCATATTGATTTAGTGTACCGGAATACGATTGCTAAGCAGTTTTTGCTTTCTTTCCTACTCGGCCACTCATGTGGATAGACACACAGACGGAAAAACATGCATCGATGGAGAAAATGAGTCTGATTGCAGAGTATAAAGAAGGTGGGATCTATTTGAAATTCTTTTGGATGTTGCCTACATACATAAAAACTTAATATGTCCCGTATCATATCCGATGTAGAGTCGGGGTCAAGAGAGAGGTCAAACTCCAAATTTTCACATTACTATAAATAAACAACTAGTTATAGCAGATGCCGATTTGAAATTTGCCTCGAGTAAGGCCGTTTTAGCGTCTGTAAGGTAACTACAGTTTACACACGCAGCTAGTAATAGGCTCAATATCCTAAAATCGTTCCCGCATCGCTAGACTTACTTCAGCAGGCTCTTAAGAATATTCTTACTTAATAAAATGATTTATGATTGATTACAACTCTCTAGGGTTATATGTGATCGATAACACATCACTCAATGTGTTCGCAGGATGTCGCCAAAAACAACTATAACTTGTAAACTAACGGTCGGAAAGTAATAAAATTGAAATACTTTTCATTTGAGGGTTAATATTATCTCAAAATCACATGGATTCGTCGGTAGTCATCTTATCTCTTTATGTTACCCTACGACCTTATTGAGTGACTTGTAATTCATCTTAGTTTTTCCAAGTAGATTGAAGAATTGAAAAAAGCTTCAAAGCCTTTAGATCAAAGCTGATTTGAGTTGATACAGATTCATCGGCCTTCTCTTTTCCTTTTTTTGTAATTCTTGAACGCGTCGAGATCTAAATGCTTACAGCGAGTATTATTAGAGCAAACTTAGGAACCAAAGATGTTCTGATAAGAGCTAAAGCAAATCACTGCCATAGTAAAGCTGAGCTGATTAAATATCGGGCCCTATACTTCTACAATGCTTCCACTTTGGTCACTCAAAAGATCCACCATGTGTGAATCAATGTGTTGGGCGAAGTAGTGCAAAGAATTTAATAGTCCGGCTAATTGTATAACTATATCGTTTATTTTATTTAAAAATAAATTTCTTCCTCGAAATTTTTAATACCATTTTACATTTGTTGTTAATCTTCCCTACTTCTATAATATCATTGTTCGTACGTTGTCTTCACTTAACAACAAGCCAGTGATAATATTTTGAGTTAACTAACTGTTGATTTCTACTTCATTCGTGTTCGTTCTACAATCACTGCAATTTTAACTTTAGTTTATTTTTATTTCGTTCTCATACAGTACGAAAGTGTACAAAAGAGCATAGTTTAAGGAAATTTAAATATTTTCCTATGCCTCTCTTATGAGATTTATATCTTGATTAGCTTAGTAAATATTTACGGATTAAGTTTTGCCAACATATGCCTAGATTGAAATTATACTGCATAGATTTGTAGCTTTGTAGTTTCTTGTGTGCAGTGGGCAATCATTAAAGACTGCTTTTTGTACTGCTAGCTGCAAAATGCTATAAATTATGCATAACAAAGCATTCGGATGCTTTGCACCCACACTACGTATACATCATGTAGATAATCTGCAATTTTGGCAAATGGTTGAATTTTGGAATTTAGGTTTTCATACCACCAAAGCCAAAGATTAGAATATCTATATAGAAGTATGAATATATACATATAAATAGTGGGGAGTATAAATTAGTTCGATCCGTCTTTTCTTTCGTTTTTATTACCCATCTTTGCCTCCTACTTTTCTTCATCTACAAGGCAATTTTCAAATTTCATCCTGAAAAAGTATCTCATCTTTTAAAGCCTACCCCAAAAGAATCCATATTTGACAATCGTCATAGGAAGGAAGCAAACAATAAGTCATCGTTTGAAATCCATATTAGGCGGAGAGAGTAATGTCTGCTAATAACAGCGGAGAAATTAAAACATTCGTGAAGTGCACTGTAAATATTTCCTGAGGGGCTCGAATTTCTTCATCCTGAAGTCTCACAATATCAAGACATTTAGCATGTCACGCCCATTTTGTGTCGCACTCGCATCAATTATTACCGCCCGCAGTCCTTAACGATGATTTCGTTTGGTTGGAACGAATCCTAATAAACCACGCCCAACTTTCTTATATGGGGGCCCCATGAATGTTCAGCTTTACTGACGATTTTAATTGTTCGCCGACTTCGAGACGTATTTTTGTATATCTATCTGCAATCTTTGTTTTCTAATTACACAACATGTCAAAATTATTTTCCGAAACGTTCAAGCCAATCGGAATAAAAGTCCAAAACAAAGAGCCTGTGCAAGTCCCTGCCACCATTTTAAATTTTGAATACGATTTCTCAAAAACGCATGCATCAATCTCATCAAAATTTCTAGTTACGATTTTAAGAAACTTTTTTTTCGTGTACAGCCCCGCTAAAAATTCAATTTTCAATTTTTTTTTTTTTTTTTTGAGCTCTTCGGTCAAGCATGAGATCTTCTTATCTCCGAAAAGAACACATTTGAATATTTTCATCTGTCAGGAGGTTCTGTGACCACAACGAGGATATTTTTTTCTACGGGGTCTGCAAAAATTTGTAAGCAAGAATTTTAGAGGACCGAAAATGTTCAAAAACAAGATATTGCAAGACGTATTGGACGTAAACACAACTTAAACTCTCAAAGCACTTTCGAACAGCTTAGCAGTTGATGGATCAACCGTTTCTAGACGTTTACATGCGATGGGAAAGATCAAAAGGCAGGGGAAATGGCTACCATACGAATTGACTAAAAATGTCATTTTGAGCCGTTGCAACATTGCGCGTTCATTGTTTGCGAGACAAAAAAAAAAAGAATGTTCTGTTGAGTATTTCAATTGACGATGGAGAGTGGAGCTATTAGGACAAGCCCAAGCGCAAAAATTCATAGGTTAATCAAGAAGAGGCAGTCACATCAATATCGAAATTTTTATGGCCATAAAGTTTTCCTGCGCATGTGGTGCACTATATAACGGGCTGTTCAAACCGAATGAAACTGTTACTGCAGATGTCTACTGACATCAATTGAACAAAGTGAACGATGTATTGTTGCAAAAAAGATCAACAATGTTGTTTAACAGATGCAAGACAACGCTCGACCACATGTTGCAAGGGTTATCAAGGATACACGCTTGCAGCTCAAATAAGAAGTTCTGCCGCACCTAGCGTACTCGTCGGAAAGATCTCCCACTGACTACCACGTAACTTAACTGACACGCGGTTTCGAAATGTGAAAGAAGTTCGAAAATGGGTCAACTTCCGTTATGTACATCAAACTGGCCAAAATACATGCAAGCACCTAATAAAAAGAACTTAACAAAAATATGCTTTTTCCACTTTGGAAATTAATGCAGCCCTTAAAGATACCAAGTACACTGAGCTTGCTTGATACATGCGGAAAGTACTTCTCAAAGTACGCCTAAATTCTATTTTCCTTCGAAACTTAATCTCAAATATTTGGCATAAAAGCACATATCTTCTCTCACCTTTATAATGGTAAATAGGATTTTTGTGCGTGAACTTTGGCTTTTGTTGCCATTTCCGACATTAAAGCCATGTGCGAATGTCATCTTCAATCAATAGGAGTGAAGGGCAGAAACATTATAAAGACCTGAGCTTGCCTAACGTTCTCTAATAAACAAATAAAGTAAACTGTACTTATGGCACCAAAAAATGAAAACAATTTAATTTTAACGCACGCATGTGCTAAAATTAATTAAAATCGCCATTCCTAGAACGCTAAAGCCGTAAGTAAACAGAAAAACGAGAAGAAGAAAATAATAAACTTGAAAATTTATACGTGTCAAATACATACGCCATTTGCATATGTATCAGCAGCGTTCTAATGTACAAGGCAATGTGCATAGCGTAATAAACAACATCATGTCCTTGTCTATGCATAAAGTAAAACATTTAAATCTTTTTTATATCACCATGTCTTCATAAGCATAGGCACAAACGCATTTTTTTTTTTTTTGTTTTTTTCATTTAGATTTTTGGTTGCATAATTTTTGGCGTATGTTTTCCAACTGAAATGAAGCATATTTTTTGGGTTTACAGTTCTTGCGTTTGAGCTAAACTTAACTATGCACTGCTATTCACTTCTTCCGTACCCTTAGCATTTTTGCGGTTTTGTATGAAAAAAAATTAATGTTTTGGTTTTACGTAAATATAATTTTATTCAGTGACTTTAATTATGGCGGTCTTGTAAATATATTCTAAATAATTTTGCTATATTTGTCTTAAACAAGAGTTTTGTATTGCCACGCCTTTATCATAGCAAATTCTTGGTTTATCATTTCCATCATTTAATGTGTTAAAGTTTTGAACTGTCTTAGGATTTCTACCAGATTTTCACTTTTCTGCATATATTTTAAAATGAATTTAAACACAATTTCGAAATTTTATATATATGTCAAACTGGTTTTTTATTAATTTTTTTGATGTATAGTTTCCTACGACGCAAATGGCAGAGCCGACGGACGCATGAAATGGCAAAATTTATTTGCGATTATTTTCGTTCATAACAGCCAGAAAAAAGCCTCAGAGGTCCATGAACTATATATATTCTTAAGCGTTTCTGTCTGTTTGCATGTCTGTCCCTTTACCTGTCCGCCTCTCTGTCTATGTAATGTCTGTGGTCGCAACAATGCCGCAAAATATATAAATTTTTGATAAGCATCAAATTCAGAATCGCGTCCGTGTGTCCTTCTGCTAATCTTCAAAATCTCTTTTACAAAAGGAGGGACTGAAGAATGCAAATTACTTCTTTTTTCCTGTCATTCTTTTTTTCATATTTAAACTTCTCGAAGTCTACTAATGTACTTTCCCCCAACCTCAAGTTAAGTACAAATTTGATAGTGCTTCCTCCAGTTCGCGACTGACATAATCATCACTACACCAATTAAACAATTGAATATTTTATTGGGAAATTCGAATCGGCATGCATACCATGCTATATTAACGTAGCTGTATGAAACCAAAGAGCATCCAGTGTAAGGTGTAAGTGCAAGGTTAGGTGACTTTTAAATTTTTTTTGGAAATGGGAGAATGTTAACAACAGACTTTGTATGGACGGACAGACGAACAACTGGACAGACAAAATAGACAGATACGCTTAAAGCGATTCAGAATTTGATGCTGATCAAGAACATATGATATATACTCTGTATTGTCTCTGAAACTTCCTTCTGGTCGTAGGAAATGTTTTGACAAAATGAATATACTCCTCATCCCTTATTCCATAAACGACCTAAAAACTTATTTTTCATATTTTCTCGAAAATATTATACACCAATTGGTTGAAAAATGCAGCTTCCGTTATGCACAGAGTTCAGCTTACCAGCAAACCGCCACAAGCACTTGAGTTTTTTACTTTATTCTCTTACTAATGCTTACACTACTTTCTATATATGGCACGCGATTGCAAAACAAGTCAATAATAAATGTTTCATTCATTTTTGGAAGCAAAAATTTCCTGTGCAATAGCACATAATCTCTTAATCCTTTGCACTCCTAACTTTTTCCTTTTTTATTTATCACTAACTTTAAGCTACTAACTAATTGATAATTTCAAATAATGTAATGTCGCCTCCAAGTCGCCATCGTAGTTGGTATAAAAAATACAATGCCGGGATACTTGGTATGTTTAGACGTAGGAATGCATTGGATTAAATTTTCAGCAGTTCACTTGCAAAGGTAGTAAAAAAATGATAGTCAATGCAATGAAAGCAAATTGATACCAAAACCTATTATTTTGCATATATTCGAAGAAAGAAAGAAACCGATAAAATAAAATATTTTCTCTACGTAAGAAGAATAAAGCATTTGATATAAATAAATAATAATAACAGTAAATGGTTAAATCAAGCACTTTTTCATTAAAATTTTAGTTTATGGAAAAAACGAGAACGCATGTTCTCGTTGGACAATTTTGTTATGAAAAATCCCCAAATTCGGAACTGCGTGACATGCCTTGCGATAAAGTTATGAAAACAAATATTTAGTGATAAGAATTTCTGCATTGTTTCCCAAAATGTTCTCCCGGATGATTGAAAAAATTTTTGACATGAAATGAATTCGTCAAACTGTATGGTAGTTCACCACGAAACGGTTTTCTAAATTTTAGCTAACTCTTTATTCGCATATGCATGACACTGTAAATTGCATGACTTTATAAGCATGGGATTGAAATAAGAAAATTATTTTGGTCAGCACATGCTTCGTTAGTTTGAAAATCACAAAATCACTCAATCAAAGTAAAGTAACATTCACTTGTTCAATGTAGCATTTGAGCACTTACTTGTCGCAGATCGTGTTCTTCCTTTTTTAATTTTAAAAAAAATTTATTTGGGTTACGCAAGAACCACTTATTCCTTTACGACTTGTGACGTATCTGTGATGTTGCTCAGAATATGCCTCTTAGTTTCGAGCAGCATCTCCCGCTCGCAATGAAGAATGAAACTCTTCAGTGCCGCTTCGCCCCTTCCGCTTACAGAGAATTCTGTGTCCACCACAATATCGTAGTGAAGCTTTGAAGCAACTCTAGCAGTAAATATACTCAAAAATTAGTTAGGTACAGTTATGCGGCTTATAAACATCTGAGCGTAACTCCCTGGACACTTCAATCTACTAGTGGAGTTTCGTAAAGTAGAGATACCGAGTTATCCAGACATAGCTTGCAGTGTAGGACGTCAGGGAAGACTTTTCATTTTATAATCATTTGGCCCCAAGCCAAAGAACAATTTAAGCCTAGGTTACAGCTATATATGGAGTTTTGCACACTGCTTAAGGACTGATCAGAAGAACACTGAATTTACGGTCAGCTCACTGTCAGTGGGTATCCATGTATATTTATGCATATCTCCGTAAAAACTAAAATTAGTCTTCAAAAGACTGGCAATGAGCCCTTAACAACTGCTCAATTAATCCATAACGGTTGTGTATTTTTTTTTCTTTCTTTTGCGTTTTTAATATTTTTATCTCATACGTTAATGTGTATGTTATGCAATTCTCTTTCAAAGTTACTAAAGTTTGGGGCTAACTATACATTATATATAAAGTGAATAGTAAACTCAAACGCAACAGCGAACGTGAAAGTAAAATCTTCATTTTTTATTCCCAACGGGCATCTGCTTCCTATAATTCGTTTTCTTTTTCTTTTCTTTTTTTTTTTTTTGGTTTTGTTTTGCTTTTTTGTTAACATGTATTTTATGTATGTGTTTGTCGTATCTCCTTTTCGTTTCTCGTTTTCAAGTAGCTTTAGATGTTTTCACTTAAAGTTGCTCAAGAGGTAACAATTTCAGCATAAACACGCTTGTGTTACACTACAAACACTTCTATGCATACACATATGAATTCCTTTCAAATATTGTGACAGTTAATGTTAATGCTAATGTTCAGTTGTGAGTACAACTCATATTTACTTTAATGTTATCTTAAGAACTAAGGCAATACACACGCACATATAAAGGAAGAAAAAGAAGAGAAAAAAACATTTATAAAACAATGTCATTAAAGTCAATGACTCGGTTGTGAGAAATTTTCACAAAAAGTTGCAAATGAAAACCAATAGCGTTTGCCGATAGCAATGACTCTCAACGCAACTCTACGAAATGTAAAACCTGATTATTTTGGTAATAAAAGGAATATCAATTGATATGAATCTCAAGTGAAATGTTTTCAATTACTAACTGTGCCCGATCTGTATACACGTTGATGCAAAACTTTGCGACATAAATGCATATGAGATGTGATGTCAGAAAAAAAAGAAGAAGATGTACAGAAATGCACTTTTGTTTCACAAAAACTTTAAGATTCGGTGAGAATTAAAAGCAAACATTTGCAGTGAAATAAGTGCATCTTTAAAATTCTAAATTTACAACAAACTATAAATCCATTAAAAAAAAAAAAAAAACCAATTCGAACAAAAATACACATGAAACGTGGGGATGTACATGAAGCCCTCGCTCTAGGCGTAAACATAAGAATCGTGCAAGTTTTGCGAATTTTAAATGACCACAAGTAGTACGGGAGGATCATAGTTAATGCGGACACATTGCCAAGAATGTTTATGACATTGTTTGAAGGCCATTGTTATGAATACAAAATTATGATGATATTTGGTGGCCATGAGACATAGGTATGAAAAGTCGGTGCAAGCTCTCTTCGAATTACGTAATAATTTTTTTCTGATTAATAGGAAACTCGAGAGATCAACCAATGAAAGTCGGAGAGGTAGCAGATTGCTTGCAGCTTGAAAGGTTCTGAAATTCTGCCACAAAACGATGGGCTCGCTGATCGTGATCTATATGTATATCGTACTTGATGAGATAGAGAATACGAGACAGTTTTTAAATGTGTCAATATTGAGTTGGAAGAATCAGTTAGCATCAATGTAGGATGCATGCTGGGAAAATGTATCAATGTGGTTGAGCAGAGCATAAGTTTATTTTTTCTATTTTATGATCCATACGATCTGAAGCGAACTCATTGATGCAAGCTCATGGGTTTTTTTTTTAAATAGTGGGCAGAATAACAAAATTTATGTACCATCCAACGTCCAGTTTGAAAGTGAGAGGTATCTGCAACAATTCTATCTATGAATGTCGTTGCAAGTATCCATCTTGCACAGCGTCTCTAGGAAATAACTGGAAAAAAAACCTTTTCAAAATTTTTAATAATTTTTTCCAGAGAAAGATTACAATTCTTGAGATAGAAAAAGAGAGAAAGAAGGAGAGAGATTTCGCAAAGTGCCTATATATACTCTTCATTAGTGAAATACTGATAATTGACTTAGCCATAGGGCTACACTTTGCAGAGTGGATCTGTAAGGGTCTCGGAAATCATTGAGTAGGCACTTAAATTTCTAAATTTCACATATCTGTCATGCTACTGATCCATATCGAAAATTTTGTGTTTTTTTTTTATAGTTTGAATATCTGCCAAAAATAATCAGTCGTAATATAAAGACTTATCGCGACACAAAGATATTTTTATGTTTTCAGTTTGGGGCAGTCAGCTAAACAGAACTCTATTGCGGTTTTTTCCAACTAAATAAAGTCTTACAAGTAAGGCAACTGGAACGCAAAACAGTTAAAAAATGTCAATGGTCACTATATCAGCTTACTTTTCACGAGAACTCTTACATACGATGACATCTGAAAATAAGATCGATGTAATCCACACTTCCTACGGTTAGTTTTTATGTAAAATTGCTATTATGAACCAGTTTTCATCATAAGAGTGATCTTAGCAATTTTAACGATTTTTGACGACGAATTGACGAAATTTGCACTTTTTGCAAAATAAGACGTTATATGGAAAGTGGTCGAAAAACTGATCCAATTTTAATCTATTTTCATTGGTGTTAGTCGTTGAGGCAAAGTGCACTAGCGTGGCAAATTTCGTTCAATTATCTCAAAAATTGCGAACTGTAGGTTCGAAGAAGGCACCTGGACAGATAGACAGACAAACTTTCATATGCACTAATAAAAGACGAATATAATGGGTGGATCTGTGTTAAGTCCTTGTGAGCGCTGCGTACATTCACGCAAGCTTAGTATACCCTGTACGCCAACAGGTACAGGATATAAATATATGATATGTGAGAAAAAGCTCAGCATCGCTTCATACATAGTTAATTGCGCAAAGTTGCAACTTGTGTCAAATTTATTGCAGCAAAACACATTACAGAAAACACTGATTTTTTTTTTTTCCAGTAATAGACTTTAACGTTCGCTGTAAGGTCATTGAAAAACCTTTTAGAAGTTTACTCTATACTCTATAAAATCTAAGCGAGTCTGAAAAGCCTAACGTATCAAATTTTGTACCAAATAATGTGATTTATTTATTCTTTTAGAATATCCTCGGTAACTTATTGGCACTTGTTCACTATAGTTGCACTTTCTTCCTCTCATTGTACGGGATTTTTCTTGTTTATCTTAATTAGAAATTTCACTTTAAAAAAACTCTCTTTCTTAAAGTGAAGAATGTTAAAAAATATTTACTGAAGGACGTTTATTTAATTCCCAGCCATACAAAAGCATACAATTCATACGTCTCAGTAATCTCAATTATCCTTTCAAACTGTTTTATGCCAAGTTGGAAAATGCCCTTTATTCTTCAGTAAGGAGGTACACGCATCTCTATATACATATACATAACATATATATATATATATATATGCATATACATATATATATATATACATATATATATGTGTGTTTTTGTGTGTGTATGCCTACTTATATCATACACATATATATTTATATACTGGTATTTACTTCTGTATAGTCGTTTGTGGATCTGTATATGTTTAATAATACCCATGGCTTTAGCATTTAAAGGCATTTTATGTTTTAGCACTTGCTTCTACATTTTATTTAAAGTCAAATAGAAAAAAAAAGAAAGAAAAGAACAAAAACGGCAACAAAGAAGAAGAAAAATTCTAAATAATTCTTTTCAGTCCTTTCCCTTTCTAAATGCCTCACTTATTTCCTTACAACAAACTTTGCTTTTAATGAGAATCATAGCAGAGACCATACGCAAGATCCTGTTGCTTTGAAAATTCGCAATTGTTAGGCAAATCCATAAACATTAAAAAGGCCCAAAGAGAGCGGGGATATTTTATTCAAGCATAAAGAAATTCATGATTACTGATGAGAATTGTTGAACAATAAAAGCTTATCACTATTCCTCTTAAAGCGACGAGCGCAACTTCAATTTTATTTGTTCCTTATTACGTATTTATATATATAACTGTATATATATATATATATGTACATATATGTACATCTATCTTGTTCCCTTAGGGAATTCAATAATAAAGAAATGCAAAAAAAAAAAAAAAATAAATAAATAAACAAATAAATAAATAAAAAACCGGGATAACCATGAATTGTTATTCTGAAAAATCGTGATTTTCCGTAAAGGAAAAATTGCAAACAAAAATTCTATATATGTTGTAATAACGAATTGTGTCATCTCGTACGTGCCATAATTATATACTTTGTGACCATCTACAATTATGTATGTATTGTATACTCACTATTCATTCTTCTTCTCAATTGCGTGCTATTCAAGGTCAATAGTTTCATACACTTTCTTGCGATTGCTATAATACGACGAACAGCAGCCAGCAGACACACGCTTTTTATTATAAATTCTTATAAAATATATAAAACAATATAAAATAAAAAAAAAAATAAAATAAAAAATTTTAATAATCCGACATATATCGATTGTGTATTTTTATATAGGGATGAATGGGAAATACAACATCATTGCTTTAAAGATTTCAATAAGTTCTCTTAACTAAGTTCACTTGAATTCTTTTCGAAATAAAAAAAAATTTTACAAACCATTTGCTTGATTCGTGATACGATCTAATAAAGTTGAAACTGAACTGAACCATCTAACTAATCTATCCCTTAAAAAAATGAAAGAGCCTATAGCCTTAGTAGCAGTGCTCATCCTACCTTGAGTCCTACAATTTACTTCATTAGTCGAAAGATATTACAATAATAACAATAATAATAATAACAAGAATACAATGATCAGTAAAAGTCGCAACTAAGAAAGTAGTAAGAAAAAGTTTTTGTTTTTTTTCCCTTTGGACATAAGACTTTTTTTTTTAAATACGAATGCTTTTTTTATAGGACGGTTTGTTTCATGACCCTTAAAATATGCTTCAATTTTTCCAAGGACGTTATAATTTCAAGTAAATTCTTTCGCCTGGAAAATCATGTTAAGATTTTATCTGCAATTTATAAGCAGTTGATAGTCGTCAATAGACTAGGATAGATGGGTGGAGCAACTCGATTCATTGAATTCATACAGCTTTAGTATTGCACCAGAACACTTGTGTCAACCTGATATTTAGTTAAGAAGCTGAAGATCATGAATTTTTATGAAAAAAAATATGCTATTTTTCGTACTTTTGCAAATTCGGAAGTAAGCCCGTCGTGGCCTCTGGAAAGACAATTTCGATAATAAAAATATTAAAAGGTTTATTATAATACATTTTAATAACATCTTTTGGTCTGAAAAATTTTAACTAATAAATTGAAGATTTTATTGAGCGAAACCAAAAGAAAATAACAAAAACTCCATTTGATATTTTCACGTTACAAGTAGAAGTGAAAGAGAAAAGTGAAAATTTCAACTAATTTATATAATTTTTGACAAGAAAGATTGCATTTTTTTTTTTTTTTTTTTTTTTTTATTACTTCAGTTTATATGTTAAACATATAAAATTGTTGCTTACCGAACTACTCATTCATGCATGCAAATGCCGACATGCTGTGAACACGATAATTGTGGTTGAGACGGAGAAATTCAGAAAAAAAAAAAGGCGCCAACGTTGGCGATGCCATAAAATAAGAGAATAGTCGACGTACTGAGCATTTCTATATAATTACATAAACTTATTTATGTATGTATGTATATATGTATGTACGTACGTATGTACGTATAAATGTGTATGCGTATGCGTGTGCGGTAGGGTTAATATTTATACCGTATAGTGTGAAACGTCACAGTTCTACTTATATAGCTTTTGCATTTTTTTTATCTCTCTCTTTTATGGGCGATTGAATGCGACTTACGCACATATATGCTTACATTTGTGTCAAGAAAGAAACTAAATAAAGAAGCAGACGAACACATTCTTTTGATCCGGAAACATTTAGCCATACGAGTTACTTGTGGGTGTGGTTGTCGCCTGTTAATTTATAATTTGCTAACGCATTGATGACAATTACCAAACCGAAACAAATGCATACACACATAAACACATTTCTCTTAACAAACTGCATAATTAAATTGAATTTATTGCCCCTTATTTATACCGCCAATGCGTAACTATAACCATTATGTAATCCTGTAATGATAGTCTCTGTCTCTGTCAAATTGGCGTCGTCGCCATATATATACCACATTCACGCATACGTTCATATGTACACGTACCGGACATTGGCGTACAAATTTTGTCATACTTTTGAAGTCATTTTGCAGTAGAAATTTGGTTTATAAGTTAAAATGCAAAACAAAAAAAAAACATTCACACATATTTGATACCGTAATATATTGAATCGTAAACAATGGCGCGTTTCGGTTTAGCTAATTGTCTAGTATACAGATCTTATAATCTAACTATACAGACTTTATTGTGGTTCCTTTAATCGGCTTAAGTTATTAGGCGCTTGCATATATTTTGATCAGCGACATCTCTTCGTCAAAATAAAAAAGCAATGCCAAGTGTCAATGTACACAACCATTAAATTTGATGACTTTGACCTTGATTTGACCTATCCCTACAATATATAAATAACAGTTTTCCATTTCGTGATGTTGAGTTAATCAGTATATATAGACGATAATCATGGAACAAACCAAATTTTCTGAAAATTGTCTGCTTTGAAGAAATCTGCTGCCGAAGCCCATTAAACGCCTATGGTGATGCTGCTCCATCATATCCGAACTGTCGGTTTCGATTTCAACGATTTAAACGAGTAATTTTGATATCAAAGACAAAGAACTGGCTGGAGGACAAAAAAGTTCACAAAACTTATTGAGCGAAACCCAGCTCAAACTCTCAAAGTACTTTCGAAATGCTCAGCAGTTGATAAATCAATTGTGTCTACACGCTTGCATGCGGTGGAAAAGATCCAAAAGAAGGGAACATGGCTATCGAACCAACTGACTGAAAATGCCATTTCGAACCGTTTCAACATCGCGGTTACATTGTTTGCCAATGAAAAAGAAAGAGTTTTCTGTCACCTATTGTGATTCGCAATGAAAAGCGGATGTATTAAGATAACCTTAAGCGCCAAAAGCCTTGGCTTAATCCAGGGAAGCCATCCCCATCGACAACACCTCTATATTCGCGGCCAGAAGAATCTTTACCACAAAGATTACATAGGCGGACAAATTTGATGCGTATGGAGAATATATACACTTTATAGGGTCTTTGAAGCTTCGTGCGGATTGTTGCAAATGTTTTCACAAAACGAATATGTTGGTATCTCTCGGTGATGCGTATAAAAACGTCTTATCGGCTAAACCCTTTAAACTCCTTGACCACTTTGACACAATAAGCGATCCATATCTCATAATGCTTTCTGATTAAAGTTGAGAATGAATGCACAAATATATGAAATAAGCAATGTTTGGAAAGTACAGCATTTCTCAAGTTTTTAATAACTTCCTGCCTTCACCAACTTTTTTTTTTCTGGTAGGAATTTAAAGTTCCTGACTGGCCCAACGAGGTCGCAAACTCGTTTCTCGTAATTCTATGTTTCATAAATATGCAAATGGTATAAAACGCGTGCGGTGCTTCGAACTTTTTCAAAAAGTTCACATTTAATCGATCTCCTATCATAAATTTTCCGTAATCATAACTAAAGAATGTAAAGTTGTTTGAATCTATGTCTACATATCGTACAATAATTTGAATAATTTACAAAAGCAAAAGAAGCGTTGAATGAAGAATGGATAAAATTCACACAAAAACACATATATTACATAAACCCAAGATAGGGATTTTGCATCTTTACGAAGTTGTATCGTATACGTAAAGAGATTTTTAAAAATTGTTCTTTACACTTATTCTCTTATGAGCTGCTGTTTATTGTTAAAGTGGATTAACTCCATTTATAGCCATCAAGAGTATTTTATATGTTAAATAGATGTGATAGTTATGCTAATTGGATTCATAGATTCTTAGAGACTCCAAAATATTATATTAACACAATACCAACAACGCAGTTACTAATATCTTTAAATTCATCAAAGCGTAAACCTTTCAATATCTCGATTTTAGCATGAATGAACTTGGGCCGCTTTCAAAATGAACGGCTTGCATCATCTGCGCTTATGCACATTTAACCAACATATCATTAACTTACACCACGTAAGTGTGCCAATGAAAACATTAAAGTCTTTCTTTAAGTGCGTTTCTTTTCTTCTGCTTGAAAAGAGCATCCTGTTAACCAATCAAACAAGAACAACAACAAACACTATGATAAACATAATATTAAGTATATGTTCAATTTTTATTTAAAGATTCCATTTTATACCTACAAGGATGGAAGGTATATTCATTTTGTTCAAACATTTGCAACGCCCATAAGGAGGCTTCAGGAACCCCGCAAAAATGCACATATGTTAGTGTACCCGTTTGGATAATGTCTGTACTTTCTTCTAGGATAATACCGATGGGTATGAAAGATTCGGTTCAGACCGAATACAACTTTCTTACCTGTTTCGTATCTTGTAAACAAATATAAAGCATATTACTGACCAAAATGAAATTTTGGAACGACTTGACCAAGAATCATGTTTATTATTATTAGCACTTTTGGAATTTTAAATGTTAATCCATTCTAGACAGAGAGTTTTCAACCCAACCACATAACCGCAACCACATTCACAATATGTAGAGACTGAAAAGGGAAATTTAAAAAACCAAATATTTTAAAATAATTTTGGTAATATTTTTATTTACAATTTACATCCCCTGAGAATTCCTACATACGGACAGAGGGATGAGTAAAATTCTCACAATTATTGCGATTAATGGGCTTAAAAACAATTATTCTTTACTTTTTACATCGACCTATGGTATGACATCAGCATTGCAATGTTTTGCTTTAATTTTCTGCCGAGTTTATTTTAGGGAATTTTTTTTTTTTCATTATAAAAAATAATGGAATTGTTTGCAACTGAACTTATATCTCTTTAATAAGAAGATTTGCTTTTTTTATATCCATCACCGAAGTTTGGGGGGTATATTCATGTTATCAAAACGTTTGCGGCATCCAGAAGGAAGGTTCAGAGACCCCGCAAAGTGTACATATTCTTGATCAACATCAATTTTAGCCTGTCGGTCTGTCTGTCTGTTTAATGTCTGTTGATGCTGTCGGCTTCAAATTTGGCAGAAACATTGAAAGTTCCTGCACGCAGGTTGGTATTGAAAATGGCCAAAAACCGGTAGAAGGAGGTAAACTGATAACACCTCCGTTTTTTAAAAGTAATGCAAAATTGATTATTTGATTATTACTTTGATTATTTTATTTAATTATTTTTTTTTTTTTTTTTTATTTCATTATTATTGATTATGGCTGCTTACCCATAAACTGCGGCAGATCAATTTATGAAAATTTGAACGTGTATTTTATGGGCGATGCTGTAGTATAAAAGTGAGGAAAATTGGTCACGCCTATTCAATATGATAGTGCATCAATAAAAAAACAAATTTTTTTTGCTAGTTTCATACCCGGAATACACCCAAACATATCCGGGACAGGCCTATGCAACGTAAACAGGAAGCACCTTTGCTTTCCAAATTTCTTGCTTACTATTCATAAAGCACAACAACAAAATTTCCATACAAATTTCCACTTCTATTCCGAAAATAGAAAAAATCTGCTGCGCCCACCCAATATTATAAAGTATGAAAATTTAGTTCCTTCCCTTTTTTTAGTTTTTTTTTTTGTGGATCACAATGATGGGTATATGAGATGCGGTCCTGACCGAACGTAATCTTCTTATTCGTTTATTATTCCCGCACATTTGTAATATAACAGAATATTTTCATATAAATGCCGACAGGACACATGAGTTTTGCTTTACCTTTCCTGGAGTTAGTAAAAACTTTATTCAAACTTTATAATGGATAGATATCGTAATTAACAGAGTCACACCGTTTGTTTTATCTATATATTTATCTGGCTATCGAAATTTTGATGGGACCTTTAAACTTATTGCAAGAAAATCATTTCGTTTGAAAGAAACAATTTTTTTGAAGCTCTAGAGATTAGAACCAAAATCAATGAAATTGTTCCGTTGGCCTAAGCAACATTTTCAGGGGATATTGATCATTTGTTCCCTTACTCTTGTCTCATAAATAAGCATTTCAGGGAAAATGGTGATGGCTTACCTTAATTGGAGTCTTTCTTATGTTGAATTATTGCGGATAATAGTTGGTTCCTAAGACATGCTATAGACGTGCTATAGAAAAAACTGTGGCTTTGTTCATTTTAAAGTACTATCCTTGAACTACAAGCTCTACATGCTATGTGAGTCTGCTGAGTATTGTGTATTACGGCTTCTTCCAACCAAATGAAACCAAAAATAATTGATGCAATTGCGACAAAAAATGGTCGTGATAAGTCAAAAGTCGTAATATCGCAAATTCCCAGCATCAAAGAATTCGGCTGCATATAGCAAAACTATTGCTATTTTAATCTGCAATGACCTATACTCCCTACTGCTATCAATAAACATCTTTCCCATTAACACGGGCTCCAAGCCATAACTTATTGCTCGCTCGAACGGTGCTTGAATCCTTATGGCGATACATAAAAGTGAGATAGTTGCAAGGGTCGCGGCATATTGGCGAGATGAAATTTGAAAATCACCTTTCCATTCATTCATTGTATTCTGAAATAAATGAATTTTGTACCACAAAAAAACGGTCCGAGCTAATTTATACTCGCAATAAGAAACAATTTTTGGAGAATGAGTTTCAAGTTCGGC
Source organism: Glossina pallidipes (assembly GCA_000688715.1). Classification (NCBI taxonomy): domain Eukaryota; kingdom Metazoa; phylum Arthropoda; class Insecta; order Diptera; family Glossinidae; genus Glossina; species Glossina pallidipes. The sequence continues at coordinate 712,562 of KK499855.1, read as the reverse complement.
CTTCAAGCTGGGATTAAAACAATTCATCGTTCAAAGGTTTTTGCTCGTAATTAATGCGTCTTTAAGAATAGTGCGAAAAGCACGACCTTTCGCAATAAATTTTTATCAATAAATGTTTACATAGCAAGAATTAAAACCGAAGCCATTACATTTCTTCAAAGTTGGATTGCAGCCATCGAAATCTTAAAGCAAATACCGCGATACAAAATGTTATTTAAGGTAGTGATTTCATAGACTGTCCTACAGGGCAAACTATAAGCTAAGTAACTTGACACGATTATAACCATTTGTTTCTATTTTCAAGTTTTCGAGACTAGAATTTTTTTGATTGAACTTTTGCAAAGTACATGTGTACACTTATGTAATTACGAATAAATAAATAAATGTATAAAATATACTTCTCAACCTCATCGGTTTACCACATTTGTATTAATTGCATTTTCCTAGTCTTATAAGCATTTATTTGTAATTTTATTTGTCAATGCATTTTTATTTATCGATATATGTAGCATTTCTCTTCATAGACAATAAAAACTGAATATTCATTTTACCAAAGCAAAAAATAAAAGTATAAAAATTAACAACAATAACAAAAAACAAACAAAAGTCTGTTTTTAAAGCATCACACCAATCAATAGAAAATATCTAGCTACCGCTGAACCTATACAGTATTAGGCTACAAAGGCTCTGAAAGGGGCTGGCAATGAAAAATAAAGTGTTTCTCTAACATAACCCTCTGGAAAAACGTTGCACTTGTCGAACATCATGCTCTCACACGAACATCTACATCTATGCTTATATGCAAAGTACGCCATTACAAAGAGAAATATTCAGTAGCAAGCAATAAGGCGCAACATAAGAGATGAGTTAAGCGTCTAAAGAAAGCTAATGCAGTTACGTTCACAAGTAACGGCTGTTTCGATTGCCAAGAAAATCGTACGAGTTATTAGTTTGTGCTTAATAGCAGGGCAAGGCTACACTCTAATAACAAACTTTTCAACCATTAGGAAGAAAACATTTTACTGATAGCTTCTTTACTGTCTTCATTATACACTCTTTGTTGCCGTTTAAAACAATTGGGAATTTATGACTGCATCGGAGTCTGCAGTATTTAAATACATTTTCCCTCGGTTGTTAATTTGTATGGCATATAATTACTTTTTGGCCCCACAGTCAAACTCAATATAACACAAGTAAGAAAATTATATTCGGTTGTGACCGAACCCCTTATAACCATCGCAGTTATCCTACAAAGGACAAAAAAAGTAAAATAACTACATTTTCGTGGTCTATAATATGGAGTGTGCGCGGCTGATTTTTTCTATTTTCAAAATAAAAGCATTGACGAGTGGGCGTGTCCTTTGAAAAGTTTATGCCACTCCCAAATTTTTTTGCAAATTTGTAGGCGGCACCTTCATGATCGCTAACGAGAGAATGTTTTCACCACAGATAGAACACAGATTGGTAAACGTAAAAATGGACAGACGAACAGAAAGACATACTAAATTTTAATACACTATAATAGTGGGTAGACGGTTTTTCCGCTTTTGTACAGGCACTATGGCGTATGCTTCCATAATTTTTGTATTTTTATCTGCTATGCTTTATGCGTAATGTTTAGGAAACCAATTATGTATTCCCTTTGAAAAACGCAGGTGTTATCAGTTTGCGTGGTACGCTAGGTCTTCAACTAATTTTGGCGAATTTGGCATGGCAAATGTCATTCTTCGGTAATGTATACAACACAAGAAAATGTTATAGACCGATAAGACGAATCATTAAATATTCTACACCATTTCGTCATATTTAAGTCTTCCTCTACACATTTCCATCATAAAAGCGGACTTCTTTAGCGAACGTTTTTACGGGTAGGCATCCAAAAGTTAGACGTGCGTGGTCAATACTACACCATTTCGTCAACTCTACACCATTGTGGCATAGTCCACACAATTTCGTCATACTTAAGTCTTCTTCTACATATTTCCATCATAAAAGCGGATTTCTTTAGCGAACGTTTTTACGAGTAGGTATCCAAAAGTTCGACGTGCGTGGTCAAAGCCTACTAAAGTTAGTTTCGTTTCTTTTGCCACAAAAATCATAAATTAGTATAGTAGCTCCCTCTTTACGGAAATTGGGCCTATTATGCCTAACATGGTAAATTTTTATGGGCAAATAATAAATCTTAAAATAGTAAAAATTATGGCAATTTTCCACATTCGGTTGATAGGCTTAAACAATACTTTTTTGACCAATTTTTATCGAGAAAATTTAAAATCGAAAATTTTTCCCATATAACGACCTTTTCAAAATATGGACTATCGCGCTACCTGAGTAAATAAGATTAACAGCTACCAAGTCAGAGCGTGTGTTTCAAATATCATGAGAGATAAAAGGGCTAAAAATCTATCGCTTAAAAACATTTGCTTTGCAAATACACTTTATTTTCCCATGCGAATTCCTGCGTAGCCTAAAGTGTTTTAAACGTTTCGTTTTGAAACCTTTTCTGCGTCTCTTATTTTAACCATGTACTTTCAATTCTAATCTGGGAAACTCATCGAGGAGTTTCTAAGAGCGATTTCAATTTTTTCGCAAAAGTTTTCTGCCTTTAGGAATACCTAAATAGTAGGCAGACGGATGAACAAGAACGAAACCCCAAATTATATGCTATTCACATGTCTTTTGTAAAGTTATTACAGAGATCGAAAGACATTTAATATGCATATAAATATGTAGAGATAGACAAGAGATATAAAAGATTTTTGCTCAATTCATCTTTTATCACTTAACAAAGAACTAAAGAATTGGTTTTGTTATTATAGCCGGCACAACACGTTATACATGGGTGCATTAACCTTGCGCGGATGTATAAGAAGAATTTGTAATATAGGCCCACCTCTTATTATACCAATCTGAGTTTGTCTGTACGTATGTCCGTCTTATTTTTTATGTTCGATCTACAGGTCGCAATTTTTGAGATATTTTACGTGAAATTTAATATACCGACGTGACGAACACTATTGAAAATGATCAGCGTCGGACAATTTTTCGACCACTTTTCATTGGATAGGATAGGGTAGGGTATTCAATGGTAGCCGCGGCCCACTATCATCTAGTTGTAGTTGTTCTAGTTGTGTTTAACTTACATTTGGGAAAATATATGGAAGCTCTTAGATACCAATAAGTCCGGGTAAACCGATAAAAGCTCAAATATTTTTGTTGATTCTTTATGAGTCAATCATCTACTGTTCTTTACTACAGTCTGATAGATATTTCTGAAAGATTATCTTTCTTGAATTGAAATTTTAGTTTTAAATAAATTTTTAACGCTACAGATAACTATTTATCTTTTTATCAAACGTATTCGGGAAAATATATTAGAAATCTCGATTTCTTTTCGAATTCAATTTTTACCCAAAAATTATAATCATTTCCGAACTTAATTTGCAGACTTCAGATAAACATGGAATATAGTAATGATTTTCCATACAAATTTCTTCATTTTACTCCAAACGATGGGAGATCAGAAATGAAACGTCAATTAAAAACATATATGGCTTGACACAATTTCATGATTCGCATGCTAAAATAAATTTCTCAATTTATTCATTTTTCAAATCGAATCCATACCAATGGCGATGCACTAAAGTATACCTAATGTATGTGTCGGTTACGTTTTTTGTAAAACTTTCAGTCCTAATGGATATGCATAAGTGGAGTTTGTTAAATTTGCGCTGTTGCAATGTTCGTACAAATGCAATATGTTTCAAAATATATATCTATATGTAAGGATACGTAATACATCAGTAACCAATTGCCAGAGCGAAGTAAACAACATGTTTTTCTTTTACAAAATATCGTTTTTGCTCACCAGCATAGTTCCCTTCAAGGATGAAACAATCAGTCCAACATGAATGATTTAACAAAAGCCTAAAACCAAGCGTCAATCTACGCAATGAACTCATCATTGCATCAAAATTGCTTCCCTCGAGCATATGCTTAAAATTTGCAAACAGATAATAGCCGCTGGGGTTCAGAATTGGATACTACGGTCGACAAAACAGAGATATGAACTTGAATTCATGCATCTCCGATACACAGTTGGACAACACCTTTCTCATGTCAAAATGTTTATTGGAAATTGTGAACACAATCCCACTTGAAGACTGTACGACGTATGGCTATCTCTTGCAATTTCAGTTTATGATTATGGAGAATAATTTTCAGAAATTTTTAGATATATCCTGGGGTAACAATATCTTTTATGCGTCCACTGCGTTCACCATCATCAGTGTCCGTAAGACATTACATATAAAGAACACAGAGCTATAGAATTATAGAGATGGATATAAAGTTATAAAGCTATAAAAATTGTCAAGGAATTGGTGGCTTGGAACAATCAATATTCCTTCCTCACGTCAAAAAGCAACGCTCGAAAGACGAGCTCAGATTTTTCTATTGTTTTGAAAATAACAAAAGTAGGGTCACCGGAGGTTGGTATTTTTTAAAAATACTATAACATGGATTTTTCAGAGACAGAGAGACAGCGATATCTATAGATGAATACCAGAAATTATTGATCAATGTGTTATGTACCATGCATTCGCTTGTTTTATATGATAGACATTTCGATCTCGTTATGGTTTAACATTTTTTGCTTGAATTTTCTCCTTGTGCTTGTATATTGCATGTTGTTTGTGAAAGTGGTTGATGTTAAATTCTCTTCCATTATTTAGTGGGTTGGATATTTCCTCACATCTGACTCTATATCATAACGTAAGTGATGTGTTCGCAATCTACGAAATGTATTAACATTTGAAAATATTAATGAATCGAAAATTCCCCAAGAGAAAGAAGAAAAGATGTTTAATATAACATTAGCTTACTTAAAATCTTTCAAAGGTAGATCGAACTTATTATGATGACTATCGAAAGTTGTAAACAGTTCAGAGAAAAACATTGAAATGAAAATTGAAATTTGGTCCATAAACTCTTATACGACGTATGTTTTACGGTCAATTTTAATGTTTTCGTTAAGTGATTCCATTTGGAAAGGCAAGCGTTCATATTGCATTCAAGGGCACTAAACGATTAATTTCGATAATTTTTTATTTTTTCACTTAAACGAACACAAAAGAAAAACAACATAAGGAAGAAAGCAAAACGGGGAGAAAGCTAAACAACATGACTTAATTGCAACATGACTTAATCCTACACCAGTTGTCGTATGAGAAAATATTTTTGTGTGGATGTAAACAACACGCAAAACGAGCTTAACATAAACCCATATTGTGTTAATCGATCCAAAATTTTCTGTCCATCTGTCCGTCTATCATCTGTCTTTCTTGTATTCTAGCGTTTAATCTACAGATCGCATACATTAACCGCTTGAAATAGGTGCACACAACTGAAAAAAAAATTATTCCACCCCTGTACCACAGGTGGTGTAGGATATAAATATCATTCTACTTCTTAATTAACCAAATTTTATATCGATATTCCAGCGAAAGATATAAATATTATGATGTTAATCGTACGTAAGTACTGGCTCGTTCCCTATCGAATGCATTGTCTGACTTTTAATTATTCTTTTGATGTAAAAGGTTTTGCATAAAACTCTCAGAGAAGATTACGCATTTAATAAACGGATTTTTAAATGATTTCTACAAATCATTTAATATTAACTTCGGTAGCGACTAGACTTTCAATAAATAAATAATTACAAAATAAAAAAAAAGAAATGAATGCAGAGAATTTAACGTTCACCGAAGAACTCGTGGTCTGTGCATAAAGTCTTTCAAATCTATTTGATTAATATTTGATTAACTCTGCTCCGCCTTAAAGTTCCAGTTAAATTAAAAAAAAAACTTATTCTTAAAGTTAGCAAAATTGAAAACGACGCAGCTTGCTGATCAATATTTTTTGCTTCAAAAGTTAACTGCTTTGTCGGGCGCCATACTTCCAGGCAGCAAGGGATTTAATGGAAATTCTTTTTCTTTTACTTACTACAAACAGTAATAAAATAAAGTGAGATCTGAAAACGCAGTTAAGGATATGTAATCTACTCTACATAACCGCACGCGCGGGGGAGAAGGATTGTGCCCTTTTAGACCCGTCTCTCTCCGTCATAAAAATTGTAGTAGTAAAGTGCTTTCCTCGCTTCGTTCTTGCCATCGCCGTGCTACACATCCGCCGAGCGTGTAGTGTTAAATCTATAGGAACTATTAGTCCTAAACTTAGTACAAATATTTACGAGCACCAAGGACCGATTTATGGTTCTCGATATCGAGTCAAATCGATCATAATTTAACCTTGTTACTCGACAGCGTTTAACGTGTTACTCGCATATTTAACAAAGTGCATTGCGGGTCTTATATCTGAAGTAATTTGAGACTTGGTCAGTATTTAAATTCCTTTTCGCGACGAAAACGAATTTTCTCTTCTTGTTCTTCTTCTTGTATAGAGCTATTCTAACCCCGCTAAGAAGGTAATGCTCTTTACACTTGATTTGCAATTTTTTGTTTGTGTAGGTGTGCGGCAACGAATCAAATTAGAAACGACGCATATCAACAATTGTGTATTCTGTTGGGATTTAATCACATAAATTTGCAATATATCGGTATATGTTTACACACGCACATACACTGTCTCTCTAATAACCAATATGCACATAAGTGTAGCTATATATACCTATATTAACAGCTTAATAATGTCAATGTCAAAGTTACTTTGTTGTCAATTTGTTTTATTGTTGTACAAAACATACACCCGCGTAACCGCAGCAACGGGAAGAAGAGTGTTATTATCAAATTCATCATCGTTATTACACATGCAAACAAACATTGATGCGGAGCAAGCAAAACCATAAACCATAAACAATTCTTTAATACGCGTATGTAAATAAATTTGTTTCACACATACATCAAAAGTAGATTTTTCATTAATATTGACAGAGTTTTGGATTGTTGCTTACATCGTGTGCAGTGTAGTGGGTGCCATTAATATTAATGTAATTAATTTTCTGTTTGTTTTTTTGTTTATTAATTATTTATATATGAAATTTTGTGTCAGTCGCAAAAAGTTTTAAATATATATTTCATTATGTACATAATTAATAAAATTTTTTAAATCAAATTTAATTTTTATTTAATTTTTTAGTTTTTGTTTTTTTTATTATTAATTTATTTTTATTTTTCCTTTTAACTATGTGTCGCGTTTCATAGCAAATATTTAAGTAATAAGCCACAATGCTCGCCCCTAAGCGCTTCGAACTTTTCGTTTGTAATTTTCGCTCTTCGCTTTCATCTTCGCCGACAACCCCCGGATATTCACTAAAAACATAATAACTAAGTAACTGTTAATGGTCGGTCGAACTAATTGTAAACGTTTATATATATATATATATATATATATATATATATATGAATATATGTATACAGGTTGGCAAATATTTTATTGTTGAAGTAAAGCATCATAAGGGTCTTTTCACATACGTGAAAACTTTTCGTATGCACAATATTATGTATACTTGGAAGGCCTACTATTTGTTATTATTCTCCCAACATTTTACAAACACCAGTAAGAAAGTTTCGTTCGCTTTAACGTGAATCTTATATATCCATCTCCTCAATTAAACGCGTATACAAACATGAACACAGTCCGTGTCTTTAATGTAATGAAACAAAATTATGCACATTTACTATGCGCTGCAACTTAAAGTTGGCGCCTTTTTTTCAATCATATTGTGTCGTCGTCGCGCAAATGCAACAAAAACCGAAATGCAACTACCCATCGCCGGTTTAATGGTCACCAGTCTTCCCATTGCTTACAATGGAAAGGCGAGTAGCGAGTCCTCTGCCGATAGGCAAACCTTGTGACTATTTCTGCATCTAAGTGAACTAATCAACTAATTTTTGTCGTGTACAGTATGTTGACTATTGGTAATCACGCCCATTTTTATAACTATAATGTCAAATTCAAAATTCTTATTTAGTTTCGGAAATCACAAAAATTCGAAAAGAAGAGGATAAAAATGGGACGTATGGACGGAAAGTAAACAATGAAGGGATCGCGAGTACCTTTGCCTGATAATATATTCGCCTCCTATTTTTATATATTATTTTCAAAATGACAAATCGCATAAATCGTTATAGTAATGAACATATTACAACGAATAACATGCAGAGAAAGAGAGACAGAGAGACGCAATACTATATATACGACATGAAAACTCTTCCCTTCCTTGTGGCGCTTTTCAAAAATATTTTAAAGTTTCGCAACCGAAAACAAAAAGAAAAAAATTTTCATTTTAATTAATTGTAAAAAAAAGAAGTTTTAATTAACTTAATGTAATGTGTATGGTAAGACTAACCATATAACAACATTTGAATTAAATTCATTTCTTCATAATAATAATCTGCCAGGATGTAAATTGATGCGGTGGGTTATGTCAAAAGAAAATTCTTCAGACCAAAACAGATGCTCATTATGAAAGAAATCATTTGCAAACAAATCGAAATTTGTTCATAAATAATGTTATGAAAACTTCGTTGAACGAACTTAGGTTAGCTGAACCAAGAGTTGCGCTCTAACTTTGCTCCAAGTGTTTCAAATAATCCTCAGTTGCTGAAAATATCACAGAAAAAATGATGAATGACAAGTGCGGACATATAAGTGGTTTAAGGGAGAAGAGAATATATTATAAGTGAAGCGGACTCACGTACCCATTTACTCTTTCTTTAAAATTTTTTTTTTTTGCGATCCGGTTATGGTCAGAAAGAAGCGAGGAGAGAGTGATAGGAAATGGGCGCAGCCTATTCGGTATGTACACAATCGGTAACGGCTAGCCCTTCTCCGACTGAAATTGATCACGAACCGCGCCAACATTTGAACTCGCGAACACCGATACGCTAGTCCTATCTACCCGGTCACTCGGTGCAAACGATAGCTTTACAGTCGCGTAAGTCAAACAAAGAAAGAAAACATCGTTACATGTCTCCAGTGAATCCAAACTGATTTGTTAATTCAATCGAAAGTAATTTTTTATATTTAATTTTATAATAACACTTCAACCAGACAATAACGCTTTGCAAGCTTGCGGCAACATCATGACACGTTATCAAAAACAGCAGCATCCAAATGATTTCTTTATTAATAGGCTGGAAATTTTCGTATTAATCTCTTGATGGAAAGAAGATGAACAAAAATGTGATTATAAATTATTCAGTAAAATACCTCTCGACACGAAAACGCAAATCTTATCAAATTAGTTGCACTTATAAAGCTATTCATGCCGAACAACCAGAAATATGAAAATATTATAAGAAAATTTGTTCCTTAAGAGGTTGAGAGCGCTTCCCTTCCTTGTAAAGGAAACATTAACAAAGTGACAGGACATGAAATTTCAAAAGATGTGTGAAAATCTCTCATGACAGCGCTGCGGAACTATACGTTGAGGAAAAAACCGCTTTAAACGGACAATAGAAACTTGGCCGCATACAACGATAATATGTGAAAAGGAGCGTCGTCCGAAATGAAAGAAGCTCGACAAACGACAGCAAAGCCTAGATTGCGGCCTCGCAAAGAAATTCTTTGCGTTGTTGGTACAACTGCAAGGGCACGACGAGCTGCTTCATATTAATCTGCGTCTCCTTACACATTTAAAATATAAGAAAATGTGATATAATTTTAGTGAAAAATGATTACAAGATTTTTACCAATTTGTCCGAGGACTCGATAGAATGACTACGCAAAAAAACTTGTTGCCCATTACTCTTTGCTTTTGTTATATATTTTCACATTTATTTTTAAAACTTAAAATTTATTTATATAAAAAAAAAGAAAAAATTTAATTCTGTAGACTTGTTATACCCTACACCACTTGTGGTACCTGGGCATATTAAGCATGTGCGGATATATGTAAGACTCAAAAGGACTTGATCTAGACCCACCTTTAATTGTACCAATCGATCCAAAGTGTCGTTCCGAATCAATATAAATTTGTTTGTCCGTCTCGTTCGTGTGCAACCTGCAGATGGTAATTTTTCAGATATTTTGATGAAATTTAGTGCGCCCCGACCAAAAACGAACACCATTGAAAATGGCCCTGATCGGATCAATTTTTCGAGCACTATCAATATACGGCCTTATTTTGAGAACGCATTTTATGTATTAAACGAAGTGATGTCGGATATTTAATGGATTGCCGTTTCCTACTATAGTGTTATTACTTCTTCCATAATCAATTATCTACGAATAATTTTAGAAAATTAATGGTTACAAACTTATCAAGTCAATGCAATTCGGATTCAGTGAAATTCCAAGAAATCAGCAGAATTTTTTGGAATTAAACTGTCCTTGCTCAGACTTTAGGTCGATTTAGGTTCACGAACGAAAATTGTGTAACAAAACCTATTCATCATATCCAGCACCGTCTGACTTCTAGGTATTTTCAAAATTCAGAAAACCGGTTGCATCAAAAGGCTTTGGCTCGATTACAAAGACAAAAGTGAATTGCGAAAAACTTACGTGACGTGAAATTTGAATGAAAATTGCCGTTAGTGTATCGCCGAACTAAGTGAAACCCGCCCGCAATTGAAATGTACAATGTCTTACTGCAATTTCATCACAATATTGTAACTTATAGGTTTTCTGTTGCACGCTTTCATGCTTTGCAAATGTACAAAAAATGTAATGTAATCGCTGGAGGGGACAAACGGAACACAACGAAAAAGCAACGCAGAGCAAACACAATTGGGAATCCCTGCATAAATGCTTTTATCAATTTTCGGTTGAATACATAGCGTCAGGATTTTCAATTTTACCGTTATTAGATTTCATTTTCCATTCGCTGTCTACGTGCAGTGCACACAGCGACTAAAAGTTAATGATCTGGAAAAGATGAGATCAGTTTTTAAGCTTCAGTTATGATGATAATAATGATGACAAAACTTGCGTGACTATGCTGTTTTCCAATTTTAACTCAATTGTCAGTAACTATTGTGCAATAGTAAATAAATAGTAAAATAAATTAAATGTGAATCGGAAAGTTTATCGCGCCTTAAATATGCATATGAACTCGTGTGCGTTGAACACAATGTAATGACATTGTCAGCACTTAGCATTACATTTGTAAAACGTTACCCATTATTTATTCATAACCTTTATATTGGATAGTTGTTTTTTTTTTTTTTTATCATTCTTCAATCTGTATATGTGTGGGTTGATTTGGGAAACATTTGCAATAATAATACAACTATGGCACAGGTTTACTACAAATGTGCGTTTATTTCGTTGGTGATGACAGAGGTAAAGCATTTTAATGTTGCTCACGTATTTGTGTAGAAATGTCTTAAAACACCTCCTATCTATCTCTCTTCTTACTTATCTCTATGAAAATATCACAAGTTTTTTCATAAGAGTACACGCACTACTCTCTACATATTTAGGTGCGCACGTTAGAAAGTCAGTATGTAAAGTGTGGTATATAACAGAAATTTCATATCTTTTCGATGCATTTTTTTTTTTTTCGTAGCCTCGCTAAAGCTGTGTTGTGCGCTGTGTCATATTTCATATATTGTATTATACATATGCGTAACTATTGTCTAGAATCAGTCACAGCTTCTAGGGCATAGATTGCTAAATTGTATACGATTAAGGAAATAAAAGCTTGTCGATGATATACAAAGATGACTAAGTGTTAGTGAACGCATTTATATGCAATTACCGTTTCACACCATTTGCATTCAAATCTTTTATACGATGTAATGCACATATATAATGTATATATGTATATACACAATATCTGTGAATGTGAATATATTCTCGTTTTGAGGTATCGAGTGCAAAATTATCACAGGCTGTTACCCCTATGTATCACATCACTCAATAAGTCTCCGGTCTAAAACATATATAGCCGCACTGTTCGTAGATCCATATGTTTGCTGCTTTGTATCAGCCTTCAAACAAAATGTGTCAAAATTTTATAAAATTGTGACAATTAGTTTATAAGCCACAGTCGTTTTAGTGACTCTACCTTTTTGGTCGCTTTGAACAGCATTCGCCGGTTACTGTTCACTCAGATGAAAGTTCTCTTTACTTCGAAGTGTAGTAACGAATCCATGGTTCACCCACTGTCACATGTCGCATCAGAAAAATTCCTTTTTAATTCGCCTAAGCAGCGCCAGACAGAGCTCTGAACCATCAACACGTTATTGTCAAAGGGAGCAAACGCGGCCCCCGCTTCGAAAAGAGTTTTCCCATGTACAATTGTTCGTGCAAAATAGCAAATACACTGCCGCACTGATATCACTACATTGTCAGTGATCTCATGCAACTTCAGTGTTTCAATCTTCCAAAAGGATTCCTTCACTTTTCTTATGTTTTTTAGAACGATTGCCGCTCTTGGGCGACGCGTTCAGCATACCCGGTGTTTGTACGACCGCGTTTAAGTTCTGCATACAAATCAATAATAGTTGACTTGCCTTGTACAGAGTCTCCATAAGGCTCGTCAAGCCTCTGTTTCATTTCAACAGTATTTTTGCCCATCAGAAAACACTGTTTAGTCAACACACAAAATACTTTTTTATTCATTATTTTAAGAGTTAGAAAACTACCGCGAACTAACGATATTACTTCTATATAAAATTTTGCGGACGCTATAACATTACGGAGTACTCTCTTCTTAATGTCCCTCTTCTGCGGTGTCCCTTCGACATCGGAGTCGAATAGAAGAAGATCTTGGAAAGAAGCATAGACTGTAGAAAGCTAACTGGCAAAGAAACCTTATAATAATGAAGCATTCACTGCAATCAATGAAATTTGAATTTTAGAAAGTAGAGTAAGTTCGAATTGTAAGAAAATTAGATTCGGTTATCACCGAATCTCTTATAACCATCATGGTTATCCTGAAAAAGATGAAAAAAGTAGAAGAACTAAATTTTCATGCTCTATAATATGGAGTGGGCATGGCTGATTTTGCCTATTTTCAAAATAAAGGTTTTTATCGCATAGACCTGTGGGCGTTGCAGGCATGTTCTTTGATCTGCTTGCGTCGATTTCCAACTCATTTGCAAATTTGTAGGCGATATCTTCATTTTCGCTAAAGCGAAAATCCTTAGCACAGATACTACACAGTTTGACAGACGGAGACGGATGGACAAACGAACTGGCGGACACGCTTAGTTGCATTGTATTCGAAACTGGCCAAAAATTTTTTATAGTTTATAGGTTTCTTAAAACTTGTCTCTGCGCCTTATAAAATTATTGAATAAAATTAAATTTTGATATACTGTAACACTTAGTAGGCGCGGTCAGTTTTTTCGATTCTTGTACAGGCACTACAGCATCGAATGCAAATTGTTGTATATTTATCTGCTATAGTTTATGAGCAATGAGCAAAAAACCAATTTTTTATTCCTTTTGGAAAACAGGGGTGTCCTCACTTCTCGTAGTACTGTAGGTGTGTTCTTCATTGGATTTGGCCCTTTTTCAGTACCAACCTGTGTGCGAAAACTTCCAATGTTTCTCCAATTTTTATAGTCGCTAGCTTCATGACAATGCTTACAACAGACATTACTCAGACGGACAGACGGACATGCTTAAATCGATTCAGAATTTGATGCTGATCAAGAATATGCGGTCTCTGAAGATTTATTCTGGGCGTTGCAAACGTTTTGATAAAATGAATCTACCCCTCGTCCTCCAGTGATGCGTATAAAAATAAATTATATAACAAAAATTCGGTTTAAGCAAACTTTTACTGGGACGAACTAAAAGGTGGGAAATAAATTTTATCTCAGTTCATATCTAAACTAAGATAAGATTTCGTAACTTACTTAGCTTCGCTAAAATACACTAAACAGCACAGGAATTAAAGTTAAATGTGGAATAATTTCCGGCAAGCTTCACCAATTTTTAAACTCAGAAGCGGTAATAAAAGATCATTGTAATCGAAACAAGGGATCTTGACTTATTTTGTGCAAGTACTAACCGATGAGTGGTATTTTAATACTTTAAAATGACAACTTCATTTCTCGTTTTTATGTCCTTGCGCAAAATATTACTCTTTAAGTTGTTTTGACATCGGAAATTCTGTGCGAAAACAAACGCTCATATAGAGAATTTTTGATTTCTGTTTTTGCAAGTTTGTCTGTCATATTTTACGTGATTATTGACGTATAAGAACTGTATGGTTTTTGTTGACACTGCAATTTTTTTTCTCCCTACTAAGGAATGGAGGTATAGATAATTCTTCATTTAGTTTGCAACGATGGCATTTCACAAATTCTCCCAACTCTTTCTGACTTGCGTCGAAGAAAATGGTGCTCTTCGACTTCTCTTATATACGTTATTCACGTCTGATGTGCTCGATGTGCAATCATAGATTTAAGTTAAGAAGTGCAATGTAATCGTTAGTACGAGTAAATCAGTGCACCAGGAAGACTTGTCCTCCAACATAGATTCAAATCCAAATGTATCAACAAAAGAAAATTTGAGCTGCTTACGAATACTTTAGCAGCAGAGCAGAAGACATGCCTTCAGAAATCACCTAAAAAATAATTCAAAGCCGTATAAGCGGCAGTGCTTTGCCAATTTTTCACTCATCTTCGTTACAAAATATCAAAAATCTCAACTCTTGTTGTCGTATTCATGGAAGCTCTCATCTCAGGCGGAGATATTCCTTAGCGTCGTAGATTTTATATGTTATGGCACTATTTTATCTTAATTTTCTTCATAAAACGAAAAAATGATTCCTTGTTGCTATGTGAGGATCCAATTGTTGTTCTAATATTGTTCCTATGGGAGAATCTTCAAAAAATGGTCGCATTTTATATAGATTTTTCACATTCATTTAACCTACCAACGTATTACTTTCCACCGATTTTTGCCGAGGAATATAAGCAGTTTTCAGGTTTTTTGCGTGCAACGACATTTTCCGTTCTTCTGCGAGTTGCATATATCCATACATACTTAATAAATGCTCACCACAAGTAGGGTAATGCATAGCAAATGGAAAAAATTTGGCAAAAAACGAAAAGAAGTTGCATTGAATGCTAAATCCAAAATAAAAACTCCAGGTTAGCTACAAAATAAAGTCCGGATAAAGTCCGGAGGTCACTATCAAGCGTGTTAGGAACAACGATGTTTGTTTATTGGACACTGCCAACTTATCTAATACTACGATACTCTCTTCAATGCATTTATTCAAAAATTCTTATGCTTATTGCCAACGCGGCATGGCATTAATAAGAAACCAATAAATATTGATTTAAAAATACTTTCAATTGAGGGTGAAATGAAAACTTCGCTAAAGCAAACTGATTACATAAGAAAACTAAAAAAGACGTACAATTACAAAGAACCCGTACAGATACTCATTATGCAAAACGACAAAACTATATATTTAAATATATTCTATATATATGTATCTCACAACGCTTGTGGTAGTGGATATATTAAATTCGGGCGGATGTGTTTAACATCCAGAAGCGCTGAAGATAAGCCCAATCTTTACTTCACCAATCGATTCAGATCGGAGCTGGGCTGTCCATCTGTCCATTTCATGTCTTTCCATATATTCTTGCGTTTAACTCGCATAGTTCGCATTTTTTGCCATATATAAAAGGGATTCAGATGTTTCGGCCCAAGGACGAATCATATTGAAAATTGATTAGGTGAGACAAGCACTGCCCATCTAACGGTTTAATTTTCGTATGCAATTTTCAAAATTTTTCAACAAAAATCGCTAAGTATTAGGATTTCGACTATTGTCCAAATTGTTGTAAAAAATTTGGTTTGACTTTGACAATTTTGTGAACCCAGTCTCATATAACCGCTGCTTATATGATATAAAAGACGAATATTTCAATATTTCATGGTGAAAATTGGTCCATAATAGTAAATTGACATAGAAATCAATCTTACCGAAACTGAACTACGTAGCTCTGTTTTTTGGATACCACCGCAAATAAGGATTCTCAAGAAAGTTAAAACCTTATATGCCAAAAAGGCCTAAATGTCAACGTCTTATCATGAAAATTTGTTTTTGATAGATATTTAACTCGGTGGACCAAATTTGAGACACATCTTCATATAAGATTCCTCAAGAGTAGTAAGTCCTTCACAAAAACGGTGTAATTCTTCCAACAATTTAGGGAAAACATTAAGGATAGGGAATTCGGTCCACATTGGTCATTTTCGTAGACCCTAACATATATAGGCATTATCGCGAAAAGGAAGCCCGTATATGGCGAGAAAGTCTAATTTCTAGTTTTTAATCACGGAATAAATATTTTGGGAAATAAATTAAGTTTGCTAAATTTGGACCACACCATGTAATCTTTTGAGCATTCTCCATCATACGGGCTTTAGTGAAAGGAATGCTTTTGCATGAAAATAATGTGCAATATTTGGTGTGCTATAATCGAAATGAATAAACGACTCAACTAGGCGAAATGATGTAGGGAATCCAATAGTCGTCCTTATCCAACTATAATATTCTTATTTCTTTTCCTTTCAACATTCAAAAAGTTATATGTCTCGCGAAAGTCATGCCACGTTAAAAATTGTTTCCTTAATTAATCGATGGTATCTAACAAAATCAGTAGAGCCCAAGAACGAAAACACGGTCTTGGTAGGAACCAATTTCATGGTGGAGACCGTATTTTGGAGACCTAGCAAATTTTCTCCTTACAAACATTTTTAGATAAAACACTGTTCAACAAGAGCCTCCAAGCCAAATAGCGCCAAAGAACTCCCTTATAAGGTGCCTTTTAGCCTTATTTTAGTCTGCATATGTATTAGGGAAAGAACTGATCAGAATAACGTAGCGCCTGGCCGAAAATAAATTACTGCCGCATCATATTGCTTAAGAGCATTTTGCGAAAAGTTCCAAAGTAAATTTAATCGTTTGAATCAGAACGACGAGGGACGATCAGTAATAAGCTATGTTTGTCCAACTTGAGATGTGACAGCGCGCACCGGGCTAATGCCGACTCACAGATGATAAATTTCATTATTAATACAGTTTCCTGTGGGTGTTTAATGTCTGCATCTGACATGAAGTCTTAATCAGACGGGTTGCTTACAACCATCGGCAATCGAGAGGTAAGTTGATTGACGACCCCTCAGAGAGAAAGGTAATCCCCATTGAAGGGGGCCTCTCTACCGTGAAGTACCGCAATAGAAAATGGGTGTGGACCAAATTCTCGCTTAGTGGTTTGCGTCGAGGCCTATCTAAGCACCTCTTTAAATGCTCTCCGTGAAACTTTGAGGTAACCACAGCCACCACGAATACTCCCCGAAGGGCCATACCCAGCAGTCAGGCAAGAAGGCATTCGTCCGGCATTCCGATGGGTAGTGTGCATCTTCCTGCCGGAGCAATCCTACTTTGGGCAACCTGACCCCCGTGGACACCCTTTAACTTCTTGGCTTATCGTTCAAACCAGAACTTACGCCAAGCTATACAGTGATCTCATACTGTACGCAGCCGTAGCCACTCTTGCCTTTGGACTATCCACACGTCCCGGATAGCCAAGTCCAACTATCTTTTCTCAAGGAAATAATGCTTCCAAGGTTGTCGTCGCACAGCACACACACTCAGCTGTGCCCCAGCCCACTTGATATCGCTGGCCATCTTCATTAGATGACCTCCACCAAGAGAACCAAATAGGGAAAGAAATGCTCCTTTTCAATCTAGAAAGAAGCCCCTTCCGACTCCCAGACTTATTATAGATAGTAAGCCTTAAACCTTTCTTTGCCATTTACTGTGCGACTCATAAAACCAAAGGAAACACAGAGCCATAATGCAGCAGAAAATGTTTTATAGGGAGCACCACGAAGAGGTGAAGGTTTCGGCACGTCTATGGGTAAAACCAAGGAACCCCATTATTAATACATGAAGCGCTACTGCTTTCCAAATCCGAAAATTATCGTTGTGCAGTTTGAGTTAGAAATATAGCTACAAATCGGATATTGCCATAAGCCAACCGAATTCAGTTAATAGCTGACGCTTTTAAAGTTTTGTGTTATGATTATTTTTCTAGTTTCCGTCTTATTTATTTATCTTATTTTTTTTCACTTGATTCTTTTACTTTTACTATTTTTTCTTAGGTAAAAATAACTTTGAGTTCTTAGCGTGACTTTTGCTTGTCTTGTACAACAAGTTATGTTAAATTTTTTTCTTTTGTTTTTTTGCTTTCTTGATCAAATTAAACTAGAAAAAGAAGAAAAGTCAAATAACTTTTATACAAATATTTTTTGAAAAGATACCAAAGCTGCTTTTATGATTTAAAAGATGATTGTAAAAAAACATACAAAACTTATAGAAAAATAAGAAATGAATAAAAATGGAACAACTGCAAGACTACGTAGACCGTAAAAGAGCAAAATTTTTAAATGCAAGAAAATCTAATACATAATCTAAAGGATAATGAGCCGCATAAGAACTTTATCCGTAATTAACGGCTAACGCCGATATATCGCTTGTTAATGAGTAGTGACTATCGCTTGTTAATAAGTGGAGACTAAGTGAACTCATGGAAAATCACTTCATATTTCCTTTTTGAGAAGGTTTTTTTCGAAACGAATGAAGAAGAACGAATGCATATCGTTTCACAAGGACAGAAATCGTAGTTGTAGGGTATCAAGTATCCGCATACATCTACGTTCGCGTAATCAAATTTTCGAACTATGTAAGCTGTTGCGACAAATGTACAAACGTTACTACGAAGCCTTTCGATAAATTTGTGTTGATCAAAAGTCTCGAAATGCGCGCTGACCATCTGCTCTCAGGTGTCTATATCAAACTACATAACGGGACTTTCTGTGATGCACGTGACGTAGCAAATACTATAATAAATCGCATAAGACTCGATACAAATTAGAGCTCGCTTCGCCAAGTGTGATTCGTAACAAAGTGCTACGGGACTGCGAGTTACATCGAGGTACCTTTCTTTGTGAAGAGACTTAGTTTCGATATCATGCAATACTCTCCTTTTAGCGTTAATGGTTCATTTAAAAAATCATTTAAGTTAACAAAAAAAAAGAACAAATTTTTAATTTAAAAAAAAAATTTACGGTCAGTGTAATCTACAGTATAGTAGACCTCAATTAGAAATGTGCAACAAGCATATAGCAGTAAATAAGATGCATACCAATCGGGAAGACCCAACTCCATTGGCTTGCTGTGACGAGAATGTTATATAAAAATTTGCTCCAAGATAAACATAATTCCCTTACTTCTACTCGATCTACTCGTAAAATGTAATTTCCATTAAGCTAAGACAAAAATTCACTTTCCCTGACGTTTTTAATTCATCAACATCCAGCGGTTACGAGAGATGAGACGTCATGGTCGACTCAAACACACCCGATCTTTGTGAAGCTTTCATCCCATTAATCCCAGTAATCGATTTTTATTTTTACAAAATGATACCTCCTGCCTTAAAGATCGCCTCCTATAATTAATACAATCGGTTACCTTCGTTTCATTCGGATGTAAAAGTTGAGAGTAGATCCACAAGAAAGCTGTTTGAATAAATGCCATTATATGCCGTCGCTTCTCTCCTACTCTCGCTATCAACTATCTTCACCGCCTATGATTATTGTGAATAGAGCGTCTCAAGTCGCTAACTGACTGCTCAGAAGCGCTAGCAAAGAAGAAAACATTTTCCTTGTCACTGCTAACGGTAGAATCTGATGAAACCGAAATAATTTAATGGAAACTTTTTTTCTAGCTTTAAAGCGATTGCAGTTTTCTAATTTATATTGAGTTTATTTTTTTTTTTTTCTTTTTTTTTTTTTACTTTTGATGTACGCTTAACTTTCGGTTTTCCCTTTTTTCATATTTCGCAACCAGTCAACCAACCAACTATGTAAATAGCTAAAAATAATTTACATAAATATGAACGAGCTGGAATAAATATATTTATGAATACATATACACACACTCGCGTATAAGCATAAACTCATTTTTATGATTTCAGACAACACCTGAATTAATTGAATCGTGTGTGGATTTTAATTTCATTACTCCGACAGCCTCTACAATCCCTTTTACAACAATCATTGAAAAATACGGGAGCGGGCATGGCGGATTTATCATATCGCTTAAGAAGAAATGCGCATTAAAAGCCTTTTTAACTGTATTCAAGCAATTCAACCAAGTCCACTTTCCCGTCCCAGCTTTTAGTCTGTCTTCCGCCTTTTTAGGACGCTGACAGTCGCAGAAGTAAATATTGTGGCTTTATACGCGCCACGATACGACTGCAGCCTACAGCGACTACAATCGCCAACGTATTGTTGTATTGAAACGTTTTCGTACCTAGTTTGAAACGTTAGTGAAAAAATGGGCGTGACCTTTCTTCAAACTCGTCCACTCGTCGATAATATAATAAAATGTGTTATGTAAAGCGCAGATCTGAATAGTTGCCACCAAGTGACCAGGTCAAGCTCTCACACACACGGACACACACATTGCGGAAAATATTTCGAAATGACATATAGTTTATGTTCAGTTAGTTTGGGGCGAATAAAACTTTCTTACTTGCGTCGTTATCACATCTAATTAGTATTCAATCCCGCAAATCGATTGAGTGGAAGCGAATAATAACAACAACCAAAAAAAGAAATGAAAGCGAAGTTTTCTTTTGCGATGACATGACATAACATTTTGTAAATTAAATTTTAATAATCAATCGTGCATTTATACGGCGAACCGTGTGCATAAATTACATTTGCATTACAACTCGACGCTGCTTGCTAGTCGTAATGTTATGACATTTGATTCATTCGTTTCAATTTCGAAAATTATGCTATGAAGCATAAAATCACATTTTCCACGTATAATATATGTACAAATATGTTTCAATCTTTGTTTTCTGTAATTTCGTTCGCCCCTACGAACATACATGCACGATAAATATTTTAGCGGTAGTTAAACATTAGTTTCCGTGTTTTTGTTTTTTTTGGTTTTTGCCTTTTCACGTTTTTGTTCATTTCTTGTATTCTATGCCGTTTCGCATCTACAGCACATGTACAACACAATTATGCAGATATTAATAATTGTTATTGGATTTTTCTTACTTTAAAAACCTGTCCTGTTAAACCAGCGTACACGTCTCCGTTGCAACTTCAATCGTATGCGTAAAGAATCTATGCATTTTCAAATTGATTTTGACAGGCAGAGAGAGCTAGAAGCATCTGCACACACCATGATTCTGGATATGTTCTGTCTAAGGATCTAAGTGATTTCTGCCAGCAGAGGGGGATGGATGATAAGCTAACAAAACCAAACCTATCATAGTATTAAAGAGAGTGATACGAGAAATGGTGAAACCATCATCTGAGAAACTCGAAAGTTATTAAATTCTTGAGAAGTTTGCCTAAAGATTGTTCACACGGTTTTTTTTATGTAAGAACACTGATGATAGTACTCTCTAATAATGGGAGTAAAAAGTAGTTCGATCCGTTTCCCAAGAACGAGTATAAGTAGTATTGTGAGGTGCCGAATAAAACATACTGTCACTTCTTAACTTGGAAATACCCTAAAGCATACGAAACATAGTTTCTTGGAGGTTTGAAGAGATGCAGGTCTTTAGTTTACGGGAAACTTTAGTTTTCCAGCTTAAAACAAAGTTGCTTTTCACAATTTTATATCTTTCATCTATATTTTGCGATGATCAACGATATGTATACGTTCTAGTTTTGTTGAACGAAGAACTCACAGTTTGCCTAAATTATCAAGCATAGGACTTTGAATGGATGGAATAGAGTTCTGTGCCACAATAACCTGCATTTGCGGGAATCTTTGCTATTCCTGTGGCGTTGCTAACCTCTTACGAATGATGAATAATGGACGCATTACACTATCCACAGCCTAAGTAGGCATCATGCAAAGTAGACGAACCATTAACACCGACGATATAAGTAGAGATCTATGACGTCCCCATTTGGGGAATCAGCTGTGCGGGTGTATTGTGGTTTCAATTAAGCGAATTCTTCGCTACGGAACACTACCAACAACAATTGAGGCAATTGCTAAGAAAGCGAGCGTGATATGCCAAAAGACATGATATCGTGCGTTTTTAGTATAAAGAAATTCGACTCCATATAGCAAAACCCCCTCAGCAGATGCTTGCAATTTTAACGTGGTATGGCTTACGCTCTCCGCTGTTATCATCAGACATTACTGCTTCCGTTAATGTATATATTCAGACAATCGCGATCATAACATTCTAGTGGTATATGAAAAATATTTTCTATATTCCAGTTGTTCGTGTCGTATACGTAATGGAATTTCTTGCAAATCTTATATTCTTGATCACTAGCCACTCGAATAAACTATGCGAGTTGTGTTTCCAATATCACTTTAGAATAACTGTTAATCGTGCATCATGGAATGATGCTTGTCAGTCACTTCATACTACTATCGTTTATTAGTTTAACCTATGCGACTCCTAACGTTCTTACGCAGATTTTCACGCTGCTTCTATGACTCGATCAAGAAGAATGAAAATGACGATCACTATCTCCCTCTAACTTCTCTTCGAAAGGCATTGACGTTACCAATTGTGGCAACAATCAAATTCTAAGTAACGATATGACGCCTAATTCCGTATCGTGCCTTCACATTATGTGAAATACAAACTAGCAATAAGTGAAAATAACTTCAAGTTGGGTGCGTGGTGAGAACGAACATGTGATCTTGGCCCTCACACATACAAACACACACACACACACAAACACACAAATACACACACATGCACACACCTATTTTTGAAATAAAAAATTACGAAACCTTAATGAGAATTTTGTAACAAAAAGAGCAACAAGTAATTCTTTCAGTTCTGTCATCATATCGTATAAGTCATAACATTACTCCAATTTCAGCTGAGTAAAAATTAAAATACTGGTAATGATTGTGCAATGGAGAGAACAACGTACGCCTTTTGAGATTAACGTCAAATAATATTCAACACACAACTATTCCACGTCAGCACGTAAACGTACAAAGCACACAAAGCGGCTTATTCCACTAATTGTGTCCCGTAGCACACACATTGACAGCAAAAAATCAAAATTAAAACGGACCCCGGTTACGTGCAAAGTGAACACACGTTCACTCCACTCGCAAGTGCTAAATTCGCGTGAAAATTTCGCAAACTGATTCGGAACGCAAAGGTCAACATTACGAAATTCAAAATCCATTTGAATTCACTTCAATTAATTTCGACCAGCCGCTGTTGCGTGTATGTACCGCGCAGATAATGTTGATTGACAGATGAACATTTTTTTTCCCAGGCATACTTTTTCTTAATAAGTTTCAATTAAGGAGATGCATTGCTCGCAAATGGGCGAAGATAACAACTGGTTTACGTTACGTCACATTTGTAGTAAACAAATTTCATGCAAGATATGCCTTAAAAGAGCTTTTGTTGAGTTAAAAAAATCCATCCCCCCTCTCCCCCCATTCCCAACCACTTTCGTGGCCCACCTAGCATTTAGTTACATATCGCTTTGAGAGAAATTCTCAGTATAATCCTTAAAATCTAAACCCTTAGGTCGCTCTTTACAAAGAACTTTTCAGTTGGCTTCTGTGAAAAAATGCTACAAATTTCCTGTAACAAGACTCGCATATCTAAGGGTCTCATTACAAAAAAGAAATTTTGTTTTTTAATTAGCGAAAAATAAGTAAGAAAAAAGTAAGAAAATTATATCCGGCTGGGGCCGAATCATATATACCCACCACCGTTCATTTTATCTACGGGATGCATTGAAAATCTTTGCTAGTGGCTTACAAAGAATATTAACAGCGTTATTAAGAATCGAAGATGGAACTCCAGCAGGAGCCGGTCCAGTGTAATATTTTAAGTTCCGCAGGCCAATTAAAAATCTCTTCTTCGGTGAGTACATCTCCTTAAAAGATGTCAAATGATTTGATCTCAAGCGGATAAACAAGTTTATTACATAACTGATCTGAATAACCTTTTCTGGAAAATGACGGACATGCGTTGGAAAAACGTGTGCGGCTTTCAAAGATTCGATCCAAGGCATAGGGAAATGAGTTTGTCTTTTTTTATTGGTTTTTGGTTTTTTTCCTCTCCAATAATAAAGAGATGAAATGAACCCAATATCGGTTAACGGACATTTACTAATAAATTAAATCTAATTTTCGAGATAATCACTGATGCATATTTAGAAGCATTTTTAAAAAAAAGAAGAAAAGAAAAAATTTTTAAGAAAATATTGGAAAAAATCATTTTTTCTATAAAACATTTATGAAATTCTTCTCCATAAAAAGAAATGCGAAAATTGATCAAATTTCTTGCGATACGAAAGATGTTAAGGCAATGATTGTAATAAAACTCTGTAGAGCACAATATATTGTGCCTTAAAAAAGTTTCTTAATTAAAATCAACTTAAAGCTCAGTTAAACTATTTCTAAAGATTAAAGTGCTAAATAAACAAAGAATCGTAGAAACTATGCTCGTATTTAGATGAATTTTTAAAAGCTATCATGTCAAGCAAAATCTATCGAACCCGATCCTGGTCTATTTTTCTTTTCTCTCTCTCTCTCTCTCTCTCTCTCTCTCTCTCTCTCTCTCTCTCTCTCACACACACACACACACACACACACACACACACTCACTCTCTCTCTCTCTCTCTCACTCACTCTAACAAATATTTGTCTTAATTTACTGTAAATATTCCTTTTAAACCCTACACCACTTATGGTGCAACGGAATATAAGGTTTTGTGGGGATGTGTGCAACACCCAGCAAGACCTGAGATAGAACCATCGTTTGTTATGTACATTGATTCGAAATCACTTTCTGAATCGGTCTACGATTGCTTGTACATCTGTCCGTCTGTCCGTCTGTCCGCCTTAATTTCTTATATTCATATATAGGCCGCAATTTTCCCAATATTGCGATGATGAAATTTACTATACCGACAGGTTTTAGTCCAAGCACGTACGCTATTGAAGATGGTTCAGATAGGACTACTTTTTCTGATTTTGTTGAAATTTTCGAAGTGGAGCGCAAAATGTATACGCGTGTGTGTTAAAAGTTTCAAGCATATATCATAAACTCTGCGATTTCGTATGGCCTTAATAACAAAGGGACAGACGGACACAATCATGGCTAAATCGGGACTTCTCCGTTATTTAAATCACATCCAATATATATTCACATTGTTGGACCTGTAATGAATACTTTCACTATCTGTGTCCTACAAAGTTTCTGCATCCGTTTGAAATGTTACTAATAGCACAGCAAAATCAATATGAATTTGCTCCTTTTATATGGCGGGGAATCAACTGACGCAATAATGAAAAGAATTTAATTAGTAACCAGAATGAAAAGCAAGCAAAAAAAATTCAATGAACGATTGTATGCGAGGGTAAACGCAACTTTTTGATATCTCCCCCTTGCTTAGAGCTTTAAGTTTTTTAAAAATTTAAATCATTTGTATTCTATGGGAACTTTTTAATGCATTTCGATTTTCTTTTCAACCTCAAATAAACAATAGCCACACTATGCAGGCATCGGGACGCTTAAAACAAATTGAACGCCTATGTTACGACATTTTTAATGACCAATTTCAGAGTGAATTGGCCAATTTATTATGACCACCGTTCCATAACGATGGTCGGAGATCGGCTGCGGTAGCCAGGCATACGAACATCACTGATTAAGAATGCACGCTGTTTATAGGGTTCGTAAGCCTTCTTCCCGGATGATACGAACGTGCTGGCAAAGTGAATGCACAAGAGATAACCTGACTATGAAAAGTACTTGATATGGACGATCGAAGTCTGCATTTCCGATGTGCGCTGGTTCGCAATAGAGGCAAGCCTTATCGATGGTTATGAGAGAATGCACTAAATCATCCGATTCGGCCTTATGTCTGTCCAGAGGTGATTAAACGTCCTAAATTCTTTCCGTCTCTTCCTCGTCAGGCAGCGGCTTGGGCGCCTATTTTGTGCCCAGAATTTTTGGAAATCAAGACACGCATTGATGACGCGTTGTAAGCAGGGTTTTAACTGACCCAGGGATAGATTGCAATAATCTTGCATTCAGTTGCGAGGTGAGTTTTTTTTTCTTTTTAAATAATTACACCATTTACCAACCATTGCTGCAATGTACGACTTTCCTGTCGCATGCAGCCGTCAGCATACTTATCGTGTACGCCTAGTTTTTAGTAAAACTGCATATTGACACAAGTTTCTTTGTAACTGTTTGCAGGAATTAATTTGTCGGTTCGCGATATAGGCAAGTCAGTGAAAGCCAACGTAAAACGCAAACGGAGTAAGCGCAGCTCGGTTCGGAGAAAACCGTTCTTACTTTAAAATATTTTATGCAGTGTGCCTTGTATATCCATCTTTCTTGGTTTCCTTTTTTTTTTTTTTTTGAACTATCATTCAGGATATGTTCCCTATCCGTGCAATACGTTGACGTGTTAGGAACAAGTAACGAAAGGGAAAGAGATAAGGAGGTGGCTGCAATCTAATGGGTTGGGTGTTGTGCCTTCACCGACTTGGCATTCAACCTACATAGCACTTTCCGAAAATAAGTAAGAACATTATAGTCGGGCAATGTGGACTTTTAGATACTCTACACCACTTCGCCTAATGCAGTTATCCACTCATTTTAATCATAATACAGCAGAAGTTACACATTATTTTCATGTAAAGGCATATGTTTCTTAAAAACCTGCATATTGAAGGTATCCAAAAAATGGACCGACGTGGTCCAAAGTCGTTAAGATTGATTTCTACTATTTTTTACTATTATGAACTAATTTTTACCATAAAATATTAAAAATTATACTTTTTTACTTTATATAAAAACTCGGTTATTTATACGAATAATTGCACGAGAGAGGATGAAAAATATTGCCACAGCCAAATCAAAATTTTGCACACCAATTTAGAATATCGAAATGCCGAGATCGAGTTTTGTGGAGAAATTTCGAAAATACCAATTTCTTTCGGGTGTTCGAAAAAATGGTCCGATCCGAACCATTTTCAATAACGTTCGTCCTTGGGCCAAAACACGTCAGTTTACCAAAGTTTATCAAAAATTGCGACTTGTAGTTTCAATTTGACATGGACAGACATAAGGCAGAGAGGCAGACGGACGGGTAGGCTTAGAAAGATTCAAAAAATGATTCTAAATATAATGAAAGGAGGGCCTTTCCTAAGTCCTTCTGCGTGTCACATACGTCCGCACAAATTGAATATTTACCCTGTACTACAAGTGAGGTACGGTATAAATTGGGGGAGAGAAAGAAAGGGTGCAGACTCCCTGTTCTAGAGAAAGTTTCTCAACTACTTTCCTGACATAGATAGATAAGCAATAAATAAAAAAATGATATAGTAATCTAAAAAGTGTTGAACCCGAAACGTGCGCATAAGGGGAGAGGATTATGATAAGCTAGCAGCAGGCTAAATATGCTAAACTAGCATCTTATGCTCAATACTGGTGTTCGGACTCTTCATTCTATTGTACGCGCTACACTTACGCTTATGTAATAAGCTAAAGCCGTGCCTATGTATGTATGTATGTGTGTGCGTGCAGTAAGTATAACAAATTCTAATATATAAATACATTTAAACGTGTTTACTTGCATGCACAAAAATATGGTAAATAAGTGAAAAGTAAAAAAAAAAAAGAAAACAAAAACAAAAACTTCCAGTTCATATTCACTTACACTGTTTGGTAGAATGTTTGTAACTCTCGTAATGTAATGGCCCTGTTGAATAATTTCTTATCTGCTTTTTTTCTATATGTTTTTCTATATTTTTTTTTGCTTTTTTGTTTCGGTTAAGTTAATTCACGAAGGATGCTTTATTATGATTATTTGATAGTTGGTGGTCTCTTCTGTGTGCACTCAATGCAGGCAATAAGTTGTTGGTTGCTGTGTGAACTGATGGTTGTTGATGTTGACACTTAATGTTTAGCTTCTTTTCTTTTTTTCTTTTTTTTTGGCAAATGTCATAACAACTAACACATTTTATGGCGAAAGGATGCGCTTATAAATCACAAGTTCTTGTAAACGCAGTTACAAGAAGGAGTCTGCAAAGTGTAGGCGCTAAGTAAATAATTTACGAATTTTAGTTTAGCCTTTAATTTTTTGAAGAACAAAAAAAAAAAAAAACAAAAAAAAGAGAGAAAAGAAAAGAGAAGAGAAGAAAAAGTTGATTACAATTTTTCGTTTTTCATTTCATAAACATTTTTAAGTTTTGCAAAAATAGTCTCAATACTTTTTCTCTATGAATGTTGTTCTTTTTTTTATCATATTATCACTTCTAAAGGCTTCCAATTATGTTTGTTGTTATTGTTTTTCTTCTTCTTTTTTTTTTCTTTTAATACTCTTTTATTATAGCACTAGTCACTGCCTACCAAGCGATTGCGTATATTTTAAATATTTATGATTATTATATAAATCCTTAGTCCATTAATTTTTACGATTTGGCCACAGTAGCGATTAAATGCAACTATAATTAAATGATGAAACAAGAATGCAAGAGAAAGAGAAAGAATAAAACTAAAGTAACTATTCCCCCTTTTAAGGACACTCATAGGTGATCTCCTGAACAGGAGTCGTTAAATAGTCGTATACACCACAAGACATTACATTGAAATTGAAAATCAAAGCGAAATCAACGGGTATAAATAAATTTCTTCTGTTCTTTAATAAAATTCAACTTTATTTAAAATATTATTGCTGCAAAGCTTAATAATCGAAATATGCATCATCGCTATCTATAGTCTTTTGCTATTCATCGATGCCCGCGTGGAACCATTTTCGCACTACGGTCAACTACGGTGAACAGCTGGCCTGGTAAATACGACTGTGACAAAATCTCACAAACTATTGTCTAACGGTTTTTGTAACTGACCACATTTTCATTCCAAGTCAACTTAAATAGTTTCCGTTGCTTCAGCTGTACTTTTTTCCCATTCAATCCACTTAAAACAGGAGAAAATGCAATACCATAAATGACATCCACATCTCTGAACTTTGTGGTATTCTGAACGACAGCTGGTAAGGAGCTGAAACTTACGTCGCTCAAATGTCGATATCGCAACTATCTACTCCTGAAATTTGGGATAAACGCGTGAACGCGTGATGTACGTTCAATGAAGCAACCAATATTTGTAAATCTTATAATACAGGTTGTCCTAAAATTTATAGTTTATCGTCAATGGTTGTCAAGTTCAGAAAAAAAAAAAAAAAAAAACAATTTGACAGCCGACAGTTTAGGGTTAGTAAAATTGGAACGAGAATAATATTTCAAAAACAATGAAAATTTCGCGGCCGCAGTACAAAATATGGTGGGACTATTGATTGACCGTCCAATAACAGTCCATTCAAATGTTAATATCGACGCAGTTCGTGAAAGTGTTGCTAAAAGTCCAGGAACATCAATTCGGTGTCGTGAACAAAAATTGCAAACTTCAAGAGGCTCCCGATAGTGTGCACTCACTGAAGTACGCGGTCACCATTGCTTATCATGGAAAATTTCATTTGGTGCGTATGTGCCACCAAAGTCGTGAAGGTCACTTTCCCGGTATGCCATTTCATACATAAACTCAATTCATGCACATTACGATTAAATAAAAAAATTACAATTAAAAAAAAGTAGGAAAGTTATAGTCGGCGGGGGCCGAATCTCGCGTACCCATCACTATGTTTTTCGCACTCTACTCTCCAAGTCCTTTTATTTGGTATCCATATCGCTGGTGTTGTGAAGAAAAAATTAATCGCGGTGTCTACGACATTCACTTTGGAACTGACCCATTTTTATGCAGATAATACTTCTTCATTTGAGGAGTATACAAAATAGTTTTAAGCATTCCGTCTTGTTCGCCTTATGGGAAATGAGCATAAAGCCTCAAAAAAGTGAAAAAAGAAAATTTAATCACTTGTAACTTTGTGCGGGCAGGACGAATGTTTTCCATTTTTGCATGTAAGGAGTAAAGTGCTTCCTAAAGTAGATGTGGAAAATTTCAGGCTTCTAGCTTTTACAATTTCCGAGTAACGAGGAAAATTCCAAATATTTTTGTTAAAAAAAACGAAATTACGTTCAGTTTACGCTTCACTGCCGGCTTCTGCTCAGAACAAGTTGGCCCATTTTTAAGACTAATCCGCGTGCAGAAGCTTCCATTATTCCTCCTAAATCTGAAGTCGATATCTTCATTTTTGCGACCAGGAGAGTGTCAACAACATTCATCGCACAGACGGACAAACATGGCTAAATCAACTCAAAATTTCACGCTAATCAAGAATATATATATACTTTATAGGGTCTCTCAAGCTTCTTTTGGGTGTTACACATAATAAGGGAAAAAACAAAATGCGTTTACCCCCATCCTACAACGGTGGGTATAAAAAGTAAATCTAATTTCTATTTAATCCAAATCTTGCGCAAAGGTTGGGGCACTTTTTATTTAAAAAATTCCAACCTTTTCCAACCGATTGCAAGTAATGAGAAAAACTGACTAAGCACAAGGCCGAAACTAGAAAGAAATTTAAGAAAGGCATAACTTTTAAAGCACCAGAGCATAGAACATATTCCAAATGCTTCCTCCTATTCTTCCTATTCCTAGTCATTCAAGTACATTATAACCTAATAATAGAGAAATTTATATTTTTCAACTTGAACACAGTCTTCGGTATACGCTTCCTTTAATTGAATAAATCTTTTCTGAGTAATTTGCTAATCCATTCACTCTAGACCTGTAGGTGCACCTCTCTATGGGTGCTAAAATGTCTTGATTTGATACAAAGCGATTTAAAGGCCGATGAGTGCTAAGGTAAGGCACATATGCCTTATGCCTCTTCATTTTGTACCTCGCGAGAAAAACCTCTCTGAGAGCCGGTGTCTAGCCTTGTGGGAGTTGTAAGGCCACTGTAAGTTTTTCAAAAATTCCATCTATCTGTTCTGAGTCGTATAGAGAACCAGGGGGAAAAAATGCATTACTTGGAAACAAAAAGGTTTTTCTTACAAACTCGACTGTGTCGCCAAGCGTTTACAATGGACGATCTCGGTCAAATGAATTTCCACTGAAAAGTTACAGCCGAAGACACTAACAAACAACCGAACATTTGCATATCTCCGGCATCTTAATCGGTCTTAATGAGAAACACTCTGCACAAAGATCATAAACACTTTTATTAGTCGTGAGTGTGTTTGTTGGTGACAGACCATTAGTTTATATATAAATTTTGTGCCTACAATTCGCCCAAGTAAACGTGGATTTTAAGAGATTTTCATGCACTCATTCATCATTCATTCAATCATACATTCATTCATACATTCATCATTCACTCACACATTCATTCATTCATTCATTCATTCATTCATTCATACATTCATCATTCATTCATTCATTCATACATTCATCATTCATTCATTCATTCATTCATACATTCATTCATTCATGACAGATTTATGTTTCTAAGAATTGCTATCTTAATTTTTCTACCTTAAGGGCAGAAATATGAGTAGACGAAAGGAAAGACATGCGAAGCGATAGCTGAAGGCACAGATAGATAGACGAATGAATCAATAATTGCAACTTTACTAAGTCATCTTAGAGTTTCGGGCAGACCACGAACATAGGAAATTAATTTCAACTATGGGTGAATTTTTTGTATCCACCATTTTTACTTGTTTTTTATTTTTTATTTTGTAATTATGAGCAATCGCTCGGGGAACGTTTCCTGCACGTGTACCATGGAGATGGTCAGAAAGAAGTGAGGAAAAAGACAGGGAATTACTCACAGCCTGGTCGGTAAGTGCTATGCATTCACCTGACTGACCGCACTCGTTACAGCTGCAACTAAGTGCGGTCTATCGCGTTGAGATTTGAAATCACGCGAACATCGACTTGGCAGTGGCGACTCTTAACTACTCGGTTAGGCGAACTTTTCCATTCTTATATACGTATGTCTGCATGAATTTGCAAGTCAAACGTTGTCTCTTTAAGAATTAAGCCAAATCTCGCGCTGATCGTCCGTATCATAGGCTGACGTACAAGCGATGCAAGTATGTTAGTATACCGTTATTTTTTGGGAGTGTAAAAGGAATTTCTTGTTTAGTTTTTTTTTTTTTACTTTTCTATAAAAACAAAAACTCAATTAAAGTCAAGTCATTTCCCAATGAACAAACACACTAAGCAACTTTCGAAACTTTGTGTACCCAGATCTATTATGCATGCGGTGCGTAGAAGTGTGCGATTAATGGAAAAAAGACGATTTCAAAATACGATATATGTACAGACTGTTTGCATATATAGAGCATTTACTCGTTAGTTTCTATCAGTACTGATGCCCTTGTTAGTGATACATCTGAGCATGTAAAGCAAGGAACCAAAGAAGTTATACAAACACTTTTGTACTAACACTCAAGTTTTGCATATATAGCGATAAGAAAGAGGCATGAAATGTTCTATGTACGACTTACAGTTATCGCATTGATTGCACTGGCAATGACTACAAATTTTCCACATTTTTTTTATTCAAATTCAATAATGATTCGTTTTACTACGCGGGAAGCGTGTTAATGACAAGACCTCACGACCAATGCAGTCGAAAGCAGTTCTTGCTAAGATATTAAAAAGCCATTTAATGCGTATTTCATAATTTCGTTTGTGATCACTTTTTTCTTCTTCTTCTAAAGTTTTCCTTTTCGGTCCTTAGCTTTGAGAGGCTTTGAGAAGGCCATGGTTAACCGTAACGGTAAAATGCAATGCAACGCAATGCAATTGAAAAGAGAGTATCACTACGAAGACTATGAAAGCAATTAAGCAGTTAAATGGTCGAACACAAAGAAAGCAAGTAAGTGTGAACGGGGACGTAATCGGCCAGCAATCATGCAGCAGCAGTAGAAGAAAACCTCTTTTAACCGTGAAATTCATTTCTAATCCCTTTTTTTAGTCAGTTAGGTGACACACTCCCAAACTGGGCAAAGCAAGTGCGTTCGATTTTACTTTGCTTGGGGCTATAGTTAGTCCTCAGCCGGTAATTGCCTAACACTTAGCTATATCCCATTTTATGTAATTTATACATCAAGGATCTTGCCTCGATGATCAAATCCAGCCATATCTTAATTTACGCTGACCATGTGAAACTCTTTTCTTCCTTCTCCTAGGGGGGTCATTAAATCTTATGAGATTAAATCTAAAAATACGCAAGAAGCCTTCTCTCTCAAGAACTTTATCGATTCACGAAAGTTGGAAACGTTGGCTCTATTCGATCAAAGATTACGTTTTAATTTGCACATTGAGCTGTCTTTAAGTAAAGCTAAGTCGGCGCTACATTTCATCAAACGGTGGTCCAAAGAACTAGCCATGTGCTTAGTTAGACCAATACTTGAGTCTGCCTCGATTGTGTGGTCTGCCTTCCTAGAGGCGTTATGTAGATTCAATTTAATCCGTTTAAAAGCGGAAAAAATGCTTGCTGTTTGGCCTTAGGAACTTGACTGGGACTTGTTGGGACTCGCTTGTCTCTTTGCCGCCTTATGCAAATAGATTGCTTCTCTTCGCCTTACCGTCACTTGAGAAGCGAAGATTTATTTTATGGTAGTGCCTTCGTAATTAAGTTAACAAATGGTACCATCGACTCGTCCATTACTCATTACTTAATGAGATAAACATTAATGTCACGAATTGCTTCTCCACGAACTTTATTTTCGTTCGTAAAGCTTAGTCCATTTAAATCTAATTACGAGCCTTTCAATCCGTTCAGGGTCATTTGCAAGACACCCAAATGTTATCGATCTCAACATCGGACTCTTTAAAGTCTACCAAAACAACTATCCTTAATACGTGCGGGTTGCCGATGCCGTATGTAAAGTAACTTGCAATCTTAACGTCTCACTATGATACGAAAACTAACTGGTGTTATTTACTGTTATCGGTTGCCGAGCCTTTGCCTGTTTTGCAATGGATCGTAACTCGGATCTGTACCGGTTTTGGGTGTGGCTGTTTCTCTCTTATACATGCAGTTTATTCTTCTCCCCCCCCCCCCCCCCCCTTGTTTTTTTCTTCTTTACTTCTCTATGCATACTTTTTATTTACCTTCCAATAACAATGAGGATAAGATTTACTTCTAAAAGTCAATTCGTCTCTTCATTTATTTTAGCTGAGTTCCATGTGTAACTAAATAAATACACAATAAATAAACAATAAATAAATAATTTTTATATTAACTTTGAAAGTTCTAGTCGTTCCTATAAGTATATCGAAGATTTTAAATCGGTTTGTTAACTCATTCGTACAAAACCATAACAACATAAGATAACCAACGAGCAGTCAAAGATGCTTTGAAATTAACAAAAAAAAAAAAAACAAAAATAGGAAAGCATTTGCCCTTTGGAAAATAATGACTTTTATGTGTTTGGTTGAGTTTTAAAGTGGTTCAGCTTGTCTAGGTAACCGTCATTCAATGGTACGGAACACACTACTACGCTTTTTGCGTAGAGTTTTCCGTAAAGTAAATCGAGAAAATTGCATTCTTCTATCTTTCATAATTTACGAGTGATGGGCAAATATCCACAAACTTTTGCCTAACGAAACGGACAGCTTATGACCAGCTGCGAGTATATGACCCGAACAATTTAGACCATTTTGAATAGCACTATGTATACAAAACGTTCCAATGTTTCGACTAACGTTTCTTTGAAGTCGGCGTCTTCATATTTGCGACCAGCAGAGTGTCAACTATACACACCACATTGACACATAGACACACGGATAGACGGACAGAACTAGCTTAAATGATTCCGAATTTCACAATGATCAACAGTATATATAGTTCGCCGGGTTTCGACAACCTTCAGAGCTTCCCCTTAATTGTTGCAAACATTACGACAAACTGAATACATGCCCATCCTTCGGTGATAGATATGAAAACAAAGCATAATGGATAAGCGGACCGAGTGGCAAAGTGCGCCGCTTCTGCATCTCTAATTATGAACGATGGCGTTGAAAAGTGCTGCACCTGCAAAGATACACTGAAGGGAACTTGCGCAAGCAAATTTGCAAAGCTATCATCAGCACTACTCTGCTGTTAGCCCCCACCTAGCTTACCCCTTATATCGTACTAATATTGGCAAAATCTAAAGCAAAACAGTCTTAATAGTGGTCCAAGCCGTATCTTCAAGCTACACGCAACTGCCTAAACTATCATACAAAAGCGCAGGCAACACAGTTCCTTAGAGTTTTGAATAGGTCTAGAGTTCTGTGCCCAAAAGAAAACCCATTAACTGGAAACTTTACTTTTCCTCCTTAATTCGAAGGATTGTGCTGCTAAAGTCTTGCGAGTGATGAATCGTGATGATGCGTTACGATATCTAAAGCTCAAGTAACCAGTCGGATGCAGACTAGGCAAACGATTAACATTGACGATAAAACTGAATATGCATGGCGTCCCCATTTACGGGAATCAGTTGCGCGTAATATGTTATGAATTGTTCCGAATAAATGGAACTATCGCTAAGGAACGCGAGGAGTACAATAATTAATGCCAATGCGACAAAAGTCATGATACATTGACTTTTCCATATCAAGGAACTCGGCCCCATATAGGAAAACCCGCTTGACTTGTTGTTTTCGCGAACGGTGCTTTCATTCTTATGACAATAACTCAAAAGGTGAGATATTTTTTCGAGATTGAATTCGAAAATTGCCCGAAAAACTGGAAAAATTGGTAGCCAGCGACGGACAACACAATCGTGCTGAATTTGTGCTGAAATAAATGCGTTTTTGACCACAAATCAAAGCATTATAGTCGGCCACGGCCCATCATTAACGACCCTGTACTACGGCACAGTTATTCATATAACAACTTTTCAAAATAAGGCTTTATAGAGCAAGTGGTCGAAAAAGTGGATCGACCCGAACAATTTTTAATAGATCGTTTCACCCTTCATCAATATATGTGAAAAACTCCGACCTTTTGATTGAACAAATGAATACATGGACAGACGGATAGAGAGACAGACCAACTGCTCAGCTCAAGCGATATAATCAAAGGTGGGCCTATCTCAAGTCCTTGTGGGTGTTGTATGCATCTGCACATAGTTAATATAGCCTTGCTGCACAAACTCTGTGCAATAAGTAAATAAATAATTTTTAAAATCACGTTCTTACAGACATCTCTTAAGCTTGCATCCTTACAATTCGAGCAATTTATTGTAAGTGTTGCAAGTCAACAGACGTAAGTAACTCTCCCAACACTTTTGATATTAAAAACACTGTGAAGAGAAATTAATTATCAATAAAAACCAAATGAATCTTTCAAGTTTAAAGCGTAAGATATCATTAGTAACTAAACGTAAAGCAAAAAAGAAAAAAAAAAAAAAAAAAAAAAACAAATAAAACAAAATAAAAATCAATGAGAATTCTTGGCCAAGAAAATCCGCATAAGATTGCTGTTACAAACACATTTTTTTTTTTTAATACAATACATAAGTACGCTATATATTGCGATCTGCGAGAAAAACAAAAAATACATTATAACCGCTATCAACTTCCATTATTATTATGGAGTCTTGTGCAAGAAACTGAAAAGTTTTTAAATAAAATATAAAATGAACAGAGTTAAGAATCCTTTTAAGTATTTATGTATATAAAAAAAAAAGATATAGGGAAAAAAGGACAATTGTTCACATTGTAGAGGAAGATATCTCACAAGAAGAATGCTGCGAATAAAATCGAAATTAATCTGTTCAAACACATCATCATGAATAATCACCTTTCCTGCTGTACTTATCCTTTATAATATCACGACAGGAAGATAAAATACAACAACGATTGCACGAGTATGCAAGAAAAAGAAAAAATAAATAGGCAAAGCCCTATACCCGGTGGTTTTGCATAATATTGATGTAATTGTTAAAAAGTATTCTTCAATGACCTGTCATTCTCTTACTTACCATTTAAAAAGTTTAAGAAAAAAAAAAAAAAACATTAAGGAAAACGATAACAACAAGAACAACAATAACAACTAAATAAATTCGTAGACTCTATTACACTTAATCTTAATCACTCCGGATATATTTCTATATATCTTTCTCTGTGCCGTCTAATTAATCGACATATTTTTAATGAAAAATAAATACAATGTACACGAGTTTCGTTACTGTATGATTTTGAATTTCTTCTTCTCTTTGTTTTTTTTTTTTTTTTCAATTATTTTTTTTATTCTTTTTCCTCTATATATGTAGAAGGAAACTTTTCACTGACGCAGCCAAAACATTACTACTTCTACTACTTGTTGGCTTTATTTTGTTATGTTCCATTTATTATAAATCTGTAGTATCCAAACTGTTGTCTCCCTCCCTCCTCAGTCGCGCTACGCTTTAGAACTTAAAGGAAATGTGTTTCTGCACACTTGCTTGACTTTGCAATTTCATTGCAGAAAAAAGGCGCCAGATCGTGCTTTCACATTCTTCCGGTTAAAGAGTACCGTACATAAGAGTTAATATATTTATATATATATATGTAAAGGAAAACTTTCGTAAAGAGTTATTTCGGAGAGCGTAGTAAGGAAAAAGCAATCGAATGCTTTTACGAAAAACTTTTTTAAAGCTCTTTATGCCTAAACATATGCTATATATAACGCATTTTTCTAATTCAAAAGTTTTTCAAATCTTTATCAAAAGCACAGCATTAAACATTCGCATGCATTACAGTATGCAACAGTAATAAACTCAACTCGAGTCGAATTACTTTCGAAATTCATTAATTTTTTCTTCTGCATACTGTCTTGCATATAGTTTTGGTTTTGGTTTTTGCTTTCATTATAAAATCATCCATCAAGTTTGCTAAAAACAATTACAAAACTTAACACTCAATTAAATCGATTTAAGTTGAAAAAATCAATTAAATCGATTTGCAATATCTTTCATCTTATATTTCTCCATTTGACGTTCATTTTACACACACTCGCGTTAATACGTTACGTTCGTTACGTACGTTAATTTTGAAAGCTTGTAGTTGTGGAGGGAGGCGATCGTACTACGGTGTCCCACTTAACACTTCGTTTTACATAATTTCTTAGACTTAGATACAATATAAGTCAGAAAAATATATCTTGTGTTGTATCGAATCCTTACATATGCTATATCGAGACTTGATATAATGTAAGTCCATGCAATGTACACCGTGTTGCGTCGGAACCAACTCTTTTGGATGTCAGATTTCATAATCAATATTTTATTACCAAGATTCGTTCCCATGTACAAATGAAAAATTAAGTTTACTTCAAGTTTTCATATCAATCCAAAAATTGAAAATATATTCAAACAAGTAAGAATATTACGTTCGGTCGGGAGCCATCACCCCGTATATCCCAAAAAAAGGCAAAAGATGTAAAAGAACAAAATTCTTATGGTCTTTAATATGAAGCGGGCGCAGTTGATTTCTTCTATGTTAGAAATAAAAGTTTTTGTCGTAAAGGCATGTGGGCGTTGTAGGCGTGTCCTTTGAAA
Organism: Glossina pallidipes; assembly: GCA_000688715.1. Taxonomy (NCBI): domain Eukaryota; kingdom Metazoa; phylum Arthropoda; class Insecta; order Diptera; family Glossinidae; genus Glossina; species Glossina pallidipes. The sequence continues at coordinate 674,056 of KK499855.1, read as the reverse complement.
TGTTTAGGTCAGTTCGAAATTCTTTTGCAAACTTTTAGGCGATATCTTCATTTTCACTAACGGGAGAATATTTACCACAAATACTACAACGTTACGCAAACAGACAGATGGACCGACGAACAGATGGACATATTTTGAGTGCATTCAACTGGCGAAGAATGTGTATACTCTATGGGTTTTTAGAGCTTGTTTCTGCACGTTATAAAAGTATTGGAAAATTCTTCAAGTTTGATACACTATAATATTGGATAGGCGTGGTCAATTTTTTCCATGTTTTATGCAGGCACTACTGCATCGCCCATAGAATATGCTTTCAAATTTTTGTACATTTATTTGCGATAGTTTATGAGTAATGAGCAAAAAACCAATTCTTCACTTCCTTTGAAAAGCAGAAGTGTTCTCAGTTTACGTATTGTCGTGGGTGTGTCCTTCAACCGATTTGGCCCATTTTCAATACGAACCAACGTGCAAGAACTTCCAATGTTTCAGTCAAATGTGAAATCGATAGCTTCCAGGAGAATGTTTACAACAGACATAACACAGACGGAGAGACGGACATGCTTAAATCGATTCAGAATGTGTATACTTTGTGTGACCTATGAAGCTTCCATCTGGGCGTAGCAAACGTTTTGAAAAAATGAATATGCCCATCAGGGGTATACTCGTGACAGAGGAATAAACTGATAGGTAGATTTTACCAAATCAGTTCAAATGTTTAAATAAATGTCGATCAATAATTCTCGCGTGTAAGTGAATATATATTCTCTTAATTTATTTTTTTTTTTTTTTTGAAAATTAGATTTTCTTCATAAACATAGTCTTTTTGCAGAGTCCTAGAAAGAGTCAAACGCTCTTTTAACATTTCAAAGCCTTTTATATAGAACGAGAATCAAGCCCTTTATCTATTCCTCTGGATCATCTCTTGACCATTTGCAAGTAGATAATAGTCGCTGTGCGTGGCCGACTCACTCTTAAATTTTGCACAGTTTGAACAGTTTGACTATCGCAATCATTTACTACAATATGGACGCTGTTGTTGTAACCATTTGATAAGCGGCGTTCTAGTGCCTCACTTTTCAGGCTAAATAGTAAATACAACTACCTTTTCTCGTATATTTGGGATTAAAACTATCCCTTATGGCTTGGCTTTTCGTTTATCGATAATAGTTTTCAGAATTTTATTTGATATCATCTGGTGTTTCTGAGCGACCACGAATTGTTGTTGTCAAGGGAAGAGAAGAGTTGCAAGCTGACACTTATCCAGTCAATGCTAAATTTATACAATATTTCTTCCCAGGTTTGATCAGCAGAAAAATTCAAGTTTCTTATTAATATGCAAATAATAAAAGTAATGCCATCAAAAATCCCTTCAACTTCCAAATAACTTGGCTTCTTTTCACTTAAGGGATGCTGTGCTTTATACGTACATAAACAAATAATCGAAAGGGCATAAAATTGTGGCAGGGAGTCTTTTGAGAGGTCATTCAATGGACTTTTTACTGGCGACAATCTCCATGTGTTCGTTCCGGGACTTACCGACCTTAGGTGTCAAATCATCCTGCTAGAAAGTCCTGTTTTTGTGTAGTCTGCCCCTTTGTCCCGAGATCTTGCCTCTTTATAATGTAACAAACAAACGCAATCGAGACTTAATCTCCGTGCATTCTCACATCTCCGCTTTTATCCAGAAACTAGTAGAGTTATCGCTTCGAGGAAGAGAAATGAACGATTGACTTTATTACACCGATTGTTCCGTTAATACGAAAATCTTTTTTATTTATCAAAGTGCGATCAAAATCAAAATAGAAGCACAAATAAAGGTCACAGCAAAAATTTTTCTGCCAGGAACGACATTTAAAACAATTGTAACATTAATTATCATTTTTGGAAGATATTAAAAAATGGCAACACCGTAGCCATTCTCTGGCGACATCTTTAGCTCAAGGAGTTCTGCCACAAGCAGCATAACTGATCCAAATTCATATTAAAAAAAAAGAAACATTTAATCACATTACACCTAGCGAAGCACGCAGGGTCTTTCGAAAATATTGCTTTTGTGTAACTGGCGAACGTTTGAGTAAAACAGTGCAATTCTCGACCAAAAAAAGACACTCTCTTATTAACAAAAAAAAGCAAATCTTTGAATTAACTTAATGAAAAGAGCCCACGTCTTTTTCTCGAGCATTCTGCGCTGTTTTGAATACATGTTAAAAAATTCGAATGTAAAAAATGAAAATTGTTTAAGTTACGCTGCTTGTCGATTTCAAAAACTGTGTTTCGAGAGAAACGCGTTTAAAATTTCGCCACGTGTTATACGCAAATTTTTCCATTACAATATTTTACTTGTCTACGATGCCCTTCCAAGTTCAATTATTGCCCCTCATTCTCTTTTCTCAGTGATGTTATGCTACAGACTGTGTGTTTTGTTGCTTTCTTGATCCCGTTGGCGTCGATCTCAATGCACAAATTGTATAATTGGATACCAATATTGATTTTGAAAACTTTAATGATTTTTAGAATATTAGTCATACCGTCATTAAAATTGCACACAGCAATGTCAGTCGCTATGTCCACGACATTTAGCTTATGCAAAATTCCGAAATTTCAAGGAAAGAAATTTTTTTTGGGCATAATGAATTTTTTTTCGACGTACTCTAGAAGACTGAAAGCATCTATTGAACAAAAAAAAATAAATTGAATTTTTGGAAAATTTCCATAAATTTTAAAAAACGATCCCCAATAAATTTACATTCATATAGAATGGCTTGAAAGTAATTAAAAAGAAAAAAGAAGTAGACTTTTCCGTTCAACACGCTCCATGATTATTTGAGACCTCGTAGGAAATAAAAATTATTTGTAGAGAATACACTCTCCTATCAGCTGTGTATCTATGTTAAACCGACGTATCCAACGCATACCCTGTTCACACAGAGGTAATTAATCATTCGCAGTAGCACCCTGTATTGCCATCTGTGCGTTTGTTTTTCAAGCTTACAGATCCCAGTATTACAGGGTTGCCATATTGAATTAAAATGGAAGTTTTAATTTTTCAAATAAATTGAATATTTCAAAGAAAAGCACATACCAGGGACAGACTGCCCTTGTTGTATTTATTCCAATTCAGCCATACATGTTCTCCTAGATATTCTAGGTGAGAATTCAGATCGGCTGTAAGTGCTTTCTAAACTAACTGAAATCGTTTAAAAAAAAAAAATAAATAAACAAGCTTTAGCCACATCTTTAATCTTCTGAATTTTCTTGGCGTATTTTCTCTTTTATTTCATCGAAGTTTTCAAATAACTTAGTATTCTCATAGAAATATAAATTTTTCAAAATTTCTACTTGTTCACGCGTGAAGTTCTGTTCATCAAATTTAATTGAAAATATGCAGTAAATTTTCGATTCTTTGCTAGCTTTCGAACTATATCGTTTCCTTTGTTGCGTTTCCATCGATTGCAAAAAACCGTATAAGCAAGCTATGCAGTGTGCGATCTTATGGACAAATGAATCGCAAACATCATGGCAAACGTCTACCATAACTAAATTGTGGGGCAATGACCAATCGTATAATTCCAAAAGTTTCTGATTAACCTCACCTAATGATCGACAATACCTGAAAAAAAATAAAAAAATAAAAAAAACGTTAAAGATCGTTAATATTTGATAATGAAGACAAAATAAATCAATAAAATAAAAAAACAACGCTGTAATTAAAAATACTTACATTATCAACAAACGCTGCAATTGTTCACCGCTTAACTGAGATCCTTGCGTTAACGGAGCATATACAAATTGTTTTGTAGTAATCAAAACGACTTGGCGGCCGTCTTGTATCTGTTCTAAACAAAACTGAAATCGAAACAAAACATAAGAGATTATACTCTATAACAACATTTCAACTAACCCTGTGAACATCTTCTGAATATGATTCAGAATCTGTTAGAAGTAAATAATTTTTTATATTTCTCTTTAAATTATTCATATTCTTGATCGCTTAGCTTTCAATATAAGCGTTTTACGAATTTCTTCCAAGAAAATAGGAAAAATAAATAATGAATAAAGAAGAAGCATAAGGTATTAAATCAACTTAAAGAGTGACCAGATAAATGAACGAAAACAATAAAAACCCTTGTTAATTTTATAGAACCTGTTGTTTTTTGCAGCTTTTACCCAATAAAATACTAAATCAATTTTGCAAAAAATTTCTATAGAAATATTTTTTTTCGTATTTTGCTAAGCTAGGAAATCTTTTACGAAATTGCAAAACTTGATCATAAACAGCTAAAAACATATCTAAAAAATAAAACAAAAGCAACACTATAAAGTGTAATATGAAAAATATATTATTTTAAATTCGTGAAAATATGATTTTGTGTGAAAAATAATAATAAATATTTCTTTTTCTTTTTGATATGGCAACCACTCAAGAAATTTGGTGTAATTACGTCCCAAAATGGCGTCACATATACACCACTACTAACAGCAGCAGCAGTAAATAACTCACCACAATACAAAAACAACCTGAAAAGAAAAAATTTTCATCAAGTGTGCAGAGGCTGTCTCTTATACACATCTAGATGTGTATAAGAGACAGCATATACACCACTACTAACAGCAGCAGCAGTAAATAACTCACCACAATACAAAAACAACCTGAAAAGAAAAAATTTTCATCAAGTGTGCAGAGGCGACAAGAAAATATTCTAATTTTAATTCATTTTTGTTGGAAGAATTTTTTACATTTTATATTAATAATTAATAACGAAAAAACATACGCAAATTATTGCTTTTAATATAAACAATAATTTGCGTTAAATACATTTTCAAGAATTATTAACTAAAGGGGAATAAAATCCCAATTGAACAATTAGAAACCGATTAACGTGAAAATCTGTACAGCGCTCGCTAAAAAAAAAAAAAGTAGAGAAATCACGTTCCAGAGTTCTCAGCCAATCTTAGATATACGAAAAAAGCAAAAGAAAATAACAGAACAGAAATTCTTGCTTTTCTCGACTAAGAGAACTCGCAACCAAAGGAAGGGGTGTGTGCCGTAACCTTCATCACCTTAGAAAAAAGCCTAGCAAATTTTTTTAAGAATTTGTAACAAGATAAGGACGGTTGGCAGACTCCTTCGCGAAAAAACTCTACGCCTCAAATAAAGACGGACGTCTAAATATAGGGCCTTAAAGAACAGACCATCAATTTTATGTATTGTACTTGTCACCAGCAGAGACTAAACAAGAGCAGCGGCAGCAGCAACATCGTGGGACGACGTTAACGTTGAGGAAATCGTGGCAATAACTTTGCATTGATGGTAATGCATGCTAGAAAACCGCAACGCATGAATGATGGGTAACTTTTTTAATTCTTTTTTTTCCAATTTTTCGGTTCGTAAAATTCGATTAAGCATCCGCATTAAATTAATTTTTAACGAAAAAAAAAAGGAAAAAATTATCTATTTTTTTTGGCATTTATTTGACATTCTTGTCATTTATGCTTTGTTTTTCAACTTTCCACCATGACAGCGCTGTTACTGAAGAGGGCTCTGTTACTCTGGTGGGATATAAACAAGCAGAGAGCCTACGGTACTATAAAATTGAAGAAGAGGAAAAAGTGTAGAAAGATGGATTATTAAAGGAATTTTGTGTTTTTTTTTCTTTTATTCCGTTCATAATCCATAATGGCAAATGTTAAAAGATTTTAATAGTTTCCTCGGTTCCTGGTAATGTGCAACGTAAACATAAATTATTATTGTGCACCATTGCGTTATTGCCCGATGCAACCACTTCAACATTTAATATCCGATTGTTGATACATAATTTCAGTAATCGTTTAAGTTAAATTTAGTTATCTCAGCAAAGTTGTTACCGTTCCGTGATTCCTGCTCGTGTTTCATTAATTTTCGCATAAATGTGGCGGTAACTATATATCGCAGTGCCTTAAATCTTTACAAGAACATAGTGCCAGCTTTAAAACTCGGCAAAAGCAAATTTGTGCAATAAGAGTGGACAGTTCATAGTATAGCCCCTAGTTTAAGTCTAAAGTCGGGCAGAATAAGAGCTTTTTGTATCTATATATTATTTTTAATCAATTTCTTTCCAGAGTAAAGAAAAACTAAAACTTTTGTTTTTTTTTTAAAGATACCCCAAAACGACATGTAGAGCAGTAACTTAATAATAAAGACATGATGATTTGAATAATGATACGGACCTAAATAAAGTCATATACTTTCGGGCAAATGAATGGGAAAATTACATTCATCGGTTACTCGCCATTGTTAAGATTTACTTACATCGCCAAAAAAATCTATTTTACAATGAGAAATGGTAGTCTATCCTGGTTTTTCCAAGTAAACGTCTATCATATTATAAAGTGTTATACAAATTACTGGTTATGATAAGTTTATCTAACGGAAAGCAAGCCAGAAGTTTACTTCTTATTATACGTATGTTAATTGCAAGAATCTTTCTTGCGCTCAAAAACGTCACGTTGTTTTTGTAAAAGGCCAGGCACTCAGATGTACTTAATATGCGCAAGCACGACGGTGGTCAGGAAGGGTTATGTGTAGAGAAGGATGGGAGGGGCAAAAAGCGTTGGGGTACGCTTAAATTAAACGTGAAAACATCAGGCGCGGCGGGAAAGATCCCAACTGGTAGTTTGTTCAGTACTATTGAAGGATGACTACTCGCGGTAGTGTGTCAGGCTATATAGAGGCAATTCCAGGAGCGGGTGGGAACCCTGAGAAAAAGGCTTACGATCCTATTAAAAGACTCGATCGATGGACAAAGTTAGGTGGTATAGTTAAGCACTGACGAAATCCTAGGTGGTTCGCAGTATTTCGGCGTTTTAGTCAGACTTTTCTTGGTGACCATAAATTCTGCTTTTAGGTAATGTTAAGTTTTATGCCATTGCACTACATTGTACTAGAAACACCTTGAGCAGTCTGAAATATTGAAATATTTTGATAATGCTTCTCGAAAAGCAAGTTTGGAAATTATCTTAAACTCCTCATCGTTACTAAAGATCATGGTCTTTGCAGCATGCAAACCCAATATCGCAGGATTGGGATGTAATAATTTTTTCATTCTGTTTGTAACACCCAAAGATACGCATTAGAAATTGTTGTACACTTTATACACATTTATGATCAGAACCATGTCCATATTCACCACGCGATGCTCAAAACAGGAGCGGTTATTAAAATTGCTTTAATCCATTGAAGAAGACTTTAATGCATATATTTGTTATTAACAATTATTACGATCTTCAGAAAAAAGAAAAATTTGACATTGCGCCCGAAAACGCTCGACGAATTTTTATATTTTCGCGGTTATATGATGATTATTCGAATCAAAGTGATGTGAACTTACTTTCGATTACCATTTTTAGGAATTTCATTCATCAATATGCAATAGGGAGCAAAGGTTCCATTGAGTTGTATTTATTGGTATTTATTGTCCTGCTATCCGTTTTAATGTATTAACAACCTTCGTTATTAATTATTGTTTTTTGTTAAATTTTCGAAGCAAAATAAATTAAATTATTAACTGAGAGAAGGAAAAGTGAAAGTAGAACCTATATCCCCATATCCTTAATAATAGCTTGATTTTCGATTATCAGTTCGCCAAAGCGATGGGTATCCACAATTTTACGTTAGAGCGCATTTAACTATGCTTTGTTGGGCGAGTTGTGTTCAGGAGCTTGGATAAGTAATGAAATGAAAGGATTGCTGTACTTTAACAATGAATTTGAAACCAAGATATTGGAAAAGTTATTGGAATAGTAACGAAACGTCCGCATTGCAATACCTGCGATGGAATTGTCTTACAACTCCCAAAAAACAAACACAGCGCAAGGTCAGAAGCACTTATCCTCGTTAGATTTTGAAAATTTTTTCTATAGAAAAATCTGTCAAGTTAAGCGAAATAAATTTCAATTCTCTCTGCATAATGATCTAAGAAGTAGATAAGTAAATCAAAGTAGAGGTCGTATTAATCCTTTGAATAAAATTTAGAAATTATTCTGCTAGTAGAGCTTTATCATTTTGCAAGACAAGACGTCCGTTCGACATCATCATTAAAAATTTGACATAATATATAAAGCGATTTTGTCTTTTCTCTCTTAAATGTTAGTTTAAACATTACGGTTCATTTCATTTTAATCCTGTCTTTCTATTTCAGCTACTTTGAGAAGCATCAATCCCATCCTTATCAGGTGAGTAAAATAACTCTTTTATCATGTACACATCTATCTATATCTATCTATAAACAGTTTATTAAGCATTTTTGATTTTCTCTGGAACTACTTACTACTCAACTTGAATTTGAATCATTTATATTCAATAACGAAATTTGTTTTCTATATTTTCTCTCATAATTACATCTCTTACCTTTGATTACTTTGATAGAGTTATATGGTTTTGCTTGTTCTTAAATTACTTTATATATATATATAATATATGTACACATTTATATATGTACTTATATGCACTTTGAATGAAAATTAGCAGGAATTAGTCAGTCAGTCAAGGAATCCGCAGGAAAGTAAGAGATGAACTTTTTTTGCTATTAAGTTTTTACAGACTTAATTGATGTTTATGCTTCATTTCAGCGCCCCGCAACAAGTAGTTTTTTTTTTATTTTGGCAAGAGTTTTTTTGTGTCAATTCAATTCTCGGAATCTTTTTATATGGATTTGGACTTATCCACGATGCTGGAATGAATCTTCTTGCGGCCACACTATACTCCTACATTTACTCGCCTCTCATCGTCAGTTATGATGCGTGCGCGCGCGCCCGCGTATGGGTGTATGTGTATGTAATGAATTTACGAGTTATAGAATGAATTGGAGTCGTCCGTCTCTTTAGCAATTTCAATTCAAATCGTCTTGTGATTCGCTCCATGTTGAGTCGAATTTATAAATGCTTACACAGGGCGATAGGAGGTAGAGGTAGATTTCATTGGTACATTCTTCGCTAGTATTTTGTGTTTAGACTGAACCAAGTTCTCAAAATAACTTTACTCATGTAGGTACCATTGTTATAAAATTGCTATATATATAGAAATGGAGGAATTATCCATTTTCCCTTTGCATTCTCATAAAGTCTAGATATGCGCATCAGAGATGATCTTATCTAAGATATATGCTTTCATTGTTAATCACTGAACCGCGTGCGAATTATGTGTGGAACTTTAAATTAATCCATACACTCTTACCTTATGTCGATGGAAGGCTTTTTCACAATTCGCCTACAAAGAAAAATAGAGCAAAAACTCTGTGAAGTATTTATGCGGATATTAATCTGAATTTCAAACAGAACAACTTGAAAAGAAAACTGCTATGATAGTGCGTTTGCTGAAATCCGCATTAAAGCGGAAGTCACTTTTTTCATTACTTCTCTTACTTACTCTTGGTATAGCCGAACTTCCAGGAAGGCTTCTTTTCACAAACTCTAAGCAAACAATCAAGAATGATTTTCAGATTGAATTTCACAAATAACTGCCGCAAATGAACTACGTCTAAAAGGGGTACTTTCATCATTGCTTTGATGTCTTTCGAGGTTCCATCCATGTATATGTTGTCATTATTACCATTGGCGTTTCAACTTTGCCAAAGTCTACGGTTCAATCATGAAGTTGTATAATTTTATTTATTTATTTATTTTTTTTTTAATATTCAGTCCCGGCAGAACAGTAATCATCACCCTATTAAGCAAACAACAATTTGCAGGTCTTGCCGACACAGTACATAGTTTGCTACGCATGCTGAAGCACTTTTCAATCCAATGTGGAAATATAGTAAAAAAGAAGGATATCGCCGACTTAGGCAGCAGTAGTGTTGAACTAAAAGTTAAGCCCCTACTCCTCGATTAATGTGTAAATAGTCGCCTAATGGATTCCAGGTAGTAGTTGTTTGACAGGAGTAGCGCTGCATGTCATTCAAAGATGTCGACTTGTTATAAATAGCCTTTACTGTTCAGAGTGTCTTCAATGTCTGAGAAACGCTGAAATTAGGCAGAGACGCAATAGAATGCGGACCGTTTCTTTAATTGACTAATTCTCAATATTCTTTGATTCGTCTTTAAATACGTGGTTTTTTTGCTTTCAATATTGGAAAAAAGTGTATATCTACATACATATAGATAGATCTATATGTACATATATAGATATGTATATTTTGAAAAACTTATCTATGTGTTTTGTTACTTGTTTATTTTCTTTTTGATGATGTTGATACCATGCATAAAGGATTAACATATAGTTTTAATGATCGACTACAGGATTTTTTCCATATTGTTGTAAGCACAGCTAGACACACTGACATTGCACTTGATTTGATTTTGAAATTCTCTGTCTCCCTTCTTTTACGTTCTCTCTCTCTCTCTCTTTCTCTCTCTCTCTCTCTCTCTCTCTCTGTATCTATCTATCTATCTTTATTTCTCTCTGTCTCTCTCTCTCTCTCTCTCTCTCTCTCTCTCTCTCTCTCTCTCTCGCTTTCTTCCATTCTCCTCCTTCGTTTGTACGCAACGCATCCAATGTGTCATGCATTAGAAATTCACTTGTCGTCTCAGTCAAAACATCAGGCCAACAACATCAACAACAGTACTCATAGATTGTTGCGCATCTTAATCATACAAAGCCAAAGACCCGGTTTAGAAAAGTTAAAGTAAAGCAAAGTGCTGGGAAGATTTTGAAGCTTCCCCAAACAGTTTATGTCTACCACAAATAGTATTGCACTCGATATATCAACACTGGCAGCTGAATGTAATAAAAATGCTGCTGCTGTCGGCCTCTGTCATATCGTAGATGTAAGTGGTCCCGTCAAACAACAATGCAATACATATCTATCTAAAATCTTTCTTTCTTTCTTATTTTTTAAACATTTTGATATAATTCTTTTTATTTTGATATTTTTGCTTTCATTTTTTGCGACAACCAACCAACCAAGTCTTCAAAAAATCATTTTCATTTAATTCATGTTTTTTTTTTTTTTTTTTTTTTTTTTTGATTTTTAAATTTTGCAAATAATTAATTGGCTTACTACAAAATTTGTTGATTATTTTTCGGACTTTTCCTTGATTTTATTCTTTTAAAAAGCAAAACATAATTACCTGACTTGGATTTCTTTTTTTTTGTTTGTTTTTTGTTTTATTTTAGAGTTCCAAATACAATTCAAAACGTGATTATGAGCGCGATCGTTCTTCAAATTACCGCGACCGCGACATTTCACCGGCTGGTAGTGTGTGCGGAGGCGGAAGTAGCGGTGGCGCATTAAATAATGGTAATAGTTCTTCATATCGGTCACAGTCGCCCGAAATAGATTCGCCATCATCGAGAGGCGGCCACTCCAATTCGCACGATATACGCGATCGCGGAGATCATCGTGGCGGCGGTGGCCTTTGTGGTGGCGATCGTTTCAGTTATATACAGAAAATGAGAGATCGTGATCGCGATATATATAAAAAGGACAAATATTCAGGTGATTTTATACAAGTTTTTCATTTATAAAATGATGTTATTTTTGAAGATATTTCAGATAAACGGGATCGTCGCGGTGGTGATCGCGATTCTGATTCGCATCGCTCCAATCATGATAGGATTGATAGACGAGGTGCTGGTAGCGGCGGCAGCAGCGGAGCTAAGCTTTGCACTTCCAGCAGCGGGGGCGACAAACGTTCCGGTTCGGATGATCGTGAAAGGGATCGGGATCGTGAAAGAGAACGCGATTTAAGAGATAGTAAGCGGGAACGAGATTCGCTTAGAGAGCGGGATCGTGACCGAGAGCGCGAACGAGAACGTGAACGTGATCGCAGCGCTCGGAGTGATGATCGTGATCGGGAACGAGGATCTGGTGGTGGTAATAGTGGAGAACGCAGTGAACGTGGCGAACGTGTTGCTCGATGTGGAGACTGGAGTGAACATGTTAGCTCGTCTGGTTAGTAAGAGAAAGAAAAAAATTTAATTTTAAAACAAATAACCAAATTTTCCGCATTTTGGGTCGTTGTCACTAGGTAAAATGTATTATTATAATTGTAAGACCGAGGTCTCACAATGGGAGAAACCAAAGGAATGGATAGAGAGAGAACGGTATGCGATGATGGCATCGTAAAGTATAAAGATTTGTATAATATTTTGCTTTTCTTTATTTAGCAATTTAGCACGTGATCAGCATCGCGAAAAAGATTACCGTGACAAAGAGCGCGAGCGTGAGCGTGAGGAACGCTTTTCTAGATCAAGTAAGACCATTGAAAAAGTTACGTTTTGATATTTTAAAAGATGTAATTTGTGGTCATGTTTTTAGCCTACACAAAACATTCCAGTTCTCGTGGCAACTCTCGTTTAAGGTGGAATTATGATAACGACGCCGGTCCTCCCGGACATCGAAGGCGTTTGGATGGTATTTATTTATTATTATAAATTTTGCGAAATTAAAATGATTTTGTTTGGCATATCTTTAGGACGATTGACCGATAATGCCGATATGGATATAAGTCCGGGTGATTCCACGCCCACCTCTGAAGCCAGTTACTCGTTGACCGGTACGCCCACTACCCATGATACGATGGGTACTGTTGGTCAATCACACAACGACCAAACATTGCCATCAACTACGGTTGGTTTACCCAACGCTTTGCCTCGATTGGCTTCGCACCCTAACGCATCTTCAGTGTCCTCCGCAAATGTAACCGCCGCTACGGCAGCAGCTTCAATGCATTATTCGGCTTCCGTTATAGTGCCGCCGAGTGGTAGTAGTAGCAATAGTGGAGGAAGCGGCATAGCAGGTGCAACAATGTTACCTGCTACAGGCCTTGCTTCCGTCAATTTAACATCGGGGCAATCAGCCGGAGTTTTATCAAATAGTGGTGTGAGTGGTAGTCAACGGAAAATGGACTCTGTAACGGGGTTGCAATATCAATCTCATATAATGGCTGCGGGTTCGCCCATTGTAAGTGAGATATGAAAAATTAAATATCGTTGTTTAATTTAATGCTATTATTTGGATGATTTAGGCCTCCACAAACCAAGTGGATCATCATTTGAATTCCAATGCTCCAGGACCACCAAACAAACTTAGTTCTAAGGATCCCGCCTTAATGTTGCGCCAACAGCAAATGCATCACCACTTGAACACAGTTGATGGCCACATAATGCCAGGATGTGGAGGCGGTGGTGGTGGCTCTGGGCTTACAGAAAATATAAATCATGCCTCGACTGTTGGAGCTGTGAATTTAAGGTCTGTGGTAGCTTGAAATTTTAACATACCGTTCTTTAATTTACTTAATATTCTTCTTATCGCAGAGAAAACGCTTTAAATTCTCCTTTGTATAATTTAACTCATTCACATGGCATGTCACCCATGAGTTATGCCAAAAGTCCTTTAACGCATAATGCTGCGACAGCCTCTATGGCGGCGGTAACACATACCAATAGTCTGGGTAACATTGTAGCTGCCACAACTACCTCCGGTGGTGGTAGTAGCGTTGCTCCTTCATATGTCAGCAACAATCAATATGGTATCAAGACTGTCGATGGTGGTAGCAGTGCCAACAGTGCCGGCAGTAGTAGTAATCTTAATATTGCTCTGAATTCCCTTAGTAGTAATAGTGGCGTAGGTGGCGGTGGCATTGTCATGGGAAGTAATTCTGCTCTTTGTTCCTCATCAGCATTGAATGCATTACCCGGCCATACTGGCATTAATAATTCAAACAATTCAACTAACGTTAGCGGCGGTAACGCGTTGGGCATTTTACCCGGTGAAGGACCACCGACTCCTACACAGGAATTAGATATAAGTGCTAATTCATCATTAGATCAACAGCAGAGGAAATGTAAGTTAGTAAATGATTTAGTCATAATGTCTACTATGCTAGTGTACACTTGTTTAACTTCAACCTTCAATTTTATTAGTGGATAATACTGCTTCCGCTTCGTTAAGTACCCTGCAAAGTTGCGTTTCCAATTCCATACAAGCTGGAGCACGTTCACAAGGTCCGGAAATATCAACGAAACTTAGCAAGTATTTTAGAGCTGATTTAATAACACATGTCACTAATTGGGCAGCTGACCAATTGGAAAAACAGGCAAGTTTTCCAAAAAAAAAAAATCATGATTTTCATTCTCCGCACCGACTATGATTTTATACCTATCACCGAAGGATGAGAGATATATCCATCCTGTCAAAACGTTTGCAACAACCATAAGGAAGCTTCAAATACCCCACAAAATTTATATATTTTTGATCAGCATCGAATTCTGAATAGATTTAAGCATACCCGTCCGTGTAATGTCTGTTGTAAACTGTTCTTCTGGGCGCAAACATTCAGTCATCGTCTTAAAATTTGACAGAAACATTGGAAATTTTTGTACTGAGCTTAGTATTGAAACTGAGCCAAATTGCTCGAAGGACATGCCTACAGTACCACGCAAATTGAGAAACTTGTTTTGGTTTTTTGCTCATTATTCACAAACTACAAAAGATAAACCTAAAAAAATGTGAGCATATATATTCTATGGGTGATGCTATAGAACATATAAAAAAATGGAAAAAAATTCTGCCACGCCTATACAATTTTATGTGTCATAATTTCATTTCACTTTCCGCAACTACAGAAGTAAGCTTGAAAAACTCCGGAAAGAGTAGAAATTCTTGGCTAATTTCAAATTCGGAGTGCACTTAAGCGCGTCCGTGTGGCAAACGACGTAGTATCTATAAAATGGATATATCGAGTAGGAGTTTGCGAAATAATTTGAAAATGATTCAAAGTAATCACAGGACACGCCTACAACAAATGTAGCAAAAATTAAAACTTATAAACTACAATAGGTGCACGATATAAATTTCCACTTGTATTCTAAAAAACAGAAAAAATCGGCAACGCACGAGTGTGAAAATAGTTTTTTCTTTTTTTTCTTGTTAATAAGGATAACGGTGGTGGGTATAAAAGTTTCGGTCGCGGCCGAATGCAATTTTCTTATTTGTTTTGTGTTTTTTTTTTTTTTTTGGTTTTTTTTTTCTTTATTTTTAACGACTCCCTTAGGCCCAGAAATGTTCCGAAGAAACACATCTATATGGAGATTTACAATGTACAAAAGTTTCAGCTGAACTGAAGTGCGCAAGAAGTCTAGTTAGAATCACAGAAATAACCGCAACGTTGCAGGAACAAAAGTAAATTAAAAATTGCAATTTTTTACTAAAGCAATTCAATTAATCTTTCATTTTATAGGATTATGTATCTACGTCAGCAAATACGTCGAATAGAAGAATCAAAATCACAAAATTCATTCATGTCTGATGATCTTTAGCCAATAAAACATTGAAAAATAAATTTAAAGAAAACATGTTATGATACAATTGAGGAAAAAATTAAGTAATAAAAATTTGAAAGGCGGTCGGTTCCCCGAGGCAGATGATGAGAGTAAAAACTATTTTAATTTTAAATTAAGGAAAATTTTATGCAAGCAAATAGACAGGAAGCACCCACACATACACACACCTACACACACACACACACACACGCACACACATGAACACATACAAACACAAACAAACACATATACATATATATAAATACAAACTTTCGTCATTAACACAGAAATTAACTGGAAATGCATTAAATTTTAAATAAACTGTGGGGGAAGAAGAAAAAAGCCAAGAAGAAATGAAAAGGAAACTTATTACTGCATTAACAAGAAAGAAAAAAGGAACCATTACACTGAAAAGAAATTAAAAAAAAAAAAGGAAAAAATGAATTCATTACACTACGGTTATAAAATTATTAATAATTATCATAAAATAAAATATATACAAAATAAAATAAAGTAATAAAAATGAGAAAATGATAAGATATAGTATATATATATATATATATATATATATAGTTTATATATATATAGTTTATATATATATATATAGACTATAGACTAAAACAAGGACATATATTTAAATAAACATATTACGTAAAAGGAAGAAATCTTAAAAACGAAAAATCTCTGTTCTAATTAATAAAATGATAAAAATTTAGGCTTTAGATCTGTAAGCACTTTTTTTTTTTTTTTAAATTTATAGATGCCTTTAAGGGGCTTTTATTTAATGAAATCTATGGTGTTTTGCATAATCTGTTCGGTGGCTTCACGTAAAAGTTTTCCAAAAAAATTTCCGGGGAAAAAAATTGTAAAAGAAACTTTTTTTCTGTTGTTAAATAACTGTTTTATATATATATTTTTTTCATTTTAGACTTCATCTAATATATAATTCTGTATATATTTATCTATAAGCTAATTATAAAATACATATGTATCTAAACATCTGTGTACGTACGTGAATTTAGCAGTTTTATATAAATTGTCTGGCTTTTTGACGAGAAAAAAAAAAACAAAAAACAGAATCCTCTTAGAATATTTGTTTATTATTTAAAAAAGAAAAAATCGTGTTCCAAAATGAGCCGACAATTTAAATACATAATAATAAAACGCATTTTATATTATTATTCCTTTTCCTTTTTTTTATTTTTTTTTATTTGCTTATCTACAATGCTTTTAATTTATTATAAAAACTGTGACATTTAATGCAGGCTTCGGCTTGCCTATGTTCGTTTAGTTTAGAGAATGATTTCAGTTCATTTTGGAACACACTTCTGTATAATCAAATCAAATGTGAGCCCTTGTTCCCGCTGTAGATAGTAACCAAAAAGTAAGCATTATCTAAAGCACTTTAACCTAATCATAAAGATAAAGAAAATTTTTTAAACTATTATTATTTTTAATTTAAAAAATGCAGTAAAAACTTTCAAAAACAAAAATAGAAAAATAATTTTTCCTTGCAATTTTTCGTTTTATTTTATTTATTTATATATATATATATATATTTTTTTATTTTTTTTTTTTTGCAAGAAAAGGGATTCACCTTTTCTTAGGCTCTTTGCTTTTTAATCTTTTTTTTTTTTTTTGGTAGTTCTTTTGTTCTCAATAAAACAAAACGGCTGATGCTCAGATATATGTAATTAATTTTAATTTTTTTATTCAAATGTAAATGTTTTTAGCAATCCTTAATTAAAGTAATCGTGGATTGTGTCAATTAAAAAACCAGCGCAAAATAAATCAAAACTTCTGTCATCGTTTATTGTTCGCCTTACTTCAGTGCCAAATAGCAAGTATTACGTCTATGAGTTAAGACTGAGTTAAATCGAGTACATTTTCAAAGCAACATTTTTATATCCGATCCTTGTCGTAATCGTAACAAGCTAATGGCAAACGATGAAACGGCATGACCTTGAATAATGGTTGGCCGAGTAGAGAGCGAGAAGATCATCTTGAATGAAGATCAAAACTTTCGCAACATTTCGTTTAGAAATTGTTCTCGTATGCAATTTCGCCTACGACGTTTTACACTTGATGTTCAGCTATTCAGTTTATATACGATGTCTACAGTCGTAAAGTATTCCTGAGTGTCAGTTAGTCTTGATGATTTGTCGATTCGAATAAACAGCATGGGGGGAATAAAAGTTCGGCAAAGTAAAATGATTTCGAAAAATTAATTCCGACGAAAATATTCGCTGATGACGTTCTCCACATATGCATGTCGTGTAATATTTTGTAAGTTAGAAAGACTTTTCGGAAGCAAAATAGAAACTTGATTACTTCGAAAATATATGGTTTTTTTTCTTGTCCTTCTTCCATCTTCAATATATTCAATACTTATGTAGACCATATACGACTTTCCATGTTGCAGGCATTGGTGTACGGAAATACAACCACGAACGATATTTATCTGTCAAAATCTCGCTACGAAAACTTAGTTATTAAATGCTCCAAATAGCGTGGGTATCACTTTCTCTTTGTAATCGTTTGGAAAAATTCTCCATTTTGTAAATATGTTTGTGCCTTATAACTCACGATCTTTGTCAGACGATATCCAACTATAATTTTAATGCAAGAATGAATTTGCCCTTCATCAATTAAAACAAAAAAAAAAAAAAAACAACGCCATGAAGTGTATTTAAAACAAATCCAACGAAAAATATAATTTCTTCCATTGATAAATAGACGGTCACGCAATATTAAATTTGAGACACGAAAACCTATTATACCCAAGTGTTATTAAATTATATACTGGCGTAGGCTTCGGGCAGTTTAACAGCACGTTTCATTAACAAAAAAAAAACAAATAAGAAAAATAAATTTGGTCAGGACCGAATCTTTTGTACCCATCATCCCGCCTACTCCCAAAAAAAAAGATAAAAGAAGTAAAATAACGAAATTCCCATGCTCCTTAATATGGAGCGGGCGCAGTTGATTTCTTCTATTTTCAAAATAAAAGTTTTTGTCGTAGAGGCATGTGGGCGTTGTAGGTGTGCTCTTTGAAAAGTTTAGTTCAATTCGAAATTCTTTTGTTTTGTGCTATCTTCATTTTCGCTAACGGGAGAATGTACACCACAAATACTACAACGTTGCGCAAGCAGACAGATGGACAGACGAGCAGACGGACATGCTTAAGCGCATTCAAGGGTTGCGATTGGTCACAAATGTGTATACTTTATGGGGTTTTTAAAGTTTGTTTCTGTGCACTATAAAAGTATTGGAAAAATATTAAGGTTTGATACGCTATAATATTGGGTAGACATAGCCAATTTTTTCCAGGCAATGTTTCTGCCAAATTTGAAGTCGATAGGTTACCTTTTTGGTGGCCAGGAGAATGCTTGCAACAGACATTACACAGACGGACAGACGGACGTGCTTAAATCAATTTAAGATTTGATGCTGATCAAGAATGAAGATACTTTGTGGGGCCTCGGACGCTTCCTTCTGCCCGACAAAATCGTAATTATAAGCAAATTATTCCCAATATCGACATTTTGCATTGAATTTTGACTCCTTTCACCTGCTAGAACATTATCGCTCTAATAGGAACTCTTTGAATCGTTTCTCCTTTAAATTAACTCGTTTGCTAGCAATTTGCAAATAATCGATGATTAACAAAATTCTTGAAAAAGCTTATTAGTAGTGAAGAAATGGGCTGAAAGCGAGATAGAGAGGGGGCTTAAAAGATTATTTCAATGGTCTTGTCATTAAACAGTTAATTACTCATCTTTCGGCTTATCTACTATTAGTTTCGGTTTAAGGATCGATTGAATTTGTTGAATTTATTGAGTAGACAAGGGATCTCGATGAACAAATCAATGGTCGTGGGATCCAGTTTCAAGTGCGGCACAGTTTTCAATAAAGCTGATTGCCTTGGATGGTAGTGTTTTAAGATTTTAGTCTTCGAATTTATTTCTCTGGCTAAATTTATTTTAATAATGAAATTAATAATAATAAAAATATTTTTTCCAATATATTTTAAAGAAAATTGTGAACGATATTTTAAATCTCATGCGATATATTTTTTTCATCTAACTTTTAATACTTCTAGGGTATAGGATTACTTTTTAAGGAATATAAGCATTTAATTTTTATTCTCGACAATGCAGGTATACAGGTGGAAAATTAAAAGAAAAAAAGAAAGAACAAAAATAAATTTTGATAAATAAACAAAATATCGTAAATTAATTTTTTTTTTTTTTAATTAATATAATATATATAAAAAAAAAAAGATCTTAATTTCAACTAAACATAAATTAAGCTAAAATTTGTAGATTTATGCGTTAAACATTATCGTAGAATTGAAATGTTAAAAAAATTTGTTTTTATTAATTTTATAAACATTTTTAACGCTACTCTTTGATAGTAGAAAAATTTGATTAATTCGAAGAAGAAGAAAAAAAATTTTTTATTCTCTATATATAATCCAACATGCTAATGATCATTTCAAAGGCATCAGCTGCAGTAGATTCGATAGCTGCACTCGGCAATAAATAGCCATGGACGCCGTTATCCGCCAATTGTAACGTATAAGCAAACGGTATTCCCACCTCATAGGCGGCAAAGGCATCAGAGCAACCTTTGAAAATTTTCGTAAAAACATTTCAGCGAGATTTTTTAAAAAGAATTTTTTCAAATATTAAAAAAATTACCTGAACGATTCTCTATCAGATCGTTAGAGGTATCGATTTTATATCGGGATTTACTAAACTTTTTACGCAGCCCATCAATTCCCACCATAGCCACGTCAAGCATATCCTCTAAACGTTCGGTATTATAGCTGGCATTTATTTTAATGGGATAGCTAAGAATTTGCCCATAGGCTTGAAGCGATATAAACAACTGTAAAAATCTTAATTATTTTTTTTTTATTTATTTATTTAATTTTTTTTTAGTCGAAATATACTTTTATTTGAGAGCGATTTTCTAAAAGAAATTCAGCCATGGCTTTAGTTTCCGGTTCGGAGAAAGGCCCGGGACCGGCAAAAAATTCATTGCAGGGTGACTTTGAACTTCCTCTACGGCCCCACTGATAATGCCAATTGCGATCCAAATCAACGCCAAAGCATATTTTCTCTTTAACTTTTTTCTGTTTCAGCCAAGTCATTGCCGAATTTATAAGTCCAGTCGGTCGGGAAACATGAAGCGAACGTGATTTCTTCCAGAAACGATCATAATCATGACTATATACATAACTATCCGGATTCAGTACTGGCATTATATACCACGTAGTGTTGCGTATAAAACTTTGATCACCCAATACAGTAGAAGTCTCTGAAAGTAGAAAAGATTGGATTACGTAAATCAATCAGTCACATAAAATGAGAAAAAGAGAAAAAAAAAAATGCAAAGGAAACATGAAAATTATTTGGCATAAATGTGAAAAAAAAAGAAAAAAAAACAAACAAAAACAAGAAAAAAAGAAAAATGAATAAATCAATAAATGGAAATAAAATAAGTAAAAAACAAAGAAAAATATATATATGATATATATATATATATATATATGTATATAGAAATATTAATAATGAAATTTTAGGTAAAATTGTAAATTTATTCAGTTAAAATTCTAAATTGAAAAGTAAGAGAGAAAATTAAAAAAGAAATGGCATGTAGTCTGCGATCAGCACCTAGAGCAACGAAGACAATGTTGTGCGATCTTAGTGCTTGTAATTGTCAAAAATGTAGAAGGCGCCGGACTGAGCCAGAACCTTGGCAGAGTAAAGGCAAGAAGCTGGCCACACTAACAAATAAAGCCGCAAAAAAGTTGGCGCATTTGGCACAAAAGTCGCCATTCAGCGCAGAGCAGGAGGACGAGATCAAATGTACAGATTTAACTCACGTGCTCTTTGATATCATAGGAGCGATTTCGTAAGCATTTCAAAAAGAATAATAATTTATATCCAAATGTTGTTTAGTTTTTTTATTTTGAGCACAACTTTGTTTTGGATTTCGGCGAGTATTCATTTGAAAAAGCAGTTAGTTCAACTTTATTACGCTAAACGGTAACGATGCTTAAGCTGGTTCATCTTAAATTCATTTAAAAATTCTTTTCAAACGTTGTAGAAAAACTAAAGTGATTGTTTTGTCCGCTATTGCCGTTGTGGCTTCAGCTATTTTCGTGCACTATGCGCTAGTTAGCTTAAGTCATTTAAAGTCAAGGTTGCAAAAGAAACCACCTCCCTCTCCCATTAAGGCAGAGACATCGAAAACACGGCCGCGTTCTGCCCAACCAGCCCAACCGACGCAATCAGCTGCAAAATCAATTGCAAAATCACCGACTGAAAAATCTCCTGCAGAGAAATCGCAGCCAGCTGAAAAATCTCCTGCAGAAAAATCAAAGCCAACTCAAGCAGCACCATCACAACCGGCTAAGCCGTTAGAATCAAAACCAATATCAGCAAATGTAACGGCAGCTGCCAAAGCACCGGGAAAATCGAAAGTATGTAAAAAAACAGAAACGTCTCCGCCAACGTTTCTATACCTTCCAAAGCCGGAGAGTGTAGTGAAGAGACCGGCTGGCTTATTTCGAAGGAAGCCTCCCACGGTTGTCGCAACATCTTGTAAATCAGATCGCAATCGTCTTCGCGGCGGTCTTTGCAGGAATAATTGTCCGCCAGCAAAGAATGGAAGAAAGTATAAATTTTGTTCATTACTTGACACTTGCGACAAACGAAAAGTCGGAGGCGAGGAGAGAAGTGTGAATACCGAAGATAGGGCCACTAACACACCTATGTCAGATGAAGAGGGCCGAGCGATTTTTCAAACTTATCGCACCTACTCGTATCCAATGGAAATGAAATCACCTCCAAGTGCCATAGTTTATTTATACAATTGTATATTTCGTCGGATTTGTCCAGGCCCATCAGACACCTCTCCGGATGATTAATAATTAATAGGCAAATTCTCTGTTACTCTTAAAACTAATTTCAAAAAATATTGTTGTATATATTCTCCAAATATATATATATATATGTGTGTATATATGTATATATATATATATATGCATGTATATATGTATGCATAATTGCAAAACTAGAAAAATCAATTACTTCAATGAATTTCTGTTTTGAATCGCTAGAGAAAGAGTAAAGAGCAGAAGAAAAAAGATGCAAGTGCCCTGCGGCTAAACTTGGACGTCGACTATTCAATCTATCTCAAGCTATTAGAGCAATCTCCAAACCGTTATATATGAAAGTGGTATAAGTACTTATATCACAATGTATTGAGATATTTAAGGTTTGATATTTAAATTTAAGCTAAAAAACGTTGCAAACGTAAATCAATTTTCGTATTGTGCATCATTGAAATAAATCAAGAGGGTAATCGATTTCTATAGATGACAATGAATTATTTATACCGTTCTCATTGATAACGAATTGTAAAAAAAAAAAAAAATTTTTTTTTTTTTTTCAAATCTAACTTTTTTGTATTGTCGAGCTTGGCCGTTCCGAAATTGGAAACTTTTGAACATAAAAATTGATGGAAGCGAAGACCATGAATAGTTCGTATAATCTGCTAACATGGATGTGGAATATGAAAAGCCGATATATACACTATATAGATAAGGATCGAATGAAAATTTTTCAAAATCAATTTTTCAATCATTTAAAGGCACAGTAGATTTTCAATTCTATGCGTATATAAATTTTCTTCACTTAAAAAAAAATAAGAAGTAAAAAGGCTATAGTACCACGCGAGCCCCTACACCACTTCGATTAATGCAATTATTCAAAATAAGACCTTACATTGAAAAGCAGTGAAAAAGTGTCCCGATCCGAATCATTTTCAACAGTGTGAGTCTTTGGCCCAAAACACGCCACTGTACCAAATGTTATTAAAATATCTCAGATAACTGCGCGATCGGCAAGTTGAACACAAGAAAACAAGACGGACAGAAATGTCTTCTGAATCGACGTTGAGTCTATTTCAACTCCCTATGAGTGTTGCATACACAGCCTGCAGAATGGAAGCTAGCGCACTATTTACGCCCTGTAGATTTTGATAAAGCATCTTCGCTATAAGCCCCAAGAGTTTTTCAGAAGGCTACGAGTTATTGGAAAATTTAGCCCCCTTTTCACGATTTTGCCTTATTGTCGAAATGCAATTCCTTTTGATTAAATTAATAAAACTCATACGGTTTTTTCGCCCTCCACCACATGTGCTACAAGTTATAGGAACTTTCCGCGGGCTTATACAATACCTAGAAGAACTTGAGATAGACGCGCCTTTAGCCATCGATTCCAAACGTTTTCTGAGTCAATCTAAGCATGTCTGTCCGTCTATTGTCTGTCAACATGTCGTCGCTTTTCAAGACGCATCAGCTAGGAAAAGTAGCGCAACGTCTTTCTTAGGTAGGATTTTCTATTAGGGTGTCTCCCTGCTCGAATTACGGTTTTAATGGTCCGAAACTTTCGCCAGAACTATGATGCAATATATCGTGACGTCTTGTGCAACGTGTACTAAGAAAAAACATTCGATGCGGTAACGATTATCTTTCACTCTTATATATCTGTTAAGATTGCCGACATGATTTCCGTACGTCATGCCGCGGATAACTTTATGCAAGGCTTGAAATAAGTTTGTTTGTTTTTGGTTTTTTTTTTTATGACTTATTTTAAGAAGATAGTAAAAAATATTTCATTCAATGTATTGTCTGTCATATGTCTCGAAAAAATACATTTTTGATATCTTTCCGGTAAAAAGAAACAATTTCTGAATTTTTTAAAGCTATGCACGAAAGAAGAGAGAAAGGAAGGGATGCATGCCCTCTTTTCGACCGACAATAACTCATCCATTGAAATCCGAGTGTAGCGAAGAAGAAGGTGTGATATTCCGGTATTCAATACTGCTATCGTTTCCTGGACAAGTTTACGGCCGAACGTCATCATGCTTCTTTTCAGTATTTCGTCTCACTTCTAAAACACACTTACTTTCGACTTGGTTTATTATTATTTGGTCTCTTTTAAAATTTTGTAAAATAAAAAAAAAAAATAACAGAAAAATTTTCAAAAAAAAAAAACAACATTTCCTTCCCTAGCGAAAATTGTGAAAAGCAAAACAGAAAACGTAACAGTAAAAAGAGACAAAAATTTTTCTCAAACATAAAATTAACAGAAGAAAGAAATTCGCAAATTTTTGCAAAAAAAAAAAAAAACAACAACAAAATAAAACAAAGGAACTTCGACAAGCATGAACATTTCAAATCAGTGAAAACATTATATGAAAAAGTTATGGAAATGTCCAAACTGAACAGCACCAAGAAACCTTTGCGTTATGACACTGTTTGTGGTTGTCAAAAATGTAAGCGGCAACGCAGTGAGACCGACGCACAAAGGATAAAATTGCGAAAACCTTCGCCTCCATTCCCTGCAAAATCGGATTCCTCGTTAAAGATGACGTTCAGTTTGAAAAAGCCACGTGTGCCCGATCTTATTATAAGTACCACTGATGCCAGTTTATGGAATTTATTTAATGTTTTCTTCGATGTTATCGCCGGGCTGGCGTAAGTATTCGTATATCAAGCGAGGAAAGGAAATTCTTTTGTTTTTTGTTTTTTTTTTTTGAAAATTTGCAGTTATTTCCTTATGATCACATCTGTGTTTTTCATCCTGGCAAGTGTTTATTTTAAAAAAGTTTTACTTGACTTTTTCTACGCTACACGGTAATCTGGTCTGCGGTGTTGCATTGTCTTGTTTCATGGCTAAAGGAAAATTTGTTTTTTTTATATTTCAGCAAAACTCAAACGTTGGTTTTATTAATAATAGCAATAATAACGTTAACCTTTTGGATTCAGCTGGCCGTCACGAAAATGGGTAGAGTACCACAACCGGCAAAATTGTCAAAGAAAATAGCTGTTGAGTCGAAACCAAATACAATTAAGACAACAACACGTTATTCATCAACTGAAACAACGGGAGGATCATCCGTTGATTCAAAATCAACCGTTACACTAACTACTAAGAAAAAAAGTGAGAAAACGCAAACAGAAAAAGTAACGTCTTCTCCATGGAAACTATTCACAAAGGCAAGTACATTTAAGTTGCCGTCAGTTGCGGTACCGAAAGTTCAATCTTTGGCCGCAAAATCAACGCAAACGCCGAACTTTAAAAAGGAAGCACCGGAAATCACTCTCAATGGAAACTCGAATAAGTTAATTTTCAATCCGTTTAAAGTTAAGCCTCATTCCAAGACACGTCGCACGTCGGAGAATAATGGAAACACGTGTACAGAGCAACGAAAAGCTTTCGGCATCGATACACTGTGCAAAGCAGTAAAGGCTGCCAACTTAGCTGATCAGGAAGACGAGGAGGGCTTAGAAATTTTCAAAACCTATAAAAAACATTCATATGCATTGGATATGAAAACGCCTCCAGCTATCTTGGTTTATCTACGAAACTATATAACAGAACGCGTTTGTGTGGGCCTAAAGGACAGAAGTAAAACCAGCGAAAGCAAAGTTCACAAATAATTTCATACAAATAATTATTGTAAAGTAAAATAGAAAAAGGAAGCAAAAGAACAACAACAAAAAAATTATTAAAAAAAAAAAAAATTCTTTTATTCTCAAAGACATGCTCGTCACTATGAATAGAAGATACCCTACACCACTTCGCATAGTATAGCGTTTTAATCGTACTCGAAGCATTACACGACGTGATCCAAATTTTGCAAACGTAACTTGTCTCCCGAAAATGGCATCATTTGTTAGTTTCCGGCATAAAAAAACTAGAAATTAGACTCTTTCTTGGCAAGCAGTCTGTTACAGCTTCTGTGGACCTGTTTTCATCTATTATAATATTAAAAATTAAATCACTTTTATGAAGGCCTCACTATATCTGAGAAATCATTTATGGAGATCCACTTCGTTCGCCCACTTAGTTCGTGTGTCTAATTAGAGCAACATCGTCATAGCTCACTAACAGTTAGGCTTTTTTGGCATATAGGGCTTTGCATTTCTCGAGAATCTTTATATGCGGTGGTAACGAAAAAATAGACGTACGTCCTTCAAATTCACTAGGGTTGATTTCTTTATCAATTTCCAATTATGAACCAATTTTCATCATGATATATATATCTAGATACCATGCAAAGATTGACTTTTCGTAGCAATGACTTTTCAACGAATTTTCAAAAGCCAGACAAAAAGCTTGTCTGTCTATCTACCTGGCCAATGTCTGTCCATACGTCTTGCGTTCAACCCACAGGACAGAATTTTTGAGATAATTTCATGACATTTAATACACTGACGTGTTTTTTGGCCCAAGAACGAACGCTGTTGACAGTAGTTCGGATTGGACTACTTTGCCGACCGTTTGCCACGTAACGCCTCATTTTGATGATTCGATATATGAAAAATTAATGTAAATTTCAGAATTTAGCGACCAAAATCGCTTAATTCATTCTACCTAGCATTCTAACTTGGTGTGCAAAATTTCTATCGGATGGGGCACTTATTTGAATCCCCGACACTCAATCTTCATATGGTAAAAAAATCTAATTTTCAATATTTCTTGATAAAAATGCATTCATAATAACAATGTGACATAAAACTCAACCCCAGCAAATTTGGATCCCGTGTTGGATCTCAACCCTTATTAACGTTGCGATGAAAAGTAAACCTTCATATGCTAAAAACATCTAATATTTAATATTTTATGATGAAAATTGGTTCTTAGGGATTTGGATCCGGAAGGAATTTGGATCACAAAGATCTATTCTGTAGACCGCACCATATGTAGCGGTTCTCATAAAAGCGATCCTTTCGATGGCGACAAAGTCTAATTTGTGCTTTGTTATGACGGGAGCAAATGGAAAATCAAAAATCTTTTAAGTTTGAATATCGTCCCATATGAGGGCTTCCACGAACATTTATGCGTTTGCATAAAATTAATGAACAATTATTGGTGCCAGCGTATGCCCTCTCAACAGGATCAAAGGCCAGAATAGTGAATGTCTATGGACAAGCTCTATATCAGACATTAGATAATATCGCTAGTCTTTCTTAGTTCAAACTAAACGGGCGCCTTATATCTTTGAATTCGTCCAAGTCGAGTAACTTAAAAATAAAAAAAAATGCAACTAATATAGGGCTCGTGGGGAATATCCGAAATATTTGATAAGATTTTGTTGAGGTTTGGAATGAAAACCGTTTTGATTAGCTAATCATTGAAACGCCTACAATTAATAAGAAACAAATTAAAACAGAATAATGGGTCACGGTCCAGCAATCAATACTCTATACGAAACTGCAGTTATTCATATAACAAATTCTCAAAATAGGGCTTATGTGAGAAGTAGTCGAAAAAGTGCTCCGATCCGAATCATTTTCGTTAGTGTGAGTATTTGGGACAAAACACGGCAGTGTACCAAATTTCATCAAAATATCAGCAATAAGGCACATGGACAGACATCAGACGCACAAACGGACAGACAAGCTTAGATCGATTCAAAAAGTGTTTCCGAATCAATCGATGTAATGAACGGTGCGTCCGTTATTTACATTCCTATAAACTTAATATTGCACATCCTTATAACGCAAGTGGCGTAGGGTATGAAAAGATGAAACATTAACTAATCAAAATTCAGTCTCTTAGTGGTATTAAATTAATTTCTTCTTCTTTTTTTCGATCGAAAAATTCAATACCTTATGGTTTGGAAACATGTTTCTAGAGAGTTGTTTTTTTTCAAAGTCAAACCGTTATAGAAACTTTTTCAAATAAATTTATAGGCAACAATTTCAGAAGTAAGTAAACAACTTTCCCACATATATAATTTATTGGTTTTTTTTTTTTTATTATTTTTTCTCAACCGACTAGAGCAGCACGTACGCGTGCGGTCGTAAATTTTTGTCCAAAATTTACATTAATCCGTTCTGGTCAGACAGTCTTCACTTCTTTCGGACAAAATTTAGAAAAAAGAAAAAAAAAATTTTTAGACATTTTTTTAGCGAAAAAAAAACAAAAAAATTGAAAAAATTCTTGTAGAAAAATTTGAAAAAAAAAAAAATTCTATATGTATACGTAATTGAAAATTTTACATAAAAATAGAAAAAAATTAAAAAAAAAATAAAAAAAAAATTTTAAAATAAATAAAAGTCAATAAAAATGGAAGGAAGCGCTAGGAAAATGAGAAAAAGAATGTTATGCGACCTTAGTTGTTGTTCCTGTCAAAAATGTAAAAGATATCGTGACAATGACAAAGACTCTGGTGTTGCGATTAACTTTGAGCGTTGGAACGCTTGCTCGCGATCTAATCAGCCGTCGGAAGATATGCATTGGAACCCAGCGCATTCAGATGATAAGCCTTGGAGGCAACCGCAATCAGGCGATAGGCTTTGGAGCCAAATGCATTCAGATGATAGGCCTTGGAGGCAATCGCAATCAGATGATAAGCAATGGAGTCCGTCGCAATCAGATGATAGATCGAAATTTCAAATTCGGAAAGGAACAATGGATGTTAATCTACCTGTCGACGCCCAAACGAAAGCAAATGGAAGAAAACCATTCGAAGCGGATAACCCTTTACCGGAACCAGATTTGTCTAATTTGCCTATTGCACCTAATCCAAATTTCATGCCAACAGTGCAGAGCATCGCGAGAGGTTCAATTAGGTCGAATCTACCAAATTTTATAAAAAACTCGATAAATACTATAAAAGCTATTGACTCGAAAGAATCTACGTTCGTGCCGTCACTGTTAAAAAAGCTAAACGCGAATGATGTATCAAGAGGTGGTGAATCGCAAAATACCTCCTTTTGTGGCATCCTCTGTGATACGGTCAGAGCAATGGCGTAAGTGAGAAAAACAAACCACAAAAAAAAGATTAATTTTTAAAATTTTTGTGTTTATCTTATGGCACTTTTTCAGTTTCTTCCTTATGTTGACGCTTATTTTTTGGCTTTCCGCCGCGCTTTATTTGAAGGATCTTTTGGTTAGGCTTTTTTATGCCAAACGGTAAAATGCCTCCAAATATATTCCTTTAAGCTAATTCGACACAAAAAGTTTCCTCTCTCTTTGACGATTTCAGAACAACACAACTAATTGTCTTATCTTTGGTACTTCTGCTTACGTTAAACCTTTGCTTTCAAGTTATGATGCGTAAAAGGACTAAGAGTGCGTCAGCGATAAGAGCGTCCCAAAAGGTTAAACAGACATCGTCGTGTAAAGATAAAACGTCGCCTAAAACGGCAAAGCCGCGCGCATCATCCGATGTACCGACTCAACCGTTTTCACCATGCAATTTTTTGAAAAGAAATCTACCAAGACAAACTGGTGGTGCTTGTCCAGAAAAGAAAGAGGAAGAGAAAAAGTCGACTTCATTTCTTAGTTACCTGAGAGGACCGCGTTGCAGAACAAATTGTCCACCTGGTGCACCGAAAACGTACAGCTTTTGTGCTAAATTTGCCGAAAATTGTCCGCAACGGCAAGCTAAAAAACATCGCCGATATAAGAAAGCGACCAAAGCGGTGAATACACCGATGACAGATTGCCAGGGTAAAGAGATTTACAAAATTTATGAAAAACACTCATATCCATTGGATATGAAATTTCCACCTGCTCCGTTCATTTATATAAGAGATTGTATATTTAGGCGTATGTGTCCGCGCTCGCCTGAAGAAGCCGAAAGAGAAGACTGTGGTTAATGCCAATAAACCTTCGGTTATTGTCAGCCTAATAACTTCCCGTTATTAATTTGATAATAATTTATCCTTAGCGCATCAATAGAAAATTTTTATAGCACGCAGGAAAGGTACAAAAATAATTTGAATATAACTGAACTGCTTCTTGCAAAAGTCTCGGCTTACTTTAACTTTATACGATATTGTAAAAGCCTTGAAACATCTTCCATAAGAAAACCTTTCCTCTCTCATATAAATAGAAAATAAAAAGAAAAAAAGAAACTGAAAAACTTATTACCAAACACGTAATGGATTTTTTTTAATTCAACCAATTATAAGCTTTTTGTTTCAAGGTTGATCCCCGCATCCTTCTCCTCTCATATTATTTTCCGCAATACATTATCGCGTAGTAGGTAAGGACTGAACAGATTTAATAGCGATTAGATCGCGCATTTTTTTCATTCACTTAAAGCTTAGGTAAAAAGCTGAACGTTATCGTCGCAAATCGATAGTTCTGCTATTGCTTACCATTGCTATCGAGCCATTTCTCAATATTTCTGGCAATGCGTACGAGTCCTACGCTAAAATCTATGTCGCGCTTATTTTTCTTGCGACTTAATTTCTTACTTGTTGACAAAACAATTTCGATAATTTGCATACATTGTCGAACTCTGCACCATTTAAATGATAAAATGTGATAAATAACGAGCTCGGAAAGGAAACTCGGTCACGACATATCTACCGAAGAAAGCAAATTAAGAAAAAAAGGGAATACACTTTATTAACTAGTGAACTGTGTATGATGAATACATGCGTTATTGAAAAAGAACAAAAAAATAGTGCAAAATTGTGTACTGATCCGTCCATGCGTCCTTGTCGGATTTTCTCATAATATTTTATCATCATGAATGGGTGTTTGCCATAATAGTGTATTTTCGCATGTGTGCATGTCATTTTGTCAAGTTCTTTCGTTTCAACCTAACTTCATATGGCATACACTCTGTGTGTGACGAGTATGCTCGTCGCTCGCTAAATTTTTGAAACGCAATTTAAAGACACATTCCCCAAATCGGTCGACGCACAAGAGTTTTCAATATTTTCGGAAAGAAGTAAAATTGTATTTGAAGAAAGTGTTCCCGACTGGCGAAGATTTGTTAACTTGATTCTAACTTCTTTTTAACGCTTTGTCTAATGACTTGGTTCAATTCAAAATTCAAATATTATATTTTACGAGCTTTTTTTCTTCACTGATACCTTAAGGAGGCGAGAACAGTATTCGCTTTTGAAGCGAATAGTAATCTTCACGATTTGTTCGCAATAGAATCAACGAAATTAATGCTAATAGATATAGAGAAGTATTCGGATACCAAACACAAAGTTCATGCGCTATTAGCGAAGTCGTTATTAAATTTTTGATCACTTATTTGACGACAAAGCTCATCATACTATGCGTGTGAATATAGTGATTAAGGCATAGTTTCTAAAACTATGCAAAATTGCTCGTCTTATTCAACCTTATTGCAGTTACCGATATCGATATCGAGCTGTCGAGCTATAGATTATCGAAACGCCATCCCCGTGATTGCGGATTATCGCCATACAAATTTAGTAGCGCCGAAATTTTTCAATAAATTCGTAGCCAGCTAAAGAAGTAAGAAAACTACAGTCGTGCGCGGCCGAGCTCTCTATACTCGGCACCTTTTCCTTTTAAAATATGAGAAAAAAAAAAAAACGAAGACGAAGGCGAAGATGAATAAAACGATACTTCCCTACTCGATAGTATTGAGTGAGCTTGGCCAGTTTTTTCCACGGACATGATAACATGCTCGGAAACTTTTATCGTTGCATCCTGTGTGTCTTTTCAGTTCATGTTGCACTGCAGGCGAGCTTTGTGCGATTCATTTCAATATCATTACGAAATTTGAAGCCGATGCTACAAGCACACAGGCAGACAAATTGACAGACTAGATCGATTCAGAATTTATTGACTAATCAAGAAGTTTCCTGAGGTATCTCCTTCCTTCCCCTTACTTTTTTTAATAACATAATTGCAAGACTATTACATAAAAGTCTGTGAAGGAGGGGAGATTTTTCGCTTTCTATCGATCGACTGAATTTTTTGCGTTCATCTCAGAATCACTAACGCTGAACTTCTGAATGTTCGGAACCGAAAGATAAATCTAACAGAATATCTATACTGCTTTGTACGCAAAAGGAGGAATTTAATGTTAAATTTTGCGGCCATTTCGATAGGACGCACACGAATGCTTCCGCATGACGAAAGGAAATATGTTCTTCTCGTTGATCAGGAAATAGTGATATAGGGTAATAGTGAAAGAATAATTCGAACTTACTGTTGGTTTTCATGATTTTTAAGAGCTCGTTAATAATCCAGGTTGCTGTTGCCGGACCAATCCATTCTAAGCCGTGTGTTCCCGCTTCTATGAAGACAGCATTCGCTACACCTGGTCGTTTCTTGTGCGATAATTTTGTTTTTTGTAGCGTCTGTTCCGCCGCATTGTTAGCGGCTGTCACTTCTTTGCTTTCAATTTTAACGACAACCAATGGACGACCTTCATACGAACGGCCAATATGCAGTAAATCAACAAGCTGAGGATAGCGTAAACGCATGTTTTCGGTATATTTGATTATGTCTTCGTAACCATAATATTTACGCCATGACATCGGCGTTACAGGAGGAAGTTTGGTAGCATGCTTTTTCAAATTCTTTGTACTTTGAGAATAATAGGAATCCTCTTTGGTCTTTTCGTAGGCTATAGCTTTGCCTACATCGAATATTAAAACTTCATGATCGATCGATTCAAAAGTTAAAGAACCTTGAAAATTTACCAACATACGAGGCGGGACTAAGACATCCGTTAGACCTCTACACACGTGAAGAAAAAAAAAGAAAGAAAGAAAAACGAAGAAAAAAAGTAAATATCATCTCATCACAATGCGATATATAAACATATGGGCATACCTTAAGCTTGGTCCCTTTAGCCATTGCAATTTAATTCCTTCATCACTTCTCTTATAATCTTCCAATATTTTGACTTGACTATCGTCTTGAGGTTTTAAACGCCATATCTGATATTTGTCATAAGTGATTTTATGTGGAATCTCCGGATCCTCAGTAGTTATGCGATTGATAGCATCGGCCGTAGGATTATGCGTTGTCGTTGCATTATTTAACATATGATTCGTTAGTATGCCAATCCAATTTTGTGGATTTCTCATAGGATCGACTATCGTTAATATAGGTACTTGCGGTATTTGTGTGGTAGTCGATGTCGTTGTTGTTGGCCTTCTTCGACTCCCTTTGACTTTAGTATCACCAAACCAGCTACTGAACCATTCTAGATTACAAACAACAGTATCTCTACTAAGCCATATAAGTACGAATATGTAACATTGTGGTGGTAATTTATGCATTAAATTGTTAATATTGCTGTCAGCCTTGGGTGACTAAAATGTAGAAAGCGTAACCTTTCGCTAATCTCTGCACATATAATCGCTAGATACACGTGCAATTTTACCTCATTTCATTAGAAAATGTTACACTCTACTAAACGAAATTCTTTTTAAGTTCATACATAACGTACATGTATCAATGCCATCGAAAAAGGGAAATTCTTCCAACTTTAAAACAATAGCAATGTTTTCTATCAGCTTGGAAAGAAAGTAGTTTATGCTTTTTAGAGTAAAACAAAAAATGATTTTCTTTTTTTATTTACAGAGAAAAAATGAAATGAATTATGCATTTTCTGCGCTATTTGATAGTCAGTCACCTTTCCAATAACTTGTTGATTTCGCACTTAAAAGTATTGTGGCTTTTATAAGCAAAACATATTAAGCTTAACCCGATTTGAAGTTATCGTTACTACTCGATAGTTTCATCAGATAATACGTTTTAAAAACTTTAAATAGTTCATATGACGTGAGAGCACTGAATCCTTACTCTCAGGATAAGAAACAGTTTGTCTGTCGATTAAACTTCAATCATTTTGCACATGTAGAGAACGATTCATTTACGATTCGATAATCCCGATCTTATTTTTTAGCCTACTTCGGTGATCTGGTTCTTTGAACACTGAATCCTTACTCTTAGGATAAGAAAGAGATTACCTGTCGATTAAATTCCAATCATTTTGCATATGCAGAGAACGATTCATTTACGATTCGATAATCCCGATCTTATTTTTTAGCCTACTTCGGTGATCTGGTTCTTTCAACACTGAATCCTTACTCTTAGAATAAGAAAGAGATTACCGGAAATGATTCATTTCTTGATTCAATAACCTTGATCTTATTTTTTAGCCTACTTCGGTGATCTGGTTCTTTCAACACTGAATCCTTACTCTTAGGATAAGAAAGAGATTACCCTTCGATTAAACTGCAATGATCTTTCACATGCAGAAAACGATTCATGTCCTGATTCGATAATCCTGATCTTATTTTTTCGCCTGCTTCGCTGATCTGGTTCTTTCAACATTCGATTATCTCTTGGTCATATGATTTTTCAGAAATTTATGTTTATTTGATAAAGAATACATCAAAAAAATTCATCGTTGAGTTCTGAACACTTTTTGCGTGACAGTCGCGCACAAAGAATCTTACCTCAAATATTTGCTTATGAGAACCTGACCCGAGATGACCCTATTATTATCCTATTAGAATAAAAGTTCATTGCATTGTCGTAGATTGTATATGGGTGGTGTCGAACACACCGTACAACCAAATTTCAGATCGGGTGGCATCTTACCAGTAAGTGCTCAGTGTATGTATGTGTATAAGATGTGTTCAAAGGGAAGGGACATTTTGTTCCCAAACAGTACATTGTAATGGCTTCACTTCTTGCATTGTGTGAAAAAGGGGTTAGGATGCAGCTGTGACTTCGACGAAGTTGAGCATTTCAAACTCGCAGCATCTGAAGACGGATTATGACTGCGGTTTAAAGAAAAAGACGAACGGATTTTGTGAATGAGACGATCTCTTTTACCGCTTGCAATCCTTAGAATCTCTTACTTACAATCAAAGCCCACGTGCGCCATCGAAAGGTAAGTGCAAGCGAAAAATGCAACAGCAAAATACGGGCAGTGAATATGAAGAAAATTCTATGGGATCCGTGAAAGGCAGGGAAATTTCCAAACGAAGCATGAAAACTTGCAACTGAATATAAAGGCTGTGATGGTGGTGACAACAAATCGCAGGGCGTATGCAAACGCCATGAACATTTCTTTGAAACAACTAAGATGGAAGCGAAACTTGAATACCAATCTGACGTAAAATGTACGTAAAAAGAAAATGCAGGGAACTCTACATATTCAGCAGAGTATGCAAAGAAAAACATGGGAGTTTCTTAACTCAAATCTTAAGTGAAATCGGAAATGCTGGCTGCACAACGTCTGCCTGTAAGCGTACTCGAAATCTTAGTCGAAACTGAACGTTGGGGTAAGGAAATCTCCTTAAAAGGAGAAAGGAATGCGGAACAGTATTCATCAATATCGCTCACTCCGTTAAGAGAAAAAACTTAGAATTATTCCGACTTGTTCTGGATCCATGGAGTCTGTTAAGCGAATGGACTTTGGGCGACTCGTTAAGCAGCTAAAGTCATTGGTCAAATAGAAATAAAAATTGTTGTAGGTTTACTTTCACTTCGACATTTTGATCGGCTTTGATGAACAATGTTCCACTTTTTCTCTTTTTTCGGACAACTTTTCATTCGCCTGATATTCAGTTTCGACTAAGGTTTCTGGTGCAAATGCGGTTTGCGTGTAAGTCCACCCGTTACTGGCCTTTCTATAAATATGCCAGTGATCGTACACAAATATATGCGTTGATGACGATTAAAAGAATTACGGCCCGTGAAATGATAGACGACACAAAGATCGTACTTGAGTCCAAAAATAAAACATTAAATGTTTGCTACAAATGAAATTTTGAAATGTTCCATTAAAAATTTCAAACTTCTCTTAACTCAATAAATTTGCTTCGCGGAGATAGAAATATATCTATGACTGAATTTTGATATATCTTTAAAACTGTTTGAAATCGCGTTATTGTTGTCCCTATAAAATGTATCGCAAATGTTACAATTTAAGGTAACAACGAGCTCTTCTCGCTGTGAATACAAATTTCACAAAAAAAATATTTGGACTCAATGAGAGTTCCTTATGGAATCAATCCTGGTTGAAAATCGACGATAGGAGCCTTGTGTGCCTTGTTCTCATTTTAAAAGACGGCTTTAAGTGTTGATTAATTGTTATTCTTCTTCCTTTTTTTTGTGAAAGTTACACTGTTCAGGAAGGTAGTCTCCGCGTTTAAATTCTGCACCTGATGTGATTGCTTAATCGAACGCGATCCGTAGTCCGATCGGGTAATTTACAGGTGATTTCCGGCACTCCCCGCTTGCAAGACAATCCTGCAAGAGAGAAGGCCTACATCGAGGCCAGATATAGAACCGGTACAGAGATAGGGGCAGTATAGTCCGAAATTTCTCCTCCGGATAGAAGTGTATATTAATTATTTAATGTCCCCGCATTTGAGTATAACCATAGCCATCACGAGTAATCTTCGAAGGCTTCACACGACGTTTCCACGGTAACATCTTGCAGCGCTGTCAGTCGTGCTTTGTAATAAAAAGGCATATGTAGTATTAGAGTGAGTGGCCATACTGATCTCCCTGGACCACATAGTTTTGTTCTGTAACGCTTTACGGTTATCGGCACTGGCGCTTCGATTTTTAATGCGCAAGAAGCTGATATCAATCCAGCATACTCTAGGCACCAACTCATGCTACGATCTTCCTTAGCAATAACGCACGGGCCTGTTTCTTAAGTCGTGGCCCTTAGAAGCGAAGTCTGTTAGCAGACGACTCCTGACACCCTCGACGATTTCTCCAAAGCGGGGTTCCTGTCGCCGCGAACGTTATTCAGACAATTAAAAAAAAGTTCTTTTTATTATTACGTTTATTATAATCTGGTTTGGCTTGTCATGATATTGTGGGCCTTCAGTATGAAGCAATTCGTCCCCTTATAGCCAAACTGGTTCAGGAAATGTTTGCGCCGTCAAAGTGGAAGGTTTTATCTTCTTCGATGTTATTACCAGATATTGCTGCTTCCGTTTAACATGGATTTCAATAGACGACTTATTGTCTCTTCGAGCGGTGCATTCCCATGATAATGTCCTAATTTCGGTTATATTGCAGGTAGCCTTAAATAACCCAGTTTTTCTTTCGCGTTTGGCGGACAATATTTTTAATAGTAGGTGCAAAAGCACTTCATTACAATGAAGCCTTAGCCTGTCAGAAAGAAAAAAAAAAGACGGCGCAAGTAATCTCATGCATGCAGTACAATGTGATACGACATTTGCGATAAATCTTCCCTCTTTCTTGCGGCCATGTCAGCTGAATGTGACATCCTTCTCATTTTTCTTAGTTGGTTAGAGGTTTAAAGAAATTTTAATGAAAAATTTTTAAGACAAAAGCCGTCGACAATCATTTCGGGATTGCTTTCTTTTAACTTGAAAGGAAAACAAAAAGAAAAAAGCAATTGTTTTTATTGCTTTTGAAATCTCAATAGAATATTAAAACGTGTGTATTGACTTTTTTTTTATGATTGGCATCGTGCAGCAAATCGTACATACCTAGATGATAATCACACAATATGTATATAAAGATAATTAACGCATAAATAACAAGTAAGGTAGGAAGGAATTGTATTTGCATTGAACCGACTTGTAGACACCCATCACTCATCTCAGATGGATAACGTAAAACGTAAATTGCGAAATCATTATTTCAACTATTTGTAAGTTCAGGTTCGGGTCGTATCGATATTTATCGCAGACTACACTGTTAGTAATAAAACTTTGTTGCGATTTTTGAGGTTTTTTTATAAAATTTTCCAAATTTTATTAACCATATTGGGCAAGCGAGTCATCGGTGAGTATAGATTGGTTGGCTGTTCATCAACTTCCAATAATAGAGATAAAGGACCGACGGACATGTAGAGGCGTATGACTAAATGAGCTGTTGAAGCAAGATGTACATATGATTTGATGAAGTATTTGCATATGTTACCAAGAGAACAACGAGATTAGTATGCCTTCATCGTTTCGATATTGGATATTATAGCAATAATTATAGCAATAGAAAAATTAAATATAATTGTTTTCATGTAAGGCTATTATTATTAAAGATAAAGATTTACTTTTTTTTTTCCTTTTTTTTCATTTCTAAGTAATTCTTAATAGTTTTTCCGCTCTATCTGTTTTCTATTAGCTTTCTATTTTCTATTATTGAAAGAATATAAAAGAAAAGGAAATTCACTTAATTAAAACTTACTTTCATAATCATCATAATCATCTTCCGATTTACTGCCACCAAATTTAAGCCAAGACGGTAGCCAACTGCTTGAAGTTTTACTAGGTTTACGTTTATTAGGCGCAGTAGTAGTGCTACCGATTTTTTTATTACGACGATTAAAACTAAACCAAGAACTGAACCAATTGCCGAATGAATTATCTTCAATATCATCATCATCTCCATAATCGGAATCTTCATCTTCATAGTAGTCGTCATTACTTTGCTGTTTTAAGGTGTTATGGTATGATATATAATGCGAAGAGCCGGCCGTGTTATCTTTATTACGTTTCGGCGATATGTTGTCCAAAATGTTAGACATAACCATTTGCACGGGATAGAAAAGCAAACGTAAGAAACCGCTTATATTTGAAGTCAAGGAAGTGCTGGGAAATTCATCATCATCGTCGTCGTCATCATCATCGTAGTAATCACCACGAGATGGTCGTCGTCGTATACGTTTCTTAATCGATGATGATGATGATGATGATGGACTCTTGGTATTAATACGAGTAGGGGATACGATGTACTCGCTATAAGGCGGCTTAACTATCTGAGAATCGGTAACATTAACTTTTTCATTAGTTTCAGTATAATCTTCAATTGTCGCAGAAGCTGTGTGTGAGTCCTCTATCGAATACTCAGTATAATAATCTGGATTCTTGTCTTCTTCATATTCTTCGTGATCGTTTTCGAAATAATCGTCGGACTCGTAATCCGAATAATCAGCTTCTAATTGATTTCTTCTATTATCTTTAAGTCGAATCACTTCCGAACGAGCAGTTGTTATGCTGTCGGATCGATTGCCCAAACGCTTAAACTCGTTGCGATCAATAATTTTTCTTTTCAATTTCTTCTTCTTCACTTTTTTATGCTTCGAAGTGTGTTCCGATGTATTTTGATTGATAAACGCAGTTTGATTTTCGAGATTTCGTAAAGAAATTGAACCTTTGGGGAAATTCTCTTCATCATCGACAGATCTTTTTCTTTTTAACTTAAGTTCAGTTTCAATTACTTTGCCGAACTTTAGTTTTAAATTTCCAACGTTTGGAAATATTGTTGTGAACTTGCCTTCGGATTGATTCATTTTTGCTTTTGCTTTTCCCCTCATTATACTTTCCAGAGCATTTTTATATTCACTTTGCATAAAAACTCGATTGTAATCAACTTTCGAAAAATTTGCAGAACCTTTCTGGGCAGGGTCAGCATTGTTTGTTTGTGTTCGATTTGTGCTTAAGTAAATTTTCAAATACTTTTTGACTCTTTCATCCTCTAGGCCATGACGATGACTCGAATACGATTTGCTGTGACCTTGCATCGAATTATAAAAGTGTTCAGGAAGATCTTTAGATTTGGTTTGGTCCGCTTTGAAATCTCTTTTTAAACTTTTGATTAATTGGTAATTTTTCAACGGTTTAAGTTCTTTTACAGATCTTTTTCTAATTTTGGATTTAAAATTCAATTTATCAGATATCTCCTGTCTATTCAAGGTCATATAACCTTTAATTGACGTAAGAGGAGTCTTTGAGTACGCTGTAGATTCGATGATGGCGTCAGTGACGGGCTTTTCCAGCTGAGTCGATAATTTGCTAATTTCGCTTACTGTCTTAACAGGCGAATATGTAGAATCAAATACTATTGCGTTTAAGGCATTTGCTGGCTTTAAAGGCTTTCTGCCGGGAGGTTTGAATTTTTTCAAGTTTTTCCGTATTTTGCTCAACGATTGCTTCCTTTGTATCAGCGGCTTTTTCATCTCACTTCTGATAGCCCCATTATCGTTTACTGTTAGCTGAGATTTCACTATAACATCAGCCGGCTTAAATAAACGTATAATCGATGGCTTTGTATTTGCATTGCCGGAAGCTTCCAGAAACACATTACCATGACATTGTTTTAATAGCGTTTGCTTTAATAATAACAGATCGTTGTCATATTGTTCTTTGGTTATCAATATGGGGAAGGACTTATTGATAGCTTGATCAGCATGTTTCACGTTTTCATTGATTACTTCGCTTATAATAAACAGTTTGCCATCTTTAGGATTTGAAAAATATACCGGAACTTGTCGTTTGTTTTCGATTATACTTTCATTTAATGGCTCCGATCTTGCTTTCATTACAAAATCAATTTTCTCATTTATAGGATTTTGCTTAGCACTTATGTTTAATATGTTCACACATTTACTATCGCTAGAATCTTTTGTACATTTTCTACGCTCTTTATTATAAAGAAATTTTGGTTGATAAGTGGTTTTGAAACTCTCTGGATATCTGTGACGATTGTTGAAGGTGCCGCGGCGTGCCCATATTAATGGCGATTCTTGATCGAATTCTTCCGCGCTCGGATAATAAGCGTATGCATAACGTTCGGATCGGGTTAGACCCGATAAATTGGCTAATAATATTTTTAACATTAACAACTTTATTACTATGAAAAAAGAAAACATTTTCATTTGTGATCCTTTTTCTTTTTTTTTTTTACTCTCTCTCTCTCTCTCTCTCTCTCTCTTACTCTCTACTTTTTTTTTTCTTTTATTTGTTTTATTAGTTTTTATGACATGCACTCGCTTTATCCGACAAGAACAATAACAAGGAGAAAAGGAAAGACTGCAATAATAAATCAAAGTCCAGTTTATAAGCAAAACAGTGCAACCGTTTCTTAACGCTTTTGAAATTTAAATGAAATGACATTTAAGTGAAATTTCTGCAATAGGCCGTCGTGTGCAATACAATCTCTTGGATTTTCCGCTTTTCTTGACTTAGTATATTAATAATTCGTTGAAAATATTCAAACAAAGTGTTCTTTTGGGTCACTATTGCGCGACGCGGCGGCAAGTGCTTTAACGGTTCAGTGATAATATTCATCCGTTGTATGACATATATAACGAATTGTCTAGCGAAGCATTACAAATTATTAACTAATCTTTGCGGTAAAAATAATCATAAAAAAAATAATAATAATAATGCTCTCTATCTTTCTTTAATCATATATCGTATGTAGTTAAGTGTTTTTTTTTTTTTTTTTTTTTTTGAATTTTAAATAAATATTTAACTTTTACTTGATTTTATGGAGGGAAAATGTTCGTAAATGATTTTCCGGCCTTCAGTAAATTAAACGAAGCATTTAAATGTATACCGTTACGTTTCGTTGTGTTCATCTTAACCTTCAAACTCCAACTGATTTCAAGTTATCACAATCGAAGAATATTATGATCAGCAACTTTTCAATTGTGTGTTATGCTCTTGAAACAGCTTCCTTCCACAAATTACCAGTTTCTATATGGAAAATTTCACAGCGAAATGGAAACACATCGCAACTACATGGACAAGCCACACTCTTAATATAACGATTTAATAATTAATTTAATATATATATATATATGTATATATATATATATGTAAATATGTTATATATATATTAAATTAAGTGAAAAACATTAAAGATTTTCATGTGATGCGGAAAAAAGAATACAAATTAGAAGGACATTACTAGAGTACCGCCGCATCACATATGTTCATGAATGCTTAACACTACCCCGCACTACATATATGTTAAGCGGGATTACTACGTAGAACAGATCACACAGTAATTATGAAGGTCAAAAGGTCAAAATGGACCTTTAATATTTTTGTACGAATTTCTCATCGAATTTTTTTTGATTTTTTCGAATTTTACTCTTTGATCAGGAAATTGTATTCCTATCTATCCAATGAAGATAGATTAGCGTTTGTAACACTCGCAAATATGCGCGAGAAATTGTGGGAAAATTCTTAGTTGAGCATATGTTTCCATTCATTCGTTTGCCTATCGATTCATCCGTACGTGGATTTGTCAAACCATGGGCTCGTCATTTATCCATTCGTCGTTTAATTCGGCCTGCCATACGACTATCTATTCGTCGTTCGTCTTCATACGTCCGTCTCTTCGTTCATTCGACCTTGGTTCGCGTCCGTCCTTGCGTCCATCCATACCGCGCATTTATATACCTACGCCTATTATGATAGATGCATAGGGTGCATTAAACCTCCCACCGTTCGGCCGTGCAAACAGCTGTTACTTTGTTCATCTGCCAGTCTATTTATTTTCTAGTTTGTCTGGCTGCTTGTTGAATTCTCAAAACCCCTATACACTGAAATAGAATTTGAAACGTTTCATATTATCTGTACACATATATGTAAATATCTATAAATATTAATAACTTAATAATTAATAATTTCACAATATTTTTATTATTAACTTGCACATTAAAGCGGCTATCCATCCAATCTTATTATCCGCATTTTCGCAATAAAGAATAATCAAAATTTGCTGTAAAGCGGATAAAAATCTCTTCATTATAATTCGATTAAGAAAAAAAAAAAAGCATCCATTACTTTCAATTTATTATGTGCTAGCGGCGATTGTTTTCAATTAAGAAAAACTTAGTTAACTACCGTTCGCATAGTTATGTGCATTGTTTAGTATCCTATGCAATGTATTTCCAATAGCATAAATAAAATAAGATGCGTGTAAGTGTTACAAATGAAACCAAAAGTTGATTAACTGCTTGTCCGGATTACAAAGTAGGCGCTCGGGTGATCACCTATGAATATGTTTATATATTTTCAAAATTGTATTCAAAAGAAAGAAACCTATAACGGTTTTCTCATCATTGTTAGATAAAAAGAAAAAAACAAAAAGAAAAAGAGAAAAGCAGGTGAAAACGGCTTTTTAACCGATTTGCAACGAAGCTGGAATACTTATCACCTGCATTGAAAATATGTCGTATATCCTTTGCGGATGGACTGATGGTTTTTTGAAAACCACTTACAACAAACACTATTTCACGGGCAATAAGTAAATATTTTTTCGTGTCCGTAATTTCATAAATCTTTATAGCGATATTAAGCAATTCATTTTTAAAGGATCGGCAAACTTGGTAATATGTGGACCTTTGTGTGAAAGGGTATACAAGTAAAAAAAAAAATAGGTTATAAACGAATAAAATCAGAATTTTTCTCCGTAATTTAATTGTGGATCATATATCCCTCTGTTGGTCTATCTTCATGTCTGCTTGGCCCTCCGTCCATCCATCTATCCGTCTGATGTCTGCCCATGTATTTTGTTTGCGTAAACGGGTCATAATTTTTGAGATATTTTAATGGAAATGATTACACCGTTGTCTTTCCGCCCATGGGTGAACCGTATTGAAAGCAATTCTGATCGGCCTCATTTTTTCGACCACTTTCCTGGTAACGCCTTATCTTGAATAATCATTATATGACAAAATATTGAAATTTTCAGAATTTCGCAAGAAATATCACTGAGCAATAGTACTCCGGTATTCTAAGTCGATGCGATTTTTGAATCCCCTCTCAGATAGCTATTCCTACGAAAATTTAATCCTTCGATGGGAAAGAGGTTTAACTTTCAATATTTTTTGGTGAGAACTGATTGATAAGAACAACTTGACATCAACGTTAATCTTATCAAATTTGCGCTACGTAGACCAATTTTGTAAATCTCATGCTTTATAAGGGTTCCAAGGGAAAGTACGCCCACGTAAGGCAAAAATATCATATGAATATTTTATGATGAAAATCGATCCGTAATACCAATGTAGCATAAAAACCAACCGTACGGAATTTGGATCACATAGGTCTATTTTTTGGACCCAACCATATATAGGGGTTTTCATGGAATGCAAGCCCGTCTACAGCGTCAACATTTTTTACGACGGAAACAATTGAAAAATAATAAAACCTTCGACAAGTGAGTTGAATGCTAAATTTGGACTATGCCAGTCCAGTTTTGAGCACACTACGACATGAAAACTGTGGCTTCACCAAAACCTAATATATAACTTTTGGCACATTATTATGAGAATGAATGA
The DNA here is from genome assembly GCA_000688715.1 of Glossina pallidipes. Taxonomy (NCBI): domain Eukaryota; kingdom Metazoa; phylum Arthropoda; class Insecta; order Diptera; family Glossinidae; genus Glossina; species Glossina pallidipes. The sequence goes on along the minus strand of KK499855.1, from coordinate 629,847 downwards.
ACGAAATGTAGGGTTCAGGATGTCTAATTGTCAGACCTTTTCTGTTAATTTTAATTAAATATATTTTCAAGTTTTTTTTTTTTTTTAATTTTGTTACATCCTCCAGATATATCAAATAGGATGAATACACTACTTACCAGTAAGTAAATAAAGAAATGTTTCAAGACTAAGAGAAAAAAATATTTCGATAAAAATGCTTGCGCATAATGTGGCATTAGAAATGAAACGTGATATGTAAACGTAATTCTAGTCGCTATAATAAAACTCACTTGCACTTCTTTAACATCATATGTATACTCATGGAATGGTAAGCTCGATATAAAATAGTCGCTCTAAAGATACATCTAATGCAAGATACATTGTACGCACTAAGCTAAAGGTTGGATATAAGAATTTGAGGTTTTTGCGCGACATTTTAGCTAATTTTTGAACTCAGCTTTAGGTCAGCAAAGAGAAAGAGAGAGAGAGAGAGAGTGTCTAAATTGAAGTCTGTGCTATTCATGGTGTTAGCCAAAGTTTCAATTAATGAGAAAATGGATGGGCAGAAGGGTTAGTTTTATTGATTTCGCTACTCAGGGTTAAGATGGTTTTTTTTCCTTAATTTTACCAATGAATTAGGAGAGTTACTACTATCCACTGATGTAGCACGGCGAGGGTCACAAAGAAATGAGGAAAGAGAAGAAGATGGCAAGATGCTTGGCCGCACTCTAGTGGGTGTGTACTCAATCGGTAAGTGCTCTGTTTTCGCCGAGTAAGCACCCGTGACAACTATTACCAAAGTAAAGTTTAATGCCGTTGAGATTTCAACCCGCGAACACTGGCTTGGTATTTACGATTCCTATCTACTAAGCTACTCATGCTGACAAGATTTTACGCACATATGCTTGTGTTACAAGCATTTTGAAAACTTAATGTACACCTTGTAATGTGTGTGTGTGTGTAATACAGAAATCATAAACGCTTAGTAATTGTCTTTACATTTTTAATTGTTTTTCGTTGAATTTTCATCATGTACCGTTTGCCTTCATAATGAAATCTTGTATCAATATATTGCGTTAAATTAATATTTATATTGTTTCTATAGGCACAAATGTTCGCATTAAACGATGGGAAATATTGATGTAGAAGGCGCAGAGATATATGTCGTGAGAGAAAATTTATTATAATTAAATAGTAGACAGTTTCCAACCTGATTTAAGGAATAAGATTGTCTTTCTTAATCAAGCAGTTTGCAAACTCAGCTAACCGACTCAATAGAGCTTATAGTAGGAACACTTATGAGTTTACAAACCTGGAAAAAAACATCAATGATAAATGTTAAAAGGACGCTAAAACTCTCTGAAACGGTATCACTTTGCGAATGCGGACAATTTAGATTAGCTAGAACCGTCTCTTGAATACCCTCCAAATAAATGTCATATAGCAACAAAATTTAATTGATACACGAAACAGCGAACACTTATGGACAAACAAGCCTCTGTATCGCTACAAGACGTTATATACGTTATTTTATTTATTGTATGATTTAAGTTAGTTCATCGGGTCTTATCCATATGTAAGGTATATTAAGGTATATTATACCGACCACTAAAAGATGAAGGTTGATTGAGGAGAGATTATGTCGAAACATTTGCAGCATCTGGAAGGCAACTTCATGGGCTCGGGCAAAGTATATAGGCGTCCCTTGTATAACATGACACTTGTAAAATGCAATTTCCATATTGCATGACATAAAATTTGCGATTATTATAGCGCTCTTGTGATATGATTTCAAAAAATCGCATGTGAACAAATTGCGTTGGATTTTTTTTTGAAAAAATCTCACATTTGTCAGATTTTTGGCGAGGAAATAAAAAAGAGCTGGAGTGACGTAAAATTTATTTGAAAAGTGCTTTTAAAAATTGTTTCATTTTTGAAATAGAACAAGCTTTTCAAGAAAAAAGATTTGACCTCGGATCGGAGGGACCGAAAAGCGAATAGCATTCATTATAACTTTTGCTGAATAACCCATTGTTAGTTTTATATTGACTCAAAACTATCGGCCCATAGTTATGAGCCAAACGCGAAGGAACAATTTGGTGAACCAGTCGAACCTCTTAAACAGGTTCCCCAAATAGCCAAGACACTTTATTCCATTTGAACAAGCAGAATGCAATGGAATAATATCCGTACCTTCTAAGTTAGAATATCGATGATATTCGGGAACTATTTGAAGAAAAAAATCATGTGAATAAGGACTAAAGGACTAATTGGACTAAAGGACTAATTGAAATACCTCCAGTACTAATTACATTAGGAAGTTCGAAAATATTTGTAATATTGCATCGGTTCCCCATTTAAGTTAAATTGATCTCTGAGAACAAATAGTTTTGGCTAAAAATTGAGAAAATTCTTTCGTTGAAAACGTGACTGCGCGCTAGTTCCTGTTGATGAACCGAACGGAACACCGTTTCCTTAAATAATCGAGTTTGTCATTTAATTGGTTAGATGCAATCAGTTTTTATTAAGTGATCTTTTTTCCATTATATTTTATTTTCAAATGATATTATTTTACCGCAATCACATACATTTACATTTAACGACGACGACGCGTATGTTTGATCGTCTTTGCGCCGAGTTGTTCGGGACGCCTGATAGTGCGACGATTACGGTTAGTTCCGCCTGCAGATATTCTTCGCTGATTTTTGTTACGACCCCTGGATGGAGCTGAGGACACGCTACGTTTATTTAAATGCTGGTCAAAATTAGAAGGCTTCACAAGATAAAAATTTTTGTTCTGCTCTTCATTACACACAAGTTGCTTGTTCGGTAAAGTGTAATGATTTTTATCGGTTCGCGTAATGAATTCAAGATGCACGCCAACTTCTAGAAGGATTTGCAGTTTCGTTAGAAGATACTCGAAGAGGTTCTGCACACTTGGCAGATCACCAATGTCGCTTAAAGCATCTAATAAGTTTTCATTTTTAATTAAAGGCATTTTTAACACATAATATAACACAAATAATTTTCAATTCACACAAAAATTTTGAAGTTTAAAGAAAAAATCTATTTTTCCCCTTATAGCCAACGCTTGTATTCAAAAATGAAAAATTAAAAATTTTATTACAAACAATATTTGACAGGAAAAAAGTAATCGATGTGATGAAAAATGTTTTAAAATTTATTTATTAGCACAGTAGTGTTGTAGCGACGAGTGTTGTTTTTAATGCTATTGTTTAGTTATTTCATTCAATTACTTATCAATAGTTTCGGAGGGGCATAGACGAACGTAGACACAGCCAGATGAACATAACCTAAACGTTGCGGAGGAAAAATTTATTTCCCTACTTTCGTTCAGTGGTGGGAAAATATGTTAACTGCACATATATGTTAAGATAAAATTATGCGATGAACAATTTTATATTTATATATATATTGAATTATCAAGTGAATCCAGAAAACTGTTATACTCACTGTTACAACTTTATATGGCGTTTTAAACCCACTGGAGAAACAAATGTCTGAGAGTTTTTACGTCGGTACACTACCATGTCGGTTTAACCCCACGATACCCCATGACACACGGATTAATTTTGCGTAACCGGCGTCCTCCAGAGATGTTAGACATTCCCTATAAGCTATGGGCCTAAACTACACTGGAGAAACCAGATATGTTTATTGTGTATGGCTCAACAAACCGTCACGGGTAAATGTTGAGGCCTATCATTATCTCTAGTTATTCGCTTTATGAATGATAGAAACCTCAACCACCACGATACCCCCCGAAGTGCCGTACCCAGCAGTCAGGACTCACACATTGGTCAACTGCTGCGTTCAAAATGGGGACATACATGCTCCCACCGCAATTTCCACATGTATGTAAGCATGCAAGCTTCCCCCCGAAGGATCTTAGCAAGCACCAATCTGCAGTAAACCAATGTTGGCACTTCTACCCGCAGGTACACGTGGCATAGTGAGCGGGCTCCTGATCCCCGTGGAGCTTAATGTTAGACTATAAAGCCTTTAGCCTTACCTTACGCCACATAGTCATTCTTGCCTTCAGATTAACCATACAATTCCGGCTATCCAGAACCGAACTACCCTTCTTCAAGATACATTAGCATCAGGCGTCACATCTGACATGTTCTCAACTATTACTATATCAACGTATTTTTACATAACCAGTTACCAGCTGGTTGGTTAGTATTTCCTTCTTAGCAATAGTCTGGGAGAAAAGAGTCCTTCTTCCAGTATACCCCTAAGCTATCTTTCGGAAGACTTGTCGCCAAGTTGTAGATAGTCCAAGCCTTAAACTCTTCTTCACCGGTCAAGACCGTTTCCAGGAACCAACACGAGGAGATGAGAGTTTCATCACATCTATACTCCTCCAAAAGCATAGTTTATCACCCCCCGTGTAATACAAGAGACTTCTGTAGTAGACCACACTGTTTCCACGTTTTACAACACACTAAAGTTATGCAAACACATAAACCGTTCACAACTCAAGCCGACTAACTTACTTACTATCTTCAAAATAACTTTCTTTAATAATCAGAATCTGTCCGTACGTATTATTTTTCTAGTTCTGCGAACACCGGGACAACTTTTCCGTTGTATTATACGAATCCGCCTTACACGAAGACGTCGTATAGAAAGGCCTACTGTACATGTTTTTTTGATTGTACGGTGTTTATCAGCAGATGTGAACCCGCATTTTCCAGAAAGGCTTAATTAGTAATGTTTTGTGATGAAAATTTATTCATTATAGTAATTTGATACAAAAATTAAGTGGACCAAGTTTGTATCACATGGTTTTATGAACCGTAAGCCGTTCAGGAAAAGGTTTAATTTTTAATATTGTATGACGAACCTTGCTCCATAGTAGCTAGTTAGCAAAAATAATTAACGGTGCGGAACTTGAAACACATAGAACTATTTTTTAGACCCTAACACATATAAGCGTTATCGTGAAAATCAAGCCCTTGTATGGAGTAAAAACTAATGAAATTTTTAAGAAGTACATTAAGTTTGCAAAATTGGGATCACGTCAAGTGACGTTTTGGACATCATCCAATATGCTTCCAATGGCTTTCATGAGAAATATACCTTTGCATGAAAACAATTGAATAAGTGTACTAAGCGAAGTGTTGTAGGGTATCTGAAGGTACTTGTTTTGAAAAATCCTTAAATTAATATTTGACGATTAGGCGAAATGGTGTAGGATATTTACTGGTGGACCGTGCCCCACAACCAAAACTATTTCTACTTATTTGCTTTATTTGCTTCATACGCATGTATTCCTTCGAGGCTTTTCCGATGAATTTTGTATCAAATGGATGCAACAATTGCTTTTTTCATCACAACAATGCATTCGTGGAATCTCGTTAAGTGTTCTTGCAAAAGTCGAATTGAAAGAATCGCATTACGGATTACTGGTAGCCCTCTCACAGTATGAACACTGCTCGCACTGCAGCACTCCACTCTCAGGTCTATATTTATTTTTGAAATCATAAAAAATTCTTGCCAGACTAGCGGTTTCCATGAAATGAGGCAGCGTTCAGTAATCGTTAATAAATATTCTGAATGGTTTTCCAAAAATCAATTCAAAAGAAACGCAAACAATTTTAATAACTGGAGGAAGCAACTAAATAATGAATATTTCTATTAGTGTGCAACTAATAAAAGTCAAAAACGAGCAAGCAAATTATATTCGGTCGTGACCGAATTTTTTATACCCATAATCGTTGTCGTAAGAAAGAATAAAAAATATGGAAAAACTAAATTTTCATGCTATATGAAATGGGATGGGCGGATGGCGTGTTCGGACTTTATGAGTAAGAAGCGAAAAACACGGAACCCCGGAAAGATGTTCACAGTTTTTGTTACATAGGCGTGTCTTTTGGTCGGTTTAGCTCATTCTCATATTCTGTTGCCATATCTTCATTTTTGTGACCGGCACAGATACTATATGGTTGGGGAGACGCACAGATGGACAGACAAACAAACGCACATGTGAATATTAAACTACCCAAGAATTTATATAAATTATGACGTTTTCTTTAAATTTTGATACACTATAACATTGAGTAGGCGTGGTCACTTCCTCCCATTTTTGTATATATACTATTATATTATTGCCCATGGAAGTATGAGTGGTGAACAAGTAACCAATTTTTTATTTCTTTTAAAAAACAGGCGTTCTCTTAGTTTATGTAATACTTTAGCCACGCCCTTCGACGGATTTATTCCGAACAAAGTGTGTGCGAGAACTTTTAATGCTTCTGTCAAGTTTGAAGTCGATAGCTTCATATTTGTGGCCAGGAGAATGTTTACAACAGACATTACAAAGAAGGACAGACGGATATGGTTAAATCAGTTAAGGTTTCTAAGTCTTCGAATCTTCGTTCTGGATGATTGCAGCCCTCGTCGTTCGGTGGTGGGTATAAAAAAAAGACAAATAAATAAATAAAAAAGTGAAATTAATTAAGTGAGCATTTCAAGTTAGTTTATGCAAAATCTTTACCTGCTTTTTCCTGAGTGTGTGTACGCGTTCATACAATTGATAATTTAGAAATTAAGTACTCAAATATATATATATATATATATATAAAACCGTTTAATTGTTGACTGAAAGCCATAAAATTTTTATTTACATAAAGCAAATTATGATAAAATAAAAGAAAGAGAAAAAAAAAAAACATAAAAAATAAACAAAAAGAAAGAAAAGTAAATAAATGAATAAATAAAACGTCTGCTTTATACTTAAAAGAAAACAAAAAATAAAAAAATAAAAAAGAAAAAGAATATAATATTTTTATATTTTTTTTTATATATTTATTTTTTTTTTTATTGTTTTTTAAGAAAAAGTCCATCCGAAGCGTGCACATGCGAATTTATTCTGGGCAGAATAGAAGACAATTCATATACTTCGTGGCTTCATTTTTTATTCTTTTTGTTGTTGTTGTTATTATTATTTAAAAAAGCACACAATGTGTGTGAGCGCAACTAACTCATCATCATAGGCTACGCGATGTAATTGGTGCGCTACTGCTCAGTAGTTTAGACTCTGAAGAACGAACGATACGCTAGAGCGATTAGAGTGCGGCAGATCATCAACGGCAACTAAACGAGCACTAACGTGATTGAGAGAATTGTTTTATTTTTTTTTTTTTTTTGCAGTTTTACAGATTACGCTAGACACGAGTAACAATAACTCTGCTTAAGATATCCATCCGTAAAAGTAATCTATACAGTGTTTATCCACACATGAGACCGATGAGATCTTCTCCGCTTCTTGCTCTTTTAAAGAGATTCATATAGAAAGACAATCGGTCGTTAGTAAGTGTTTAAAAACGAATTTCGAAAAAAGAAAAAAAAAAAAACATATTAAATAAAAGACAAGAGACACAAACAGTGCCGAATATGCTGAAAAAATAATACGAAAAAAATAAAAAAAAAATTAAAAAGAATTATTTATATACATACATACATACATACATATATATATATATATAGGCAACAATATATATAGGCAACAGAGAATAAAAATAAAACACCTGTTAAAAGTTAATAAAAAACGTTTAAATAAAAGTGAATTTATTTTTTTTATTGATTATTGAAAGTAAAAAAAGGTTTAAATTTTCTTCCAAAAAAAAAAAACAATAAAAAAGGGAAAGAAAAAAATGAGTGCCAACGGAAAGGTGAGTATAAAAATTACTTTATATATAAATATATATTATATATATATATATATATATATGTCTTTTTATATATAACTCATTATGACCTAGTAAATTAAAATATTTTATAAAAAAATGAATTAAATTAATTTGTTAAGTGGTTTGTTAAAAAGAATTCAAATTATTTTTAAATGCTTGCAGCAGTACTTCTTTTTTTCTTCTTCTTCTTGTTCTTCTTGCATAGACAAACACATATACACACACACAGACTTGCATATATATAAATATATATATATATATATATATATATATATATATATATATATATGCACGCACGCACCCAAGACGCAAACACACATACACATACACAAACACATGCTTACAAGTCCACATATGTATCTTGAAAATCAAGTGCGTTTGAATGGAAAATTCCCAAAAAATTTTTTTATACATACACATAAATATAAAAAAAAAAAACAAACAAACAAACAAGTAAGAAAGTTTCATTCGCTTTGAGACGAATCTTGCATACCTACCATATTCACATATTAGTTGTAGCGAGGCGTCACATATACGTTCCGAACTATTTGCAAAATGAAACATTTCGGATGCAACACACGATCATACGATCGCGTAAAGATTAACTGGTGCAGCTTCAAATTTTGATCTATGGAACTGAATCAACAGACAAATATATGGGTATATGAATGCGTGCAAAGAACGCGTATCAGAAGTGCTTCGCCGATTGGCAAAAGCGCTGCCACAAATCTATTATATATATATATATATATTTATATATTCTTATATATATATATATATATATATATATATATATATATATATAGTAGGGGACTACTCTTTCAAGGGAGCAAAGGAGATATTAATGAACAAATAAATATCTTTTCGGGAAAAATAAAAAGCGTCCCTTTTTTCTTGAACCCGTCTGGTATATATATATATATTTATATATATATAAATAGCAAATAAAAGGGTAAACAGATAAATTATATATATATCTAAATCGTAATGTTTGGCCCTAATATTATGATTATTATTATAATCAACAAAATCAATTCAATTAATATAATGTAAGGCGAAGTAATACGCGTGAAGCATTGCGTCCCACAAGAATCGATAAATAGCCTTCACAGTGACTTTACCGCACGTAATGTAAGCAGATATATATATATATATATATATATTTTATATACGGTTTCCCCTCTCGTTCTCTACTGTGCTTCCCGCGCGCTCGCCATATCGCAAACGAAAAGATTCAGTTAGTATATCTTTTTACGTTAGGGGCGAATAAGAAAAAGAATCGAAATGGTTAAGGTTGGTTACAGTTTCTACCACGATTACCTGGGTGCGCGTCTGGGTGAAGTCAGAAACGTGCCGTTCTCTTATGAGAAAAACAACAACAACAAATAAATAATTAAAATGACATAAAATGCGTTACATTTTATTGACATCGTATTAAAGTTAATTTAATTTTTCCTTTTGGTTTTTTTTTTTTCTCTCATTCTCTATAAATAAGCGTTAGTTGACAAAATCTTAACTAAATCTCAATGTCTTTTGTTTTTTTTGTTTATTTTATTTTATTTTACTTTTTTTTTCCACTTTACTGTAACTTATAAATTTTGTAAATTATGATTTTATGCAGATAAGTTGTGTTTAACTTGATGCTAATTACTATACATTAGGGCGATTATTAAATGGTCGTTTTTTTTGTTTTGTTTTTAATCTTGAAAAATAAATAAAAATGAGAAAAAAAGATTAAATTACAACAAAATTGCTTTATAATTATTTAATATTTCATAATTTTCTAAGTTGTCTAAGCTAATCTGTTAACCTTGGAGAGACTTTATGGTAAACAAAAAAAAATTGTTAAATGATTAAATAAATCCTTTATATAGGGGGCTTACCGTTGGTCGGCGTTCCTTGCTTTTCATTCGAGGCATACTAAGCGATTCATTTTTTGTAGGATTTCCCTTCGAGAAGTTATTAACACTAGACTGCCGGATGGAGTCAATTGTACTCATTAAATGATAAGGTATAGGAAAAATTTATTGGGAGCAGGCAGGCAGCGGTTCTTAGCCTTGCGTACACATAACAGTCGATGAGCAGTTGTGTTCTCAACTAAAGCCAGATACCCGTTTACTTAATGCATACCGAATAAACCGGATAAATTTAGCATCGAATTCAGCATCAAAATGCTGAACTGATTTGTCAGGTTCAAGTATCATGCAAGGCAAATAGAAGCGCAAGGCCGTCTGTGCTAAATGTAATAAAAAAATTTGCAGAAAAGGTTTTTTACCGTTCCGCTTGGCGGAAGGAATTCGGGGGGAAAAATCTTAACATCATCTTGACGTTTGACCGATTTTGATGCGGTTTTTTCGATCTTGGATCACTTTGTGCACGACATTTGTCCAATTGAGCGGTTTTTTCCATGTCTTATGTATCGATCCAAGTCCCGTCTTGGGTAGTAAAATCGGTCTGAAATCATTGCGAAAACCTTTTTTTTGTATGTTTGTAAAACCACATGTAACTGTAGAGCAGCTGAGAATATTGCCTTATAACTCCCCATAGCTGTCAGTACCAACACAAAAAAAAAAAACAAAAATAGGGTTTCATGATTTCATAGTACCCAAGGAGTTTAAATGAAAAGTGCACCTTGTGCAGAGTTTGGTCAGACGAAAATGCAATTTTGATGTTTGAGTGAAATACTTTCATGTCAAGCAACGAAAACACATAGGCAACCTGCAGTAATCTAGCGTTAAGGGGATCATGTGAATGCATACAAACTGATTTCAATCAATACTTTCGTCGAAACTAGGGAAATACATTTTTATGTATTGGTGTGTGTAGGAATTGCCGTAAGCACTCCACTAACCAAGCCTTCAAATGACCTTCAAATTTTATACAAATCATTAAAGAGTACTTTGAAGTACAGCGCGCGTCTAATAGACAGCTGTATGAATAAAAAAAAAGAGGAAGAAAAACCAAGTCTTTCCATTTTTATTCGAAATGCGTATATTTACACTCTACACTATTGCTGGTATAGGGTATAATAAGTATGTACGGACCGTTGCAACACCGAGAAGGACTTGAGAGAAATCGATCCTTTACTATGGTAATCGACTGAGAATTTAAGTCTGTCTGTCCGTCTGCCCGTTGTTTGCCTGTCCATATGATGTCTGTCCATGTCATTTTGTTCAACCAATAGGTCACAATTTTCGAGATTGTTTTGATGCATATTTGACCCAAAAATTGATTCGGATCGGATAACTTCCTCGACCACTCCCCATATAACGCTTCATTTTATAATATATATTTTAGTGTGAGAATGAATGTAAATTTCAGAATTTCGCGATAAAGATCGGTTAACAATGCTATTTCGACATTCTGTTGCCGTTTAACCCTGTCTACGGAAACTGGACCTTTAGATGTTAAGAAGGTGTTATTTAGAATACTTTTTGATGCAAATGTCTTTGATAAAAAAAAAATTAGCTTTACCGGAGTTGGACCTTGTGGGTCTATAGTTTAGATTGCAACCCATATAACGGTTCTATTGAAATATAAGCCTTTATATGCCAAAAAAGTCTAATTTTCAAGATTTTATAAATCAATCGTAGGGAGTTTAGATCATACAGTTCTATATTTTAGACTGCGTCATAATGTATATAGGGACGCTCATGAATGGCGGCAAAGCCTAATTTGTGGCTTGCTGTAACTGAAGCGTAATAAAATCTTTGACAAGTGAATTAACTTTAAGTTAAATTTAACTTACGTTGACGTTTGGCTATCCTCCAATGCGGAGGCTTTCATGATAACGATGCATTAACACAGAAAAGGTGTATAAGTTCTCGTGTTGTTTCCTATTGTTAATTAACGGAAATGATGTAGCGTATCTAATGTTCGGCCTTGTCCAATTATAGCATGCTTACTTGTTTTAAAATGACAATTCTCCTTAACTTATATGCGTTGTAACTACTAGATCTTGTTAGTAGGTATAACATAGCTATTGTCGTCCTTATGTTCCTTCATCCATCAGAAGAATGACTAAAATAATACTTTTTCCATTATGCATTATACGATTACATTATAAACTGAAATCAGTTTAGTGTTTTAAACATGCCTTAGTAGGCTACACCAAGCTCCACAATAGTTATATCGGCAAAATCACTTTTCAAAATCAGGCGTTATATGGGAAATGGTCGGATTCGAACCAGTTTCAGCATCGCGCTTTCTTGACTTAAGACTAAATTGGATCAATATATCAATCGATGTTGCAATCGCTCGTTTGAACACAAGCATACAAGACGAACAGATGGACAGACAAGTTTAGATCGATCCAGAAAGTGATTTCGAATAAATCGGTATAATAAAAGACTCCTTCAGGGTGTTACACACATCCTCGAAAACTTAATATACAAATGTAAAACGGGCACATCACCTATACCGATATTTTTCGGACCATTCGCATGCAAAAAAACCCTTAAATAACTGCAAACAACACAAACTGGATTTACATCGCTTTCAAAGATAACGGCTCATATGTTCACCGTCGGTCGCTGTTTGTTCGATGATCGACGAGATGCCGAAATTTCGAATATTACACTGCACAAAGAGTCGCAGTCCTAGTTTAAGAGTAACAGGAAGCCGTCCTCTCTTTCGATCTCGATTGTAATAAACAACAAGCATTTGCTACAAGCAGCCAAACACCGTAAGGCGCACATAAAACTACCGTAATCCGTTTCCTACTTGTATTTCAATGTTGATTACTGTTGGAAAGATGTAAAAATGGGTTTTGTCTTCTTTAACCATTCAATAAGCAGTAATGAAAGCAGTTATCAAAAAAAAAAAACAAAAAAAAATTTGTAAACAACAAAGCAAAGCATCGTATAGTCGACTTGAGTCGAATCTTTCATACCTTTCGTCATCAAAGGTAGTGGATATGAAACAAAAACACTCGATTTTGTTCTTCATTGCGGTTTTACGTCAATCGTTTCATTTCGTTTAATAGATATTTGCATCAAACTTCAGATCAATATTTGTATATAGTATAACAACAGTTTGCGATTGCTTGACGAGATTGGTTTTGAATTTAATAAAACAAACAAAGACGAAATTAAGCGTATGCTTGTTAAGGTTCAGTTGTCTATTCCACTGTTTTCCTTACATCTTTTTTCATACATCTTAATAAAATCGATAGATCGATACGGTCCATTGATTTGAGAATATCTCTACGCTTAAGAATTTGTATAAGTTATAGTGGAAGTGAAAATTAGTTCGGTCTGTTCTCTCTTAATCAAACTATTGTCCATCGTTGGTCACTAAGGACCCTTTCCCAACTTTCAGGCAATTTTCGAAATCCATCTCAAACGAATGTCTCGCCTTTTGAGTCTATCTATAAAAGAAGCCATATTGGAATGCCACTTTAATCTGTTCAAGCCTATTTTAAATGGAAGAAATAATGTTTGCCGATAACTGGGTGACGGTCAGAACATTCCAAGTTAGAACTGCAAACATTTCCTGAGCGAAATTTCCTATAATTCCTTTCTACTGAAAATCCACAATATTATGGTTTTTGACACCTTTCCTTCCAACTGCATAAACCGTCATAGATCACGTCCAAAACTGACCCTGCCGAACATATTCAGCCCAATTGTTGATGTTACTCTACATTATATCTCCGCCATGCGAATCCATCCAAATCGAGCCGTCATAGACGTTTAGCTTTATCGTCGCTGTTAATAGTTTGCTTAGTCAGCTTACTCGTACTATCCTTCCGGCCGTATACTTCTCGAATTAAGCAGGAAAAGTAAAGCCTTCCGCAAGCCCCGCAGAGAATTACATTTGTTCAACTCTCGAAGACACTACGTTCAATATGCCTTACTAGTCCATACAAATGCGTATAATTGAAAGACAATATTTACACCCAGTGTTATTTGCATTCTCTCTTCGAGAATGGTCCGCACTAATTTGCACTTTCAATAGGCTCACTAATTCCTATTGTTCTGCTGCTTTTGTTGCTACATATTGCCATAAAAACTTAGTTACCGCGATTATAAAAATGTTGCTCCCTTTCAAATTATTATTTAGTTTGTTGTTGGATATAATTAAAAAATTACTTTTCTACAACAGTTTTCACTTGCAACGAATTTACTTTACGTACGTACATAATTGTGATGGAATTCGTAATGAGAAGAAAGCACAAAGTCATTTGTTTACTTGTTTAGCTAATAGCAACTACATACCATAATGACTCACAATAGTAATATAAGTACAAGACTGAAATTAACTTAACTACGCTATAGGGGCAAAGGGCAGGAAGATAAAGGAGAAATAACTGTGACATCAACTATCATCTTGAAGCAACTATCAATGCGGTTATCGATTAAGTCATCGATGGTTCGCAGATTCGCTTGTATCTGAAACGGAGAATAAATGTTTATTTTCATGAAAGTGTTTGCAGAGGACTCGCATAGGAGGTGAAAGGTCATAAGTAGCTCTACGCAGTGGTACGTTCAAGGGAAACTAGCGCGGGACAGTAAAGTCAGCTCATTCAGTGGGAATGATCAATCCACTACAATCTACCGTTAGTAAGTTTGACCGCGAAACTCAAAGCAAGAGTCAGCCTTCTCTTCTCGAGATAGATTAACGGGAACCTGTTCTCATATGCAGAAAGTGTTCTATGCGCTTCCCACCCAAGTCCACGAAGGGAAAATAGGAGAAGTTGTTTCTAAACAGGTTCCACTAAGTGCACATAAAAGCTGTAACTTGGTGGCTAACAATTAAGATATATTCGACAATAAGTTTAACTAAAGCTATCAATAAACACTTTGTGACGTAAGGACGGTTATAAGCGTAACAATGCTTTAATGATCAGAGACATATTCTGTATCAATTTCCTTCTAACCTTCATTTTTCTCAGTCTCACAGTCATTAGAATTGAAAGAAAGAAATTTGAAAGACTGCTAACTATTCTAGTGTTTCGCGAGAATGGCTTCGGAGTTGCCATTTTTTAAAATTGCTTTTTTTGTACAACACACTATTTTTTTTAATATCTTACATTACTCAGAGGATGTACCCTATTCGTGTAACAACGTGACTGTCGGAAAGAAGAGAGAAAAGAGAAAGAATAGGGAAGTGGCGGACGTAGCTGACCGACAATTGTTGGACCTTTACCTATGCAACACGCACTGTAGCTACGACCAAAGAAAACTCTATGGTGCTTGAGATTCCAACACGCAGACATTGACCTAATATTCAGGGGGCAAACTTTTCGAAATGGGCGTATATTAAGTTTGCGCGTACGCATGCAACACTGTGAAGTACTTGGGATAGATCCACCTTTTATTATACGGATAGGTTCAGAAAGTGATTCCGGGTTTCAGTAAGTGATTCTAAGCTTGTTTGTCCATCTGTCCGTTTAGCCGCCTCTCTATCTTGTTTTCTTGTACTCAACATAAAGATCGAAATTTTTGAGATATTTTGGTACAATTCGATACCGCCGCATGTTTTTTCCCAAGAACGGACGCTATTGAAAATAGTTCGGTTTGGAAAAGTTCTTCGACCGCTTTCCATATAATACCTTATTTTGAAAAGTCGCCATATGAACAACTGTATTAAAGGAAATGGTAATGGGTACTTATTGATGGACCGTCTCTCACTATAATGTTTTTCACTTGTTCAACACTTAAATACATGCCTAAGTAAATTAAATAAAATAATTTCCCCGATATGATATATTTACCAAGTGATGCTTGAAGTAAAATTTACTCACTCACTCCGAAAAAGATTTTCCTTCTGTTAACTAGATAATTTTTGCTGATGAAAAGAATGAGAAAAATATGTTAATTATGTTATTCTTAATAGTTTAAAAACGCATGCATACATACATGCGTTTAATAATATTTCTTTCTTCCATTTATTTATACATAAATATAAAAGTAAATTCTAAAGCTTTTTAGAGAAGAATTAAAGAATCGTGACTTTTTAGAAATGTGTACATATTTACTAACACGTGTTAAAAGGGCAGACTTGTTTATGTTTATATAGAGAAAAGGAAAAAAAAGGCTGAGAACATTTCATGCAATAAAGTTATTATCACAAAATTACAAATATCTCGTTGAGAGAAAATTCGCGATTTCATAGCGCACTCTATACAATTTTCTACATTTGCATATAGGAGCAGGGTTTTACTAAAATCACAGCATGTGAGCAAATATTTCCATTTGTTGTTTGTAATGTACGCTTTTAATTTGTTGTCAGTACATACTAATTGAAACTGGTTTTGAATTTTATTAAACGTTAACAGCTGACACGTGCGGAATCAATCTCAACGACAAAAGATAAATTTTGCTAAAATGCACAAAAAAAAAAAAAAGAACGAAGCAGAGAATAGAAGATAGACGATTAATTAAATTTCAATTAAAATTTGTTTTTGTCCATGCAATAAATAAAGAAGCAAGGAAGTTATGATCGCCTTAGTTATCTGGCATTTTAAGGCAATAAACGAAACTTGCAATAGATTAGGTTAATTGGGAGCATGTCTACGAGCCTTGCTGAGGCCATTTTTTACATTTATGTATATATGGTTTTATGAAATATTTTAATTTTCAATGTAATGTAAGTATTTCTATTATTTGAAATGGAAGGACAAAGAAAAATGTCCACCTTAGACTTAGAAGGGCAAGGAGGGAGACAGACTAAAGTGCAAACAAATGGATGGATGGATGGATGGATGGAGCGTTTTAAGAGTCAGCCCATTTTTATTAACTATTTTATTCATATTCAAATTATTCATATTTAAGATAATTTAAGTGAAATTATGATTGCCTTAGATTGCATTGCATTTAAGACCTTTGCTTTTGCATTTATTCTCTGGCTAAATTAATAATTTTAATAATAAGTCAAATTATGTCAAATTTAAAATAACTTATTGCGGCAAGACAAGAAATATCAATCGAAGGCGAATCAATATCTCCTCACTCCGCTAATGTAGAGGAAGCAAACAAGCGATCAATTTTAATACATATCCTTTCACTATATCAAACAAATTTTTTTATTTTTCCAAATTGAATTAAATTAAATTTATATACGTATATATTTATGTATATGTGTATAGCAGTTTAGCTATATATAAAGTAGTACGTAGATAAGTAACGGGGCCCATGTGTTACGTTAACGAGTAATAATAAAAATCGTTGACATTGTCAGTTTCAATTAAACGTGATTAACTAAGTGAAAATTTACACTGTCAACAACGGTATATATGCTACTCGAAAGAAAGAGAAAAGTTAAATAAGATTTTTTTTCTCATGCTACAAAAAAAAAACGCGATAAATTGTTTGATGTTTCACTTTATTACATGCAATTAATACTAATATGCGTAGTTACTTTGATATATATTACATGATAGATTATGACGGTAATTTTCTTTTTTATACACGATTCATTTTAAAAAAGTATTATCAAGAGTAAAACCCACGCAATGATTATAAGAAACAAAATAACAGCTAATTATAATAAATAAAGAAATGAAGAAAGAAAATCCACAATTTATAGATAATATGTTATAAAAATAAACAAATTTTTGTATAATTATTTGGCAGCGAATCTTAAATATGAAACGTCTTAACCAATTTTTCAGATCTAACCCCGATAAATACGAAATGTATATTTATACAAACAAATTTTATTAGTGTAAGGTTCTATGCGGATTTAAGAATGCCGGCTCATCCGTCCGGCCTTTTTACTTCTCTCTTGCACGTCGGTGCAAACGCAGTTAACGAGAAGCCAACAATTTTCTCCTAAAGCACGAACGCTACCACAACAACAACTTAAAGCAAAAAAGAAAAAAAAAGTTCATAAAAATTATTCTCAATAGACTTTTGTAAATTAAAGAAAATTCAAAAATAAATTGTCTCTTAACGCACAGGGAAAACGATGAAGAAGCCCTCCCTTTTGAGGGAGTCAATGTAAAAGAATCGGCATGTTCCGGATATGAAACTACAAAACGGTGTTCATTGAATAGAATATGTCGAAAGACGTAGTGAAGGGGTCAAGTTTTTTAAAGCAGCGCAAAGTAAGCTCTTCTGGGTGTTACAAACATGCGTAATGTATCCACCAGCATCTTAAATGGTGTTCCTTATAGTTCCCGCTGCCCATTATGCACTCGCTTTAACGAATACAGAGTTTATGTTCCAATTGGATTTTCGCGTTTCGATTGGAATTCCATATTACCCCAATTACATTTTATTATTCCAATTGGGTGTCCATGCCCTTCCAATTGGATTCCAATATTATTCCACTTGGGTGGCAATGATCTTCCAATTTTGGCAAATTTTGATTTAACCTCCC
>KK499855.1:599912-611021 GCA_000688715.1 Glossina pallidipes | reverse complement strand
ATACTTCGTTTCCAACATAGGTTTGCAACAACATCCTCGAAGACGCCAACACGAACATCTATCTCGGACCCCCGGGTTCAAAAAACTCTCACGAATGCCATTCGGGACGTCTTCGGGTGCCTTCGGGTGGGCGCGAACGCCATAAAAGGCGTGATTCATCCCTTGGGATAGGACGAACCACGCCTTTTTTCCCCCCAAACCCAAAAAGAGGCGTGTCTCATCCCACTAAAAAAAATAACACACCAAACAAACATTTTTTTCAATGTAGCGCACCCCAAAAGTCACTATTACCGACAAAAACTATATCTTCCATCTCTTTGTCAAAAAAATTGCATATTGCTCCTGAAGGTACTTATAATACCGACTGACCGGCTCCATATTCATTTTATTTGCTTTTTCCCATAATATATGTAACACCCAAAAGGAAGCTTCAGAAGCGTGAAATTCTGACTTGATATAGCCATCTGTCCGTCTGTCCGTTTGTTTATCTGCGAAAAACATAGTGGTGGGTATGCGATATTCGGTCCCTGTCGAATATAACTTTCTTAATAGCTTTCTTTTCCTTTCTTCTTAATTCTGTTTACTTCAATCATTAATAGTTTTTATCATTATGTCAGTTAAAAGTAAGTTTAAAAGTAAATTTAAAATTTTTAAACCAAGTTTTCTTTTCTTTCCTTCTTGTCATTGCAATCAATTAGGCGAGCGTAACAAATGAAAATTCGCACACGAGTGCGAAATGCACTAACAATAATAACAGACACAAGATGGACCCGGCTGAATTAAAGAAAGAGGAAGAAGAATCATATAAAGAGGAACCGACGAAGTAAAAGCAATTTTTATTTGTTTTGCTTGACTTGAGGCAAATGTTTTGTTATCTAATTTTCAGTTACTTTCAGGCTATTGTGCATCTTTTCAAGGGCAATATTGGGCCAGGCTTATTTGCTATGGGTTTTGCTTTCAAGCACGGCGGTATCGCTGTATCCACGCCATTTACATTACTACTCGCCCTCGCTTGTATACATTGTCAACATTTGTTGGTGAATTGTTCGATCCGAATGCGAGCCATAAGCGGAGATGAAAAGTATCCAGATTTTGCTGAAACGGTCGAGCAATGTTTCGCGAATAGTCCAACCAAATTTCGAACATGGTCAAAATCGGTGAGGATTGCTGTAAACGTATTCATCTGTGTAACTCAGTTGGGTTTTTGTTGTATATATTTTGTCTTCATCAGCACAAATATTAAAAAGGTGAATAAAGCATTCGCGTCCATTGAAAAATCAATAAATCATTTTGCATATAATTATGCGTTCCATTTAGATTCTTTTAGGCTATGATATCATTATGGATGTACGCATTTTGATGCTCATTTGTTTTATACCCATCTGGCTGTCGATATTGATTAGGAATTTGAAATATTTGGCACCTGTTTCGGCTTTTGCTGCGCTCTGCATGATTCTCGGCTTGGGTATTACTTTATATTATGCCGTTAAAGATGGCTTACCACCTATTAGCGAACGTCGAATGTATACCTCGCCCCGCGAATTGGCCATATACTTTGGTACGGCCATATTTGCCTTCGAAGGAATAGCTCTCGTGTTGCCCATTAAAAATTGCATGAAGAAGACCGAGGACTTTGATAAGCCGTTTGGTGTATTAAATGTTGGAATGTTCGTTGTAAGTAAAGCATTTTTTTTTTTTTTTTTTAAATAATAAGTGGATCTATTTATTACGTAAGAAAAACCGTGAAGTTTTTATTTTCATCTCTTTTTTTCCTGTTGTCTTTTTTTTCCTTGTCTCTTAAGCAGTCAATTAGTGCGAATTAATTCTACAAATAAGTTTAGAAAGATCTACCTATCCGTTTGCGATCTTATACAAGAGGTCGTCTAACGTTCTTTCAGAGAAGCATAAAATTTTAGATCTTTTACCAATTGGCGGTTTTTTTCTATTTTATGGTCAGCCACTCAGGGGATGTCTTCTTCTATAACTGAGGGCACCATGGTGGTCAGAAAGGGTTATAGTAAGACGGAGGTGCAGTGAGATTGTACTGGAAATAAACTCATCAAGTAAGGTGGGAAAGATCACTGCTGGTAGGTTGCTCCATATGCGAGCAGTGAAAAAACAACGCATCGGGGTAGTGCGTTGTGCGGAATGCAGGTAATTTCACCACGAGTGGGCGGGAACGCTGAGAAAGCCTTGTTTACCTATACATAAGCACAGAACCATCCGCATTACGCGGATGTTCAAGGGCATCGATTGTTTTCTCTCGAGTGGCACTGTCATTGCTCATGAACACCTGGGCGTTTCACTGTAAGCTCTTAAAGGACTCCAAACAAAGTTTGGATTCTCCCGTTCACACATGCGAGTTATACTCTAATTTTGGCCGGGTATAGGTGGCTAATCGGGTGCAGTGAAGTATTTTTTGCCCAAGCGCTTGGCTGCGTATTTCGATACTTTGAACACATGGCCTATTGGCTACATCCAAACATTTTTAGAAGTCCCGATTGCATGTGTCATTCATTGTGCAACGTTTGTTCTGCGAAAGGGAATGACACAGGGTGCCGATGTCCGCAAATGGATAGATAGGATTTTTTATTATGCAGAGTAGGTCGTTAATGAATATCAGGAAGAAAGAGAGACGGGGAAAGAAGAAAGAAGGCACTTAGGCAAAAATGGTTTACTAATTTCTCTTTAACAAAATCCCTTTAAATTCGATCTCTTGAAGGTAACCACGATGTTCACATCTGCGGGTTTCATTGGTTATACTAAATGGGGTGAACAAGTTGCCGCAAGCTTAAGCTTAAATCTAGGAAAAACTTGGTAAGTTCTTAGGATAAGAAGATTTTCATAGAATAAGTAAATCAATAAAACATCATTTCAAGATCGATATCATGGCCAAGAGTATATCATAAAATGGTTTTTCATGAAAAGCGATACTCTTCAAGAAAAGTACAATTTTGAAGCTTAGACCTTCCAATTATGTTCTAAATAAAATATCATATCATATCATATGTTCACCGCGGGTGGTGGCTTGCTCCGACTGTTAATCACTCTGTTCGACATTAATTTCGTTATGTCTGCGATAGTCTCAGGAATGGTGATCTTCAGAGTTTGTAACTTGCCAGCACAGACCTAGAGCATAGAGATCACAGAATCGCATCGGCCTGGACATTTTTACACGCGGAAGCATACAGATATATATATCTGTATACATATATATATATATACGTACATATATATATATATATATATATACGTACACATATATATATATATATATACGAAACTGGATATTACCATCTTAAAAAGTATCGCTCTTCATCTTCTAGTCTTTTCGAAATGCATTCAATTTGTCTTAGGAATGCCGTCACCTGTAGATTCATATTTTTTTAAAGTTTACACGAAGGTTACAAATGCCTTTCCATGGAGAAACCATCACAAAATCAGATCTCATGATATCTCTTAATATGATCAATTTTTTCTCAGCGCACATAAACACACACACACACACACACACACACACACACTCGCATGTATTTTTATAAAAGTTAAGTTTAATATGTTAATATCTTTACTTTAATTATAGGGGCGGTATAAGTGTCCAGGTTATGGTATCGCTGGGAGTGCTATTTGGTTACTGCCTACAATTTCATATTGCTATTCAAATAATGTTGCCGTCAGTGACGCATGTAATGACTCGTTTCATACACAATCCGCTATTAATCAATTTGGGTTTTCGTACCCTAATGTCAATTGTGACCCGTAAGTAAAGCTTAAAATTTAATGCTTAAATTTATTTATATTTCTTGATGAGATCTAAAACATCCAGTCGTAAGACCTTTGGGATCACTAATCATTTATTATACAAAATGAAGTGAAAGATGGAAAATAAATAAATGGGGGGAGTGCAAGTCATTTCAGTCCCTTTTCCAAGGGGACTCCCCCAAGCAGGAGTGTGGGATACTGAACAAAACTATGACTTAATAAATGTGCGACTTATTATACCAAAGCGTATGCAAGTTCTTCGAATAGGTGCAGTTGTCTGTGTCAAAACCAAAAAGAAAACGGCACTTGCGGGAAACTTCGTTTCATTCCGCTTAATTTGCAAAATTGTGCTGCCAAACTCTTATGAGAGCCGCCAACAACAGTCGATGCAATTGCATGATATGCTAAAAGTCATATTAATTTCCACTATCAAGTACTTCGATCAGGAAATGTTGCAGTTGCAAAGAAAAAAATTATCTCTTTCTCGGAAGACTATCTTTCTCTAAGGCTATGTGTCTTAGCAGCTTTTCATTTTCTCTTCTTGCTTTTGTCCTCCTATCTCCTATCTATTTTTTACACTTCAATTCAGCAAAGTTTACTGAAGAGATTCATAAACTATTTAAGTTTTCAAAACAACTATTCTTCGCTAAGATAAGCAATAGTGTTCACGTATACAAGGCTTTCCCAATCAATGTGTAGGACACGAAATTCATCTTAGTTTGAATGAATTTCTCCAAGACAGCGGCGTTCAATTGCCAAAGGCTGGAAAACGTAAACTCCAAAATGTTAAGTGTTTCCACATTTGAAATTAGTAAGCGATTAATGTGCTCGCTACCCGACTACCCGCATCACATAAGTGTGCATCCTTTTCGATTTCTGTGCGGACGTACTGATACTTTTCGTGCTGAGCGCCGAGCTTGGATTGAAATATTTTGATCATTACTTCGTATTATTATTGTAGCCTGCACGACTTATCATATAGCTTGTGTGTATGTATGAAACATCTACAAGGAGTTGAGATAGATCCATATATACGTACTATACATATATTCATTATAACGAAAGGAAAGTGATTTTAAATCGATCTAAGTTTGTCTATTTGTCTGTCTGTCCGCCTTGTATTCCTACGCTCAACCAACAGATCGTGATATTTGAGACATTTTAATGAACTTTGATGTATCGACCTGTTTTAGCCAGGGGATGAAAGCCATTGAAAATGATTGGAATCGGACCACTTTTACGATCACTTCCCACAAAACGTCTTATGTTGAAAAGCTGTCATCTCAATAACTGTAGAGTGATGTAGGGTATTTAATGATGCGCTATGATTGTTTTACTTGTTTTCTGTCCGTTTTTTTTTTTTTAATGTATTTTTTTTTTCTTATTTACAGTGAGCATCGCTTTATTGGTGCCCGCTTTAGGACTCTTCATCTCATTGATTGGTGCTCTTTGTTCAACCGCACTAGCTTTGGTGTTTCCGCCCGTTATTGATATGCTAACGCAACGTGAAGGAAAATATCCGCATTTCTTTGCATATATCAAAAATTTCCTCATATTATTGTTAGCAGTGCTAGGCTTTGCCGTCGGCTCATTCGAAAGTCTATACGGAATAATTACGCATTTTGGTAAAGATGACCTCTCTTAAAATCGCACTTAAGAAAGCATCAAAAAAAAAAGCAAAAAAAAAAAAAAAATATATATATAAAAGTAAAAAAAGAATAATGATACAAAACGGACCAAAAAGACCTTCGTAATGTATTTTAATTAAGTAGAATTAACAGAACAGTCCTTAGCTGCCAATGTGCATACAAAATCTTATTATTAATTAATACTAACATTAATTGGATTGATATTCTCTCCAAGTCTTACGTAAACGTTATACGAAATAGTTAGTAGGTTACGATATATTGCTACTCAATTCTAATATATTTTAAGTAAATTTTTCTTTTCTTTTCTTTTGCTCTTTTCGCTTTTCTTTCATTTTAATTAAAGAAGAAGAAAATCACAACAAGTCTTTCATTTATTAATTACTGTATAAATCAATTAAGATTTCTCTCTCTCTCTCTCTCTCTCTCTCTCTCTTTCTCTCTCTCTCTCTCTTATGAAATTTCTATGATTTATATATAAACTGGAGACGTATTTTTTTTTTTTTTTTTTTGATTGATTTTACTTTCCATATATCGATTAATTGATATCAATTAAATACCGTAAGGTAGGAATTCGCTTATGAAAGTGTATACGAATATGCGATAAACGATACAAAGATGAAAGTACGTTACGAATTTGGAAAGTCACAGCTTGGAGTGATTGATGTTCAGTGTTTCAATGTAAGTAGAAGCCTTCCTTGCTTGATTGGGCTTAACCCCAATCTGTACGCAATAGCCAGCCTTGGAGACTCATCTGAACTTTCAAGTTTAGATTTCATGATTACACATGAGCATCACAAGAATCACAAGGATAACGAAAAAAAGTTATGGTTGCGTTCGTATAGCACGCAAAAATAATGAGACAACTGCTACGATTTTATTAAGCTATAGCTTCAATAATTAATACAACGATTGAGTCCACTGACAATAGATTTACCGCACCTGTGAATCGTGACAAGTTTATGATTTCAAGCAGATATCATCTATCGATGTTACATATATGGTTTTTAATGTATGCCAATGATTTTC
The DNA here is from genome assembly GCA_000688715.1 of Glossina pallidipes. Lineage (NCBI taxonomy): Eukaryota > Metazoa > Arthropoda > Insecta > Diptera > Glossinidae > Glossina > Glossina pallidipes. Next base: position 604,584 of record KK499855.1, on the reverse strand, counting down.
TCCTGGGACACGTGCACCTTGTTATTTCGAGATGGCGTACACCTGCTCTTTACTGAAACCCGTCAAACCGATCGATATTTGTACTGATAAGAAACGTACTTCGGTGAAAAGCAAAAGGTTTCCGCATTGGATTTACTAAAAGACAGTGAAGCATGACGGGGGCATCTTATTGTGCGAGGCTGGTTTTTTTGGGAGGATTTCGAGGTCCGATGCACCTAAGAGAAAACATTATAGATAGAATTGTCTATAAGAACGCGTTGGACTCTGTAATGCTTCCATATGCCGAAGATATTATGCCAGCGCTATGACAACTTCAGCGGTACAATGATCCGAAACCTTCATTCAATTTAGTGAAAGTACGGTTTAGAGAGCATAACTTGATGGTCGAGTCAGTCTCCCAACTTCAATCCTCAAATTTCGAAACTTTCATGCAGCACTAAAAAGGAATTGTTGGAAAATATGCAAAAAGTACGGTATAACATCCCAGTGGAGCCACACTGTAAGTTAACTTCATCTATGCCTAAAAGGATCGAAGCTGTCCGCAAGAACATTGGTGGTTATGCCTGTGTCTGAATTGATTTCTACAAAGAGGGCTACTTTTAAGTGTAAAATAATCCGTTGTTTTAAGTATGGGTTGTAGTGTCCATCCGAAAACATGTGAAATTTTTGAACTGAATTTCTATTAAGGTTTTTCCTGCACTAGGAAAGAAAACATTCCACTAACGTCAAACACATACTCTTATTTTTCTGCCCACCTATGTGTAGATTATGCAAATACATTTTTTTATATTAATAGCTCTGCGCTTAAGCTTCCATTTAAACGTCTTACGTAAATATATTTACTTATAAAACAGACATGCAAATAGGGAGATGGTGGGTATCAAAAATGTAAGCCTTTCTTATTTTTGAGAAAACATTGCTATAAATTTCATTCTTCATTGCATATGCGCACCCGTATAATTGTGGACACAAACCAAGCAGGAGAGGAATGATGGAATGTAACTATTTTATATAATCTTTGCTGTTCGTTCTTTTTGCATGCGATTTTTTTTTTTTTGCATGCAAATATTTCTACTGAATACATCGCTGCATGGTCTTTGAGAGCAAAGGCTAAAGCCATTTTATATAATCGTTGCCGTTGCGTTCATTTTGCACGCGAGTTTTTACTTTGCATGCAAATATTCCTATTGAATACATCGCTGCATTGTCTTTGAGACCAAAAGCTAAAAGCTTTACATATTAGCCAACAATCGTATGTAAAAAGCATCAAAAATGCTTTCGGTGTTTGTCTTGAGTTGCGACAGGCAGCCAAGTCAAAATGCTCGTCTTTCATAAATTAAGATTTTCTTTCTTATTGTTTCACATTCACAACCATACAAATTGCGAATTTTTTATTTTTAACTTTCGTTTCATCCCATTATTGCACTTCTGTGTAAGTGTTTTAAAGCACGTAATAACACGTATTATAAAAACAATGCTTTTGAGACTGGGCGACACAAATTTATTAAAAGCTGATTTTCAATAACCGAATTATTGTCGAGGTACTGTACGAGGTACGAATTGTCACACAATGTGTCGTTACGTTTCCTTTAACATCGAAAATTATTAAAAATCTAAAAAAGTCTCTTTGAAATGTGTATTATCTTTTGTCCTTGGACTTTGTGTCACATCGCATTTTTATGCTAAATATTGTGTGGCCCTCGTAACATGTAAATTTTCCAACCTTAGACAAAAAAAAAAAAAAAATAACCTTTAAAATAAAGCGAACGACTTATTTCAACAACAACAAAAGTTTCTAATACATAGCACAATTTTTAAAGCGATTAGAGTGTTCATGAAATCAGTCGGTTGTTTAAACTTTTTCTTTCAATTGATCAAAAACCGTAGAGAAATTTAAAACAAAGCAACGAATCCAATGTATTATAAAATTTTAAACGTTACACGCACTAGTAGCGTGTGAAAAAATTTAAATTTTCTCTTTTTTGCTTTTATACCCTACGCCACTTGTGGTAAAGGGTATATTAAGCCTGTAGGTAACACACAGAACGATTTAAAGCACACCTAGGTTTTATTATATTAACCGATTTAGAATGTTTTCAGAATCTCTTTCTGGATTGATCTAAGCTTGTCCGTCGGTCTGAGATCTATCCATGTATTTTTGCGTTCAATTCACAGTTCGAAATTTGCAACATGTTTTCATGAAATTTAGTACATTTGCGTATTTTGGACCACTCATTCGACCACTCCCCGTATAGCGCCTCATTCTGAAAGGGCGCTGTATGGAGGAAAATTGTAATTTTCAAAATTTTTCGAAAAAACTCGTTGATTCGTAGCATTTGGTTTTTCCAAATTGGTATGAAAAATTTGGTTCGGTTGGAACCATTTTTTTGATACCCTCCCATATAACCTTTCCTACGAAAACTGTATCTTTATGTGGTGGAAATGTTTAATTTTGAATATTTAATGGTGAAAATTGGTCTACAACTGTAAATTGACAAAGAAGTCAATCTTACCGAATTTGGACTACGTAAGTCTATATCTTGGATACCATCGTGTATAAGGATTTTCAGAAAATGTAAACCCTTGTATGTCGAAAAGGCCTAATTGTCAGTGTTCTATGATGAAAATTTGTTCATAATAGTAGTCTGGCATAACAATTAAGTGGACCGAATTTGAACTCTACGCGGTTCTATTTCTTGAATCCCACAGCATATAAGATTTCTTATGAGTAGTAAGCCGTTTGGAAAAAACTTTCATTTTTAAGGAATAATTTTATGATGTAAATAGCAGCGGTGGAGCAAAAAACTGATGGTAGGGAAAATTTTGACATATTTCGTATAATATTTCCTTGGCAGGAAATAGCGATCTTACTCCATTCTTCTTGTAGTCTATTTTTGAGATCGTGGATGGAAGCGACTTAGTGTTTTCGGTTACGGCGGTCTAGTTCATTCCACTTTTCTGTGATGGGATTCATGCCTGGGTGAAGCACTAAGAGCCATTCTTGAATTAAGCGGATCTTATGCTTGAGATCGTTACCTTAGTAGAATTTGAATGGTTCCGAAATACCAAGTTCGTCCGTACTTTCTTTCAAATCTTCCTTCAATATCCTTAAATAACTCTCCTTGGTTAGAATGCTATCCATAAACACCAATTTTCCGATTCCATTGCCTCCAATGCATACCCAATTCTCGCAATATGGCGATACCGAGTCGACAGAGCGTTGTTAGCTTGGCAGGGATCCACTCATCTAACCATTTCCTCCCCTCCTCACGAGTGTTCTTCTGAACAAGTGTTAATCACAAGGCGCTATGTCTGAACTTCGCATTCGATATGCAACAGTGTATCCTTGACAGCTCTTGTATCGTGCGGCCAAGCGTTGTCATGCTAAAGGATGACTTCGCGTCTGTTAACCGCTACTGCTGGTGTTTATTGCAACAATGTGTCGTTCGTCCGACGTCGGTAGACATGTGCAGCAACAGTTCCATTCGGTTGGGAGCTCGTAATACACTACACCTTGCTGATCCCAGAAAAACGTTGCCCTTCAGAACTTACTGTTTTTTAAATCGTGAGTAATATCCTGTGACATCTTGGCATTCAGTTAGTTGCCTCTGATCAAAAATCTTTGCAATCCTCTCTTAAATATTCCGGAAAGGGAAACGGGAGAAAGAAAAAAAAAAAAAAGAGAGAGAGAGAGAGAGAGAAAGAGAGAGACAGAGAGAAAGCTATAAATATTAATTTTTTGAAAATCAATTATTTATGAAATAAATGAAAAGTTCTTGTAAAAATTTCAGATACAAGTTAGCCTCCGCCACGCACTTGTCTGTCTAAGACTTTTAGTGAATTTAAAGAAGAAAAGAGAAAAGAGAAAGTGTTACACGGTTACGAAACTTATGATATGTGCTCTGCTTGATTACCTTAAGAAGCGGTAATAATTTGGAAAGCCATTCCGAAGAAGAATGAGGTAAAGCAATTTCTTATGTTAATTTCAGTTATTTACACTCGTCCTTTCCTTGGTATTAGGCTTTGCGGTTAAACAAAGGCAACTGGTAAAAAGAACAAGAAGAAGGAGACGAAGAAAAGGAAGAGAGCAAGAAAAGAAAATGTATTTGGAAAACGTATATGCATTTTTTCTTTTTCTTCTTCTTCTTCTTCTTTTTTTTTTGTCTCCTTAATTGATTGAAATGTATTTGCTTTCTCGCTTCTTGTAATGCGGCAGCCCTCTGAGTTACAATCTTTTCTAACAAATTGTCAGTATGACTTGGTTTTACAATTGGTTTTATTATTTGTCTCGATGTGATTTGCTTACTGCTTGTCTCTGCCTGTTCGCCTGCCATCTATTGTCTTAAATGTCACAGCGTAGATAGAAACTGAATGAATGAATGGATGGATGGATGAATGGATGGATGAATGGATTGATGAACGAACGATACTAGCGATGTGTGCGGTGTACGCTTCAGTTTCTGTTTGCGTTGAATGCATGTGTTCGTGTTTAAAAGTTTTTAGGAGAGCACGTTGAATAATTGTGACTGTTAGTCGTCACCCATCTTCAAAGAATATCAATCAGTGTGCTTGAGCGCACAGCTTGTGAAAATTCAAGCGGTTTTATGCCGGTTAAATATGTATATATATATATATATATATATATATATATATATATATATATATATATATA
>KK499855.1:588734-599809 GCA_000688715.1 Glossina pallidipes | reverse complement strand
GAATATGCATGTATGCATAGATATATATATATATATATATATATGTATTCTATACCTCTCTCGACTGCACTATACTTCTGTTTAATTTTCGCTACTATATAACGTTTTACGTTAAGGTACGCTTCGTCCTCCATTCTCTGAGTAAATAACTTGAATTACTTTGCAATTGCTTTCATTGATTTGTTTACATTTACTTTCTAAGTGCACTCAATAGAACGTTCGTCAGTTTTCTGTGCACATCTTTATCTCGATGCCTGTTATAGACAATTGGTTGCTTCTTCTGCGTATTTTGTTGTTTCTTTTGTTTTTTTTTTCCAAATATTTTTTTTATTTATCTCGTTGTCTCCCTTTCTCTCTCTCTCTCTCTCTCTCTCTCTCTCTGTGTGTGTGATTTTACTACAATATCCGAGTTTAGGATTTAAGGTGCGTTGGTTAAACATTCAATGGGTTATTGCAAAAGTTTTAAATACATTCGAATAGCATTGTAATTGTGATGCGTCTCAATCTCTCTCTCTCTCTCTCTCTCTCTCTAAATGTCAGACTCTATTTCATACTCTTTCCGTTTGCTTTTTTTTTTTTTTTTTTTTTTTTGGAAGGAAACGTGAATTTTCTTTAACCATATTGCGCTTCGACTCGCTCGTCCGCCGTGTTTCTCCGTCACCTTTCTTTGAAAGTTTCATTCTTTTTGACAAAAGTTCCAAAAGCGCTAAAAGTTTTGGCACTATTTTCTTAGATCATCAAGTTCTAATGGGCACCTCTGCCCCTTTTGGGTGTTCGCATTCTTGCTTATAGTTCAGGTCACAGTTTTACAAATGTTTTCTCAGTTCATGCTTGCAATTCAATGCACATGCACGGACACATCTAGCTGCACATAAATACCTTTACATTGTTTTTGAAAAAAGAGGAGGAAAAAAAAAAAAAAACTAACTAAACAAAGAAAAAAAAAAAAAACAAAATGTGTACCACACAACTTGTTTGTGGTATGTTCGCGACCATAACCGTTAAACTTAACGCTTGAGTAGAATCGCAGAGAGTTTGTTACAAATCTTGAAAAACAATTGTGTTAAGCAGGCTCAGCTGCACTTAAGACATATAAAACTTTTGTTTACTTTACCAGTTTACGTTTGCATGCGTTTGTATATGCGTTCGCATATATATATACACGTGTATATATGTGGGGGATGCGCATATATATATATATATATATATATATGTATGTATATGTGTGTATATATGTATGTCTGTGTAAGCATTTTTGCGCATTTATATGCATGTATGCATCTATGTACGTGTGTTAGTGAGCGGGCTTCTTAAGTTGTATTGGTGGCTAGCGATTAACTTATTCGTGATTAGAGGAAACTTGAACTCCATTCTAACGTCATATTCAATGCTATTTCGCTTATTATTTTCTCAGTTCGAAATTTGGTCAAAGTGTGAAGAAAAAAAAAAAAGAAATAAAAACGTTAACAACAACAACAACAATATGAATAAAAATTACATTTTTATAGTCATCGCAATCATAAAATTCAGCTTGAGAACAAAACGCGAAGACCAACCGACATTATAATAATAACTTTTGCCAGAGTCTAGTAAAGCTTACATTCACTCATTTATGCACACACATATACACGCAAACGCAAATGCAAATGCAAACGCAAGCTCACACACACTCACTCACTCACTCACGCGGCAATGTAATGAGTTTTTCGTTATTCGCTAACGCAATCCTATACTAGAGAGAAATTTTTTAATTTTTTATGCTAAACACAAAAGGTTCCAAAGCCTATAGAGAAAACCGCATTACCCACTTTTGGTTCAGTGATTTATGTAATTTGTGATTATCTCACTATTTTGCGGCCGTTGTGCTGTTTGTGTATGTGGCAAAAATCACTATTTGCGTGTTAAACCACGAAAGGTCATTTTTTTTTACTGCCCACTTTTGTATTTATCAAAAGAACTTCATTGTGGGGCATATATATATATATATATATATATATATATACGATGTGAACAAAAGCATTTGTTTCAATTTGCATCAAAATGACAGATGATAGCGGACAACGGCAACAGCAGCCCGAACAGAGATAACATTAATTTACTTTGTGTCATTAGCTCAGCTTTAGTGAAAAGGAAACAAACTTTCAAAGGAAGTAAGCAGAGAAAGGCTCATAAAGTTACTGTCGATGGTATCGCTCAAGATGACATCAGTCTGGCTATAGTAGAAAGAGATTAGAGAGAAAAAAATCTTTCCTTTTTTTTCTTTTCAAATATTCGCAAAAAAATGCATTTCCTATTAGGCGATGTATGAAACTTCACGAACTTCATTAATACACACGCACACAGTTAGGGCTGATGATAGATCGTCGACTAAACTTTAAACGTCACACAGAGTACGTGGCGCGGCAATAGCGACAATTATGTCGTCGCAGAACGTTATCGTGTATGTAGGCCCAGTAAAGGCGGACGCATTCAGCGTTAAAAGGGTGTATCGCAAGTTGGCGGCGATATACCGCTTCAGAGTTCTATAAAAAACGGCGACCGGCAAGCTTGGCTCTCATATCAAACCAAGTGCAATAGTTTGACAGAAAGTGTGGGGAGATAAATTACTATCTCTTCCTGCACATGTTCAGACGCGTGGTGTGTGAGCTGCGCTGCTGTAGACGAGGACGCTAGGCATTCAATATTTCGCTGTGCTTGAGCGTGAGCGGCCACAAAGCGGGCCGAGCAATAAAGTCAACAATATAGTACAGTATGGAACGATATGGAAACTTGGAGCGTTGTAGATGGGTTTGTAACGCAGCTGTTCCGAGAATTACGACGCTTAGAAAGGCAGCGGATGCAGAGAAGAGGTAGTGAATGCTAATGAGGGAATCAACTAAGGTTCCACCAAAAGAAGCAAAATAATAGCAAGCAGCTTCCGCGAAGTAATACCTAACGGTTGCCTCACTGAGAAGAGTGGCCGACGATGTGCGCGTGGGGGGTACCTTTAGTACGTAAGCGTCATGTACCGCGAATTTTTGGGTGATTTCTACCCGTACGGAAAAAAGTACAAACACACACACACACACACACAGAACCGTTTTATCACATTCTTAAGAAGCTCGCTCGATTTTTTGTATTCAATATCGCAGAATGGTGACATATTAAAGTTCTATTAAAATTCTAGTATTCGTTCCGCTGAAAATGTTTGCTTCATAAAGTGTACATGATTTCGCGATCAATTCTCCATAAATTTCAGATATTTTCAGATAATTGTTCCCAAATTGTCGTTCCCTGCGTACGAAAGCTTAAAGAGATATATGTGGCTTATAGCAGCGCGTTTTCTCTGCTTTCAACTCAAACGGGGGAAAAATGCTGCTAAAGCTACGGAAATGATTGACTTGGTTGACGTAGTAATACGTAGGAAGCTTAGGAACCATTAGGAAATGATTTGAGAGATTTCGGGCAAAAATCTCGTCCGTCTTTAACAAAAACAAAACAAAGAAATAATTTTCAGCTTAGGCCAGGACGCCCTATATTCTCCAGATCTCGTGCCTCCTTCTGACTACCATTTATTCGGAAATTCTGCAATATCCTACACAGTCGGCAGGAGGATTTAGGGATTGAAAACGAGGGACAACAAGGGACTACGTGGGCCCCGACAGTATTCAATTCTGCCTTGCCTCGATAGATCTTAATTTACTGCGCGATCTTAATTTACTAATGCTTTCAATACCCAACTCATGTACAGTGCAATTGGTCCTATTTTGGTAACGCTTTGTAAAATCAAAAAATTCTTTACCTCCACTAACTTCATTCAAAATAAGTGAGAACATTATAGTTGGGCAACGCCGACCATTCAATACGCTACATCACATTGTCTAATACAATTCTTATTTTTATTATAGAACACAAAAATTGTATGTTGTTTCTATCCAAAACCCAGCCTAATGTAATACAAGTTTAACTATTACGTAGGGCAGGATCCAAGAATAGGCGTGGATGGTTGAAATTTTGTGAAGTTCATTCTTGTTGAAAATTGCTATAATTGCTATGAGCCAATTTCCATCAAAATTATTATTAGGATAGGATACAAAAAATAGGCCGATATCGTCGAAGTCGATATCGAGCGCAGTTAATTTTTTTACGTTAAATCACTATTGCTATATAATTTTCATCATGAAGCATTGAAAATGATACCTTTTTGTCGTACGAACTTCAGTTTTCGTTATATGAGAGGTGATTCCAAGATTGACCCAGCCGGTCCAAAGTTTTCTTACCAATTTAGAATGCCGAAATGCTACTATTTAGTCACTTTCGCCGAGAAATTCTGAAAATTTCATTTTCTTTCCGTGTAACAATTTTTCACAATACGGCGTTATATGGGGAGCGGTCGAAGAAGTGAATCGATCCGAACCATTTTTAATAGTATTCGTCCTTGGGTCAAAATATGTCAGTGTGCTAAACTTCATCACAGTGTCTCAAGAATGGCGACATGTAGCTTGAACGCAATATTACATGGACAGACATCAGAAGGGCAGACAGGTTTAGATCAAATCAGATTATAATGCTGAATCGATCTGTAGAATAAAAGGCGGGTGTATCTTAAGCCGTTCAGCGCGGTATAATAAAATGTGGGTCCATCTTAAGCCCTTCTACATGTTACATACGACAACACTAACTTAATATACCCTGCAGCACAAGCTTTGTAGCGGTGTATAAAGCTCGAAATGAAAATAATTTTCCTTCCTAGCTAAGCAACTTTGTGCTGATTTCCGCTTTTGCTAAACTATAATTTATTTCAACAGGAAATTAGGAATAGGGATAATGACTTAATTACAACAAAGTAAAACGTTATAGTCCCGCAAGGTCGATTACGAAATATTCTACATCACTTCGCCTCCGCATCAAAATGTTCAACCATCTTCGTCGTCAAGCATCAAACCTTTATACCTTTTTGTCACGCAAAGATGTATCTTATATGCAAAGTGGCCGATGCACACACATTCTATGGTTCAAACTTAACATTTGCTATAGAAAAGATTTGTGGAGATTTTTATATATTGATTTTTTGTTAAGTATAAGGCGAGCGACAAAACATTTTAATTTTTAATTTGTTTTGCTAACTAAAACAAAAATGTCATGTTTTTACACGGGCGGACGGTGACACAGTTGACATCGCTGACTAAAATCTAACAAATCGATGCTTGTCTCTAGAGCAACTCTCATCACACATTACAAGAAATACTTTGAAAGTCACATAAACATTTCTCTTTTCTAAAAACCTTGATCTGAGAGAGCATCCGGGAAATGCTCCCATCTGACTGAAATTTTTTCCGCATTTATTTAATATGAGGGGCATATTTAATTTGTCAATACCTTTGCAACGCCCAGGAGGAAGCTTCAGAGAGTCCACAAAGTGTATATATTCTTGATCGGCATCAAATTCTGAATCGATTTGAGCCTATCTGATATAAACATTCTTTCGACCGAAAAAATGAAGCTATCCAGTTGGAATTTGGCAGAAACATTGAAAGATATTCTACAAAGAGTTTTTATTGAAAATGGGTCAAATGGGCCGAAAGGCACGCCCGCAGTACTACGTAAAGTGAGAACATCTCTGTTTTTCAAAAGGAATAAAAAATTGATTTTTCGATCATTACTCATAAACTAGAGCCAGCAAATGTAGCAAAATTTGAACGCGTATGGTAGGACCGTTGCTTTAGTATCTGTACAAAAAATAGAAAAAATTGACCATGCCTACGCAATACCATAGTGTAAGAAAAAAGCTGCAGAAAAAAGTGCAGAAAAAAATATAAATTCTTGGCCAGCTTCAAATTTGAAATGGGCCTATGGGATCGTCTGTCCCTCTTTCCGTTTGCCCAATTGTGTAATATCTGTGGTAAACATTCCCCCCCGCCCTCTCCACCAGAACATCGCCTACAACTTTACAAAAGAATTTCGAAGTGAACTAAATCTTTTTAAAGGAAACGCCTAGAACGTCCACAATGCCGACACACCTATGCGACAAACACTTTTATTTTGAAGATAGAAAAAATTAGTCGCACCCACTGCATATTATAAAGCATGAAAATTTCATTCTTTTACCTCTTTCCTCTCTTTTAGAATAACAGTGATGGGCATAAAAGGTTTCGATCGCGACCGAATCTAATTTATTTAACTGTTTTCATATAGCAACTTTTTCAAAATTTGGACCACAGAAGTGATCCAATTTGATCGAATTTCAAAAGTGTTTTTCTGGGACCCAAACGTGTTAGATAACATACTTACAAATTCCATCAAAATATGCCAAAAACTGCTATCTTGCGTACATGCATTTAAGGTCAACTCAGTCGCATTTAATATTTAGCGAGACCGATAATCAAAATCATTATGAAATATTTGCATGCGTTTGACCGCACGTGTGCGTATGGGTGTGCGTGTGTGTGTTTGTGTAATTGGTCAAAGATTGCACTGTACAAAGGAAATAAATGTAGCGCCTCAGATGGTTTTAGAAACTAATGGCAAATTTATGTTTAAAATGTCCTTTGATTATTGGGTTAACATTTATATCACATTTTAGAAACGTTTTTAATGCACGAAAATGATTAACAACCGCTCGCGTGATGTGAAAGCGGGCTCAACATTTTTTGCTGCCAAGTAAGGAGAAGGGGACTACAAGTCATCAAACTTAACAAAACAAAACATAGCGCTGTTTGTCATTTTTTTTTCATTAATAACTACAGTAAATATGCGTGAAAGAACTTCATACATATCTATATGCACATAACTAAACACGAATAATATGAATTATCTATCGGTTTTTTGTATGCAATTGATCGGGCATTTATTTAAGAAAACGATGAGACCACAAGAGAGGGAGAGAGAAATTTCGTACGCAAAAAAAAAAAAACAAACAAAAACAAACATAAATTCCACGAACCTGTGAGAATATTTATATTACATTATGCTTCTTCTTGTTAATCTCTTGAAATATTTTTGACATTTCGTTTAGTTTAACTTGCACTTTCTTGTGTCGGGAGGATTACTTATGCACTTTTGCTAAAAAGAATAATTAAATATTCAGAATATTGAAATAAAAATTGTGTTAAAAGAAAAAAGCAGCAGCACATTAACGCGTCAGAATGTAAAAAAAAGGAAAAGTAAAATTTACAAACAAATAATAAATTATTTTCTCTAATTAATGTGAAATTAATTATTTGATGTGTAACAAGTGTGCGGGTAAAAGTTCTTTTTTCGTGTTTTATGAAGCCTTGCAATACATATATACGTATATATATGTATATATATTATTGCCGTTATACTATAGGTTTGTGTGTGCGTGTATATATGGTTAGACGGCAGAGCTAGCGGCAATTGTGTAGGTGCATGTTGTTTGGGCAGAAAATAATTTTGTGGTGCGTTTTAATAAAAGCAAAAAATATGTAATTTTTTTTTTGTTTAGCATCCTCTACTACAGGATGAAGGCTTATCAGTATATTAGCTCGTTTGTAATAGACATAAAGTGCGCTTCACCAGCCTTCCAGATATATATATATATATATATATATATATGTATATATATAGATATATTTAAATGTTTATCAATTTGTACATTGCATTATACATAATTGTGAACGGGGATGCAGATCAAGTTTGAAAGCAGTCGGAACTAAAGAGCTGAGTAAAATTTTAAAAATATATAAGTAAAGTTTTCGATAAGACTACTGTCTACAATTATTTACAATTAGCAAAATGCTTTTCGTTTGTTATATATTCGCTTAAGATGTTTGTTGAAAAAACGTTGGCGGAAGGGGGAGAATGTTTATTATTTGTTCCAAAGGTAATTGAGGTTTTTTTTTTTCTTTCTCTTTTCAATTTTTGTTAAGTGTAGTGCCGTTTAATTAGTGGCACGCTGTTGATGTGAAAAATCAGCAAATGAATGCTTTTAGAATTGTTTCAGACTCCATTGCCAAAAATTGGTTTTTTTTTTACTCATACACGTAATCCTTTATATAATTGTACCCTAGATCGGTTATTATACGAGAGTGCGGTTTGCGCGGATAGGACTTGACATAGATCCACCTTTTCATATGCCGATAAGCTTGCCTGTCCATCTGTCCATGTACATTTGTGTTCAACCTACCTATGTCGCAGTTTATGAAATATTTTGATACAATTTTCTGCATTAACGTGTTTTGGCTCGAGGACAAGTACTATTGGAAATGGTTCGGATCGGACTACTTTTTCGACCACTCCTCGTACAACGCCCTATTTTGATAAGCACAAAATATTGTAATTTTTTGAATTTCGCGAAAAAAATCGCCTAGTGATGGTATTTTGATATTCTAAATTGGTTTGAAAACTTCGGATCGGATGGGGTCATTTTTTTAACCCCTTGCCATACAACCGTTTCATCGGACATTGAATTATTACATGGCAAAAAGGCCGCATTTTCAATACATTTTGAGGAACGCTTGTTCGTAACAATATAATGACATAAGAATTAACTTTACCGAATTTGGGTCACATAACTCTATATTTTTGATCCCGACCCTTGTAAGAATTCTAATACGAAGTGCGGCTTTATTTACCGAAGAGATCTAATTTGTAATATTTTATAATAAAAATTTGTCTTTAGCAAATCAACCACAAGGAATTGAGTTCACGTAGATCTATTTTTAGAGCTCAACATATATGGGGGCTCTCATGAAAGCAAACCCTTTATAGGCGCAAAGCCTGATTGGCCGTTTTATTCCGATAACAGCGTCTGGGAAATAGTAAAACCTTTGACAGGTAAACTAATTTCTCTAAATTTAGATCACGTTGATGGTTGAGTATCCACCAATGAGAGGGCTTTCGTGAAAACTATGCATTTACATGAAAACAATGTGATATTAAGCGAAGTGGTGTAGGATATCTCATCGTCGGCCTTGCCTCAGTATAGCGTTCTCGTTTTAACTTTTAAATATTATTTGATTATAATTTATTTACTTGCTTAACTCTTTCTCGTAGTAATTTAAGTAATTAACGAGTTATGCGTTGAGCTTTAACTTTAATAGTAATCCACTTTGCTAGCAAGTCTTAGGAAATTTTCTAAATCCTGTACTGACACAATCGGTTAAATTCCATGCGTAAATAGATTTTAATAAACATAGGATTTTCGCACAACGTGTAACTGTAAAAATTTGAATTTGTGGTTTTTCATGGGCTTCTTGCGAACGTGACTTCATGGAAATCAAAATAAAATCATAACGTGATAGTGCCATGTTCGATCTGTACGGTCAATGGAATGAAATGGAGATAGCTAAGGTTTCGAGGAAGAATTTCGTGAATTTCATGCTGTGCTAGTTTCATTTCTTCGCAGGAGATTGTTTGCCCACAGTGGCCTTCCAAAATTTACTTATATGTTAGCTCGTATTATGTTAGGTACGGAAATTTTCAAAGTCCTATAAAAAAATTTTCCGAGCAAAATTGAATATAACCTGGACATCGTTGGAAAGGCTATTAATAGGGGATTCATGCTGCGCTAGTTTCATTTTTTCGCACGGCATGGTTTGCCTACAGTGGCCTTTCAAAATTTGCTTATATGTTAGCCTGTATTATGTTAAGTATGGAAATTTTCAAAGTCCCATAAAAAAATTCTCCGAGCAAAATTGAATATAACCTGAACATCGTTGGAAAGGCTATTAATAGGGGATTCACGCTGCGCTAGTTTCATTTTTTCACAGGGGATGGTTTGCCCACAGTGGCCTTTCAAAATTTGCTTATATGTTAGCCCGTCTTATGTTAGGTACGGAAATTGTCAAAGTCCGATAGAAAAATTCTCTGAGCAAAATTGAACACCTGGACATCATTGGAAAGGGATTCACGCTGTGCTAGTTTGATTTTTTCACAGGAGATGGTTTGCCTACAGTGACCTTTCACAATGCATTCAGCCAAGTGCAGCGCTGCATTTAGCTAGGTGCAGCGCTGCATTCATCTAAGTGCAGCGCTGCATTCATCTAAGTGCAGCGCTGCATTCAACTAAGTGTAGCGCTGCATTCAACTAAGTGCAGCGCTGCATTCATGTAAGTGCAGCGCTGCATTCAACTAAGTGCAGCGCTGCATTCATGTAAGTGCAGCGCTGCATTCACCCAAGTGCAGCGCTGCATTCAACTAAGTGCAGCGCTGGATTCATGTAAGTGCAGCGCTGCATTCACCCAAGTGCAGCGCTGCATTCAACTAAGTGCAGCGCTGCATTCAACTAAGTGTAGCGCTGCATTCAACTAAGTGCAGCTCTGCATTCATGTAAGTTCAGCGCTGCATTCATCTAAGTGCAGCGCTGCATACATCTAGGTGCAGCGCTGCATTCAACTAAGTACAGCGCTGCATTCATCTAAGTGCAGCGCTGCATTCATGTATGTGCATCGCTGCATTCATGTAAGTGCAGCGCTGCATTCATCTAGGTGCAGCGCTGCATTCAACTAAGTGCAGCGCTGCATTCATTTAAGTGCAGCGCTGCATTCATGTAAGTGCAGCGCTGCATTCATGTAAGTGCAGCGCTGCATTCATGTAAGTGCAGCGCTGCATTCAATTAAGTGCAGCGCTGCATTTAGCTAGGTGCAGCGCTGCATTCAACTAAGTGCAGCACTGCATTCATGTAGGTGCAGCGCTGCATTCATCCAAGTGCAGCGCTGCAATCATCTAAGTGCAGCGCTGCATTCATGTAAGTGCAGCGCTGCATTCATGTAGGTGCAGCGCTGCATTCAACTAAGTGCAGCGGTGCATTCACCCAAGTGCAGCGCTGCATTTAGCTAGGTGCAGCGCTGCATTCAACTAAGTGTAGCGCTGCATTCAACTAAGTGCAGCGCTGCATTCACCCAAGTGCAGCGCTGCATTCATGTAAGTGCAGCGCTGCATTCATGTAGGTGCAGCGCTGCATTCAACTAAGTGCAGCGGTGCATTCACCCAAGTGCAGCGCTGCATTTAGCTAGGTGCAGCGCTGCATTCAACTAAGTGTAGCGCTGCATTCAACTAAGTGCAGCGCTGCATTCAACTAAGTGCAGCGCTGCATTCAACTAAGTGCAGCGCTGCATTAATGTAACTGCAGCGCT